>CM051033.1:13682557-13832557 GCA_027627225.1 Congeria kusceri | reverse complement strand
TACTACTACTACTGCTACTACTACTACTACTATTACTACTACTACTTCTTGTTTTGTTTGTTTGGATTTTTCGCCGTATTCAACAGTATTTCAGTCATATAACGGCAGTCAGTTAGCCTACTCACACTTTTCCTTGACCAATCCCCACACAAGTTATGTGGCCGGGCTGGATATCGAACCCGCGATCCTAGGATTTGTAGCCCAGCTTAGCTAGCCGGTCCGACTACTACTACTGCTGCTGCTGCTGCTTCTGCTACTACTACTACTACTACTACTACTACTACTACTACTACTGTTACTACTGCTACTACTGCTACTACTACTGCTACTACTACTTCTACTACTACTACTACTTCTGCTACTTCTGCTACTGCTACCACTACTGCTACTACTACTACTACTACTACTATTAATACTACTACTACTACTACTACTACTACTACTATTACTACTACTACTACTACTGCTACTACTACTACTGCTACTACTACTACTGCTATTACTACTACTACTACTACTACCACTACTACTACTACTACTACTACTACTACTACTACTACTACTGTTGCTAATGCAACAACAACAACTACTACTACTACTACTACTACTACTACTACTACTACTACTACTACTACTACTACTACTACTACTACTACTACTACTAGTACTACTACTACTACTACTACTACTACTACTACTACTACTACTACTACTACAACTAGTATACTACTACTACTACTACTACTACTACTACTACTACTACTACTACTACTACTACTACTACTAACACCACAACTAGTTCCACTTCCACTGCACGTGCAACTGCTACTGCAACTGCTACGTTTACTGACTGCTACTTCTGCTGCTACTGCTACTGCAACCACTACTGCTACTGCTGCTGATGATGTTACATCCAGGACAGGTTACCTCTTCGAGTTTTAATGCGACAAAAAAGGTTCTCCCTTAATGGACCACGTTCAGATTTTAACACCAAGTAAGGCCTGGAACAGCATATTATTGTCATTGAATAAAAACGTGTTCATATTAATAGAAACATAGTGAATCCTTGTTTAATTTAACATATGTTTATATAATACCTAAGTTAGCATATAATTGTAATTTTATAAACTGATTTTCATTTTCGAAAATTTGCTAAAATGTCGGTCATTGGTTAATATATTTTATATTTGAAATCTGAGTATTTTGGCAACAATTATACCTCATTGAACAACACATTTACTTTGACCTTTGAAGTGTGTATTTAAAAAAAATCTAAATTCGTATTCTGACTTATTGTTTATGTCCAGTTTCAGTTTTTCAGTTAGTGTATATGCAGAAAACCAGCAATCAACCCATTCTCCGACAATCATTACATCTTCAACACAATTTCCTGCATTCAATATACCGTTAACACAATATCTGACAATCGATATACATTTACCACAATCTCCAACAATCAATACACCTTTAACAAAGTCTCTAACAATCATTACATCTTCAGCACAATCTCTGACAACCAGTATACCTTCAACAAAGTCTCTAACAATCATTACATCTTCAGCACAATCTCCAACAACCAGTATACCTTTAACAAAGTCTCTAACAGGCATTACATCTTTAACACAATCTCCAGCAACCAGTATACCTTTAACAAAGTCTCTAACAATCATTACATTTTTAACACAATCTCCAACAACCAGTATACCTTTAACAAAGTCTCTAACAATCATTATGTACATCTTTAACACAATCTCCAATAATCAGTATACCTTTAACCAAGTCTCTAACAATCATTACGTCTTCAGCACAATCTCCAACAACCAGTATACCTTTAACAAAGTCTCTAACACTCATTACATCTTTAACACAATCTCCAATAATCTGTATACCTTTAACCAAGTCTCTAACAATCATTACGTCTTCAGCACAATCTCCAACAACCAGTATACCTTTAACAAAGTCTCTAGCAATCATTACATCTTTAACACAATCTCCGACAATGATTACATACAAAACACATTATCCGACAATCATTACATCTAAAACACAATCTCCGACAATCTTTACATCTGCAACACAATCTCTGACAATCATTATATCTTCAAAACAATCACCGACAATCAATACATCTAAAACACAATCTCCGACACTCATTACATCTTCAAAACATTATTCGACAATCATTACATCTTCAACACATTCGTCGACAATCATCACATGTTCAAAACATTCTCCGACAATCATTACATCTACAACACAATATCCGACAATCATTACATCTTCAACACATTCTCCGACAATCATTACATCTTCAACACATTCTCCGACAATCATTAGATCTAAAACACAATCTCCGACAATCTTTACATCTCAACACAATCTCTGACAATCATTATATCTTCAAAACAAAAAATCTCAGACAATCAATACATCTAAAACACAATCTCCGACAATCTTTACATCAGCAACACAATCTCTGACAATCATTATATCTTCAAAACAATCTCCGACAATCAATACATCTAAAACACAATCTCCGACAATTGTTACATCTACAACACAATATCCGACAATCATTACATCTTCAGCACATTATCCGACAGTCACTACATCTTCAACACATTCTCCGACAATCATTACATCTTGAACACATTCTCCGACAATCATTACATCTTCAACACATTTTCCGACAATCATTACATCTAAAACACAATCTCAGACAATCACTACATCTTCAACAGAAATTCTAAAAATTAAAACACCATTAACAAGGTCACAGGCAATCATACTGATTTTTAACAAAATTTCCGACAATCAATAAACCTTTAACACAATCTCCGACAACTACAACTTCATCATTAGGCAAATCTCTGACATCTACAAAGCACCCAACCCAGCAAATAGCGGGAAGCGAAATCATTTATATTATAGTTTTTGTGTACCTATTCTTGTTTCTGTATCACATATTCTAGCAATGTTACATTTTAAATGTTTATTATGAGAATATGAACGTAATCTAATCCGCTTATTTCCATTTATTCAATATAGACATTTAAAACCATTAAAATACTTTCTACAGAATGAGTCCATGTTTTTCTTAAATGTAAGTTTGTAACAAGCGCTGCAATTTCCCCCATTTGTCTTGTCTGTTGTATTTGACGTCTATGTTTATTCAAGGATTGCTGACTTGATTCAGAGGTAAATTGTACGTTATTTTGTAAGTTACTGCTGGAATATATCATTTAATAAGACAGATGTAAAGCAATTATCCAATATTTACATGCACGAGTCTCTCTTAATAACAAGATGGATGAATTTCGTTTTATGACGGATACGTTTATAACAGTAAAGCAAGCCACACGTTATCAAAGGTATAGTGACCAGTACGTTAACGGCATACGGATACGTGCATGTTTGTTGTTATTTAAATTGTATTGCATATTTGAGTATAGTATGCTGCAAGAATTTATATTTTATGTATTTGTTATAAGGCATTAAAGAATAATGCATTGGACATAGTTTTCTTCATTATTGAAGTATCGTTTGAGTTTAATAAATCTACTTTAGAACTGTAATTGATTAAAATATCACGCAACCTGTTTTGTGGAAATGATTGTAAATCTAAAGTGAATCTAACTATACCATCGATATTTATTATTGATGTAAAGTTTCGTGAAATTATTATATACTTCTTGAATTTCCATTCTGAAACGAGGATGGAAGTTGAAGTGTTTGAATTAAAAATTCAGTCTGTGGTTATTCATTATAAACAAAATAAGATATATGACTGAGTAAATTGTTTAATTCATGTTGGAAATGAGAGTAACACTTGGTATATACAGGTGTTTTGGGAATATTGTAGACGGACTTAGAGAAGAATGATATCATAAGTACTTGGGATGGGCGGCACTCGTCTTGGTCAGCAGCATAGAGTGTAGGTATTGTGCATTTTGCTAAAGGGCAACAGGCCATAGCACAGGCATAAAAACGTGGGATCAACCGTTAGTAGCGTTTGTAGGTTCTAAGTATTACGGATTTCACTTTTTGTAAATCACCGTATTACTCAAGAGTTTGAGTCTTGCACGTTCCTGTTTAATAATATGAAACAATTTTATGTATCGCTGTGTGTTAGGGGGCTATGAAGTTAGTTTATTCATTTCTAGAATCACTGGACGGTTTCATTTGTATGTATCTTTTAACTATTTTATTATTATTGCCAATAATATAAACTATAGACTATTGAAGCTGGTATTATCATGGTGCAATACTTGTTTATGAACTTAACAATTCACATGGTCTATTAAACTCAAATTTAAAATCATGACACAATTCTTTGGTTGATCGGTTCAGATAAAAATAGCGCATTCAGTCACTGTGTAATGTATTCATATTGGGTAGGTTAATATTTGCGCACTATACTTGGGTGACAGACCACGACCAGACGTAACCAGAAATGAGGGCGGGGACATGATAACGGAAGTGGTCAGGGGATGTGCCAGCCTAGACTTGTTTAAGGGATTGTTCTCACCAGCAGTGATAGTCTGGACTTCCTATTGTATTGTCATCCGTGATACGTACGCCTTGACTATAAGTTAAAGGCATTCAGACTAAAATATCTTAAAAACATAACTTGTTATCATTATTGATGCTTTATTCGGTGCAATGTATTTTTTTTTTTACATATGTGTATAAATAAATATTGATCGTATTTCTTCCTTTGGGGAGTTGTTGTATTTATCCATATTGAAACGTTTTTGTAACTGATGAAGTAACTAAAGGATCAAAGCTTTAAGCATTACTATTACTTGTTTTAGGCTATACATGTCCAGCGAATGTCGTTGCAAATTCTGTGAGTTCTGGGGGACACGTCACAGTCGAAGCCGACAGCTGTTTTGAAATCGTGTCCCAACCAATGATGTGGCATGACGCTGAACAACACTGCAACGTTAACGGAGGTCATCTGGCGTACATCACCAGTCAAGCGGAGGAGAACTCGATCATGACCTTCCCGTACAAGGAAGGGTTCAAATATTCCGTATGGATTGGGCTGTCAGACCAGAGTCAGGAGTAATAGTTAACCTGGTCGTCTGGTAAGTTGAAGTCACAACATATCAAGGATATGAGGCATACTTTTACAAGAAAATAATACTTAATCAATAATGGAATCACTTTTTAGAGCACAAATCTCACCGATGCTTTTACAGCACTTTCCGAAAAGTGCCATTGGTTCGTAGGTAACCACCGTGGAAGGAGAGATTTGGAATCAGAAGCGACCAAGTGTGCTGCTCATAAGCCCGATGAGGCGGGGATATTAAACATTGTTAGAAATGTGCTAATAATTAGGCAATTCCTTATCATATTTGTCGAGATCAGCGACTTTTGATAGCTTGATGTGTAATTTCGACACTAGCAAAAAGTTAACATACACATGTACTGTGTACATGATACCTATCAACTCTGCAAAGATATATAATTATTTAATGATAAGATGTAAGCCATATGAAGAGTGATATTATTGCTTTAGCTCATCCTATCCACTGGGTCAACTGGTACCCGGCGAGACGCAGTTTTATTCACGATTTAGAAGATTGCGTACGTAGCTCTGGTTCCCGACAAAACCGATCTCGAGTTTTTACAACCTTACGGACAGTGGGATGACCTTTCTTGTGGTCGAAGCCTCCCATCAGTATGTTGATATGGGAATGATCTCTGACAACTATTCTTACAAATTTAATTCGTTCTTTCGTTCGATTTCCATTACTGGAATAGGTCTAGACCGGTAATTTTTAAAATAGTATATTTAATTGCCTTTTAACACAATACAAACTTAGATATGGTAATCACATTGAATACAGTTGGTTAACTAGATTGTTTTTAGACAAGTATTATTTGTATTTACAGTAACACACACATATCTGCCCCGAATATCGTAATAATGCTTTATATTTGTATCTACAGTAACACACACATATCTGCCCCGAATATCGTAATAATGCTTTATATTTGTATCTACAGTAACACACACATATCTGCCCCGAATATCGTAATAATGCTTTATATTTGTATCTACAGTAACACACACATATCTGCCCCGAATATCGTAATAATGCTTTATATTTGTATCTACAGTAACACACACATATCTGCCCCGAATATCGTAATAATGCTTTATATTTGTATCTACAGTAACACACACATATCTGCCCCGAATATCGTAATAATGCTTTATATTTGTATCTACAGTAACACACACATATCTGCCCCGAATATCGTAATAATGCTTTATATTTGTATCTACAGTAACACACACATATCTGCCCCGAATATCGTAATAATGCAGTAACACACACATATCTGCCCCGAATATCGTAATAATGCTTTATATTTGTATCTACAGTAACACACACATATCTGCCCCGAATATCGTAATAATGCTTTATACGAGGAAAATCGTGGTTAATCCTTTTTGTATTACATTTTGTATTAAATGTGCTTAAGCTGTATGGTGTATACACTTAACGAAGGTAACAACGCACCAAATGGAAATGTTTGTATTTTCTTTATTTATACGAATGTTTGCTGCGCCATGGTATACACGAAATTCTCTCGTATTTTTTCCAATATGTTGGTATGAACACATGTATGTATAACTCAATTAATCATAGCTGACATTTCAATCTTAAATTCTTATAAATAATAAAAAAACATTTTCATTTATTTCCATTTTGTGCGTTATAACTTTTGTTGAGTGTACATTCAATGATTTTTAATTATTATGAACAGGGTCGTTTCTGTATGTGTTTCAGATGCTCATCCTGGGGTCAACCTTTTGCTAACACGACCGCTAGTGTCCTTGACTTTCTGCCTAACCTGCTTAATATATTTGGATAATGACTTGAAAATCATTAACATTAAATCTTAAATAACCTACGCAGAAATCCGCGTTAATAACGGATGCTCAGTCAGTCAGTTCATTGGTCAGTCTCCTAATTGATGCACTAGTTATAACATAATTATTAGTAACCGTTTAATCGAAAAACATATTACGGTTTCAACGATATATTAAAATTTATGTTATGCTTTCAAGTGATTTATACGGAACTATCAGTGAAATAAAATTGGTAATTCACTGTTTAAAACAGCGAAAAGTATTACTCCGGTAATGTTCACTGTTTCCCACTGGTTCCCGATTTAATATAGTAAATGAAACGGACCGTCAACGATGCCGGGCTCAAAATCTTTTCCAATTAAACGCATTTAGATAGCACATAAAATGTAACGAAACGACGTCAAAAGCATAAAATAAAAATAAAAATTTCAGGTTTCGGTAGAATATCGATTTTTGATTCACTCGTGTGTCGTGATCATAGAAAAAATACATTTTTACTCGTAGCTGCGCCACTCGTGAAAATATAATTTTCTATGATCACTCGTTATTTAAAATCGATATTCTACCGAAACCAACAAATATCCTGTATTCATAACACTAGTCACTAATACAACATATGGAACTATATCTGCATCAGCAGGAGAGAAACCCTTATAAAAGAAGGACTGTCTGATTTGTTTACATTTATTTCATGTCTCTTTCGTACCCACTAACAAAAACAGTTTTAGAAAACAGAAAATAAACGTTAACATCGACAAAAAACTATTTACCTTATTGAAAATGCAAATACAAATTATATATTCCTGTTAATACAGACACGTTTAATCCTACAGCAACGGCTGTATGAGAAATTAAGGGCTGCGCAAGCGTCATCAACCAACTTTCTCGTCTAGACGCTGTATATTCATGTATATGATAGTTCGCTGCGCAGCGAAGTATTTTATTTTAGTTTTAAATTTCTCTCTTAATACGCATTTCTGAACATAGGTTATTCTCAACATTTATTATAATATTAATTTAAAAATATACTGACATTATTAGAATCAATTGATGGTTTCACATTATAATTTTCGTACGAAATCGTACAGTCCCTCTTTAACATCATTCGGTTTTCAGGTAAGTGACCACTTGCAAATACGACACAACATAACACAAACAACACAAAACAAGCACAACATATAAATATGGTTAAAGCTGGGGTCACCGCCTGTTTTATGTCGCGGATCCGTGATCTAGTGGTAACGCACTACTTCATAGCCCAAGTTTCGCAGGTTCGAGCCCCCCCCCCCCCCCCCCGCTTCACCCTAACCTACTAACTCGTCTTTCGCATGAGGCGTTAAGCAGAGGTGCATGCAGTGCACTAGGTGCTTCACACCGGGCATTTAAAGACGCAGCGTCTCTACTGGAACGGGGCGTCTGCTGTATCTTGCACTACCCCCCGTAACCCAACTAACAAGTCTTCTAAGAGCGATGGCCATATGGAAGAGAATTCACTACACACACGTCACCGCCTTGGAACAGTCAATGACCAATAGTTTGTTGTGACAACTGACGACACGCTATCGGATTTATAATCACGCCTGCTTCAAACTCCAACCAACACCATTTACACGATATGAATGTGTGTTTTTTTTACAAGACATGTCCGTCAAACAAATAGAGGCGTGTCGTGGGAAACTGGAGCTTAATGCATGTGCGTAAAGTGTCGTCCCGGATTAGCCTATGCAATCCGCACAGGCTAATCCGGAACGACACTTTCCGTCTACAGTCGATTTTTGTTTAGAAGAGACTACCTCGAACAGAAAATACCATAAAAGCGGAAAGTGTCGTCCTGGATAAGCCTGTGCGGACTGGACAGGTTGATCCGTGGCGACACTTTTCGCACATGCATTAAGCCCGGTTTTCCATTTACGACCTAGCTTTCTGAATAGCTTAACCCATTGCCAATTAATTCTCGTCGCATGGCCGATCCAATTTTAAATCCACTTTCGAGCTGGCAAGAATTGGGGATTAAAACCAGTTTAAAATCTCGCCGAACCTCATAGATATTTTGAGTTCTTTAAGTCGTTTTGGATGTTGTCGACGGAGGGGATTGAAGGTTTTTGTTTATACTTATGTTTTAAAGTTGCTGCTTGACCATTTTAAGAGCATACTACGTTGATATACGAACTGGATTTGATCTGAAAAGTTAAATTGTGTATAACTCGTTATTTACAAAGGAGCATTATGCATATTAACCACTGTCCTATATAAGAGGTTGCATTACCATGGCGTTGATTAAAAAAAATCATTAAATATGTTATAACAGGAATAGCTTGAACTTACTGTTTTCATATTTCATTAAAGTGCGCGAAAATTATATTCTCAAAACATATTACATTCGGAATAAAAACTTATGCTGGGTAATCACAATAAATCAAGTTTTTTGTTGTAGCACCAAATGTAAATACAATTTTGATTGCTGAAATAAGAAACTTAAGTCTGCTATGCTTAAGAATATTCGAGAAATTGGCCCCAGTAGTTGATGAATTATCTCTACCGAGTTGAAACGTGAACCTGTTTTTCCTTTCTAAATATGATTGTCATGTTTGGCACCTACGCATTTGATCTGAGTATGATACCGAATTCAGGACAAGACCAGTGATAAGAGTAAATGTGTCCTGTATACAAGGACCAGTTGGCATATCTTCCGGACATTTGATACGAAAGGTTAGAAATTTAATTTAAATCGCATAATAATAATAATGATAATAGTAATAATAATAATAATCTTAATAATCTTAATAATAATTACAATTGTTATCATTAAAATTATTATTATTATTATTATTGTTGTTGTTATTTTTATATTTTATTCTAGATCACACAGGACCTTCAAAGGATAAGTGTTAGGTTGATTAATTTTCTAATATTTTATGTCAAAACCTAGATGAAAACAAGAGTTTTGTTTACATTAAACGCATCAACATTTTTTGCATCATTTATTTATTTATTATGACCTAAGTATTACTATCATTTCCACATCAAGTTATAGTAACGCCCCGGTAGTCAATACGAACAACATATTTTAGATCTGTTGACTCAAAATAATAATCTAGAGTATTTGATGCCCGTTTATAGATGTTCTACTTTTATATTGTTAAAATAATTGTTTACGTAGTTTGTCAAGAGATGGAGGTGTAAACAACTAGTAACGGATACTATTTACTCACTAATTTTTATATAGACAAAGAACAAAAATTATTGTTGTTAAGCTACCCAAAAAACAACGCAAAAAGAAGTCCCGATTCTGAGCGGAACATAGTAAAAAGTAGTTCCAATTACAATTGCAACAATATTCAACGCCCTCGGGGTTTAATTCCTACGCAGCAGAACTCCAAATTGTTGTTAAGTGGCCTATACAAAACGATCAATCACAAATTATTTCTTAATCAACATTTTTTGCAACATAAGTCAACTGATGTTACCTTATTCAGATGTTTCGGAACTTTCGACTCCTGGTGTTGGCTATATACGCGTGCTGTCACGTGTCACTGGTCACGTGCGACTACCCGTGCTTGTGCACTTATGCGCTCGAATCTGAGGTTCATGCGGCCAAGGACTCGTCGTCAAAGATACTAGGTAGCGACCTTAATAGATTAACATTAAAAAAATGATGATCGCCTTAGAATATACCTTTAAGAAGCCTTTTAAATATAATTAGGACAAACAACGAACTCTTAGATATATTACTTAAGGATGGTCATATTACTATTAGGTCTGACAATATTTCTGTACAGCAGAGGGATGCTACCATTTTTGAAACTAGCTGTACTCGGTTGATTGATACTACATCGAGTGGATATCTCGACGACAGAAGGTTCTTCCATAGTGAAATACCAGAAAATAAAACCGTTGTAAAAACAGCGATTTTTTGCTTTAATGAAAAGCAACGCTAAATGATCTGCTGCGCAGGTAATGATATAGAATTCTAAAAAAATATGTTATGTTACATTTTATTTGTGTCATGCCTATAGTGATCAATCGATAATAAATGAACTTGTGTTGTTTGCTCGAAGCTTAATGATGATCGAAAATAATGTGAGGAGTGTCGTGGGAATCCCGGGCTTAATGCATCTGCGTAAAGTGTCGTCTTGGATCAGCTGTGCAGTCTGCACAGGCTAATCAAGGACGACACTTTCCGCTTATATGGTATTTTCTGTCTCTGTTAAACATAAATCCACTGTAGGCGGAAAGTGTCGTTCCGGATTAGCCTGTGCAGATAGACTGATGCAGTCGTTTCTGTCAAATATCGAATTCATCATATATAATGTTACTTTGCTCCTACTTTGCTTCTTGTATAACATGCTTGCCGTTTTGATCTTGCTCAAGACAGTAACTGAAAACTCTTCCAAGGAAATGTTACTTGGTAAGAAACCGGATTTAGTAAGAAACCGGATTTGCCGACCATTACATTTCACACAGTTCCAGCAGTTTGTTCACATGGACTAAATTAGTCTACCTGTGCAGACTGCACAGGGTAATCCGGGACGACACTTTACGCATATGCATTCAGCCCGGTTTTCCCACGACACGCCTCACTTGTTATTATTGCATACCAGGGTACTTGTACGAGTTTGACTGCAAGCAGCTGTACAATTCTGCCCCGAATGACAACACCTGGACCGCAATCGCCTTCGAACACAAAGTAGGATAAATAATTTTATTTCATGCTAGGCGGTGAATGAGTGGAGAATGCCAGTGAATTATAACCCGATCATTTCACTCTAGGTCGAGTGAAATGATAACGTTTGATCATTTCACTCTTGATTATTTGGAATTACTTTTAACTTTGTTTTTATGTTTATTTTTTTATAAGTATGTAAATACCCTAATCGTCAGTGTAAACATCGGCCTTTTTGAACAACAGAAAACACATAGATCTAATAAAATTTAATACAAATATAATTTTAGCGGCAACGACGCAGTAAGAGTGGCACTATTTACCCACCACAACAGTGATCGACAATTTTGTAATCACAATGACGTAATATTTATGACGTCATAATATACAAAACTTGTGATGCTTCAGCATATCTCGCGCATTTTTTTAAATTATTTATCATTCAACAGCATAAAATAAAAAGAAATTTGTTTAATACAGTGTAAGATCGTATTTTATTTCATTCGTGGTCATAGAAACTAGATATTTTCACTCTTGGCTGTGCCACTCGTGAAAATATTGTTTCTATGACCACTCATGAAATAAAATTCGACCTTACACCGAATTTGACAAATATCCTCTATATATTGATGTATAACGGGTCATTTATTAGTGTCTACTTAGAATGACACGCGCACCTGGTAATTGCTGATATTTAGTTTACATTGTGAGTTGTGAAGAAAACAACAAACAATAATAAAAATACACAACCGCATGGAATTTAACATTATGTATAACCATGTTTGTGTAACAACGACGTTACTATGAAGATTTCTTGTGATAGAATCGCCCAAAAAAGTTATTTTCAAACGTAATATTACACTAAAAACTCGTTGTATTCATTTAGATGAGAAACCGATACCCATCAGCTAGTTTCATTCTATCTATATTTCAGGTCGGATATATCCAGAAAACAAAAGACCATTTGATACAAAACTGTCCTGGCAATCCCGATGCTACTGACATAGGTTGAATAAATGTATTATATGTTTTCCAAAACGAACACATGCTGAAATTTTTCCATTTATTTTTGATACTCAGGACATCTGTACTACTGAGTATATTATACTGCGTTTAAAGTTGTTTTTATTATTAAGATTGATATGAGAAGTATGAGAGTTCATTATTAACATTTTTCATTGACACGCTGACATGGCCCCATGACGACGAACATTTTTAAGCTCAATCCTAGTCTTGTGCTTAAACATTCCACCAATGGAAATCAACGCTCAGATGTAACAAGCATTCTCACTGGTCGATAGTTTAAGTTCAGACCAAGTTAGAAATCTAGATGTTTCGTAGTCGTGGGGCATGGTCATGTCAACTTTTATAACTTTATCACTTCATTCCCAGTGACAGACCTGACGTCAACTACGGCCACATCTTCAAAATCCACACACACGCAACTAGCTCATGTGTCGACAACCACAATTCCGACAACACAATCTCCGACAACCACAGTTCCGACAACCCAAGCTCCAACAACCACAATTCCGACAACACAATATCCGACAACCACAATTCCGACAACACAATCTCCGACAACCACTATTCCGACAACCCAAGCTCCGACAACCGCTGTTCCGACAACCCAAGCTCCGACAACCGCTGTTCAGACAACCCAAGCTACAACAACCGCTGCACCAACAACAACTGCGCCACTCACACCACCTCCGACAACAGCCAGACCGTCCACCGCAGCTCCGACTACCACTCTACCGTCTACTCCAGCACCAACTGCGGCTGTGCATTCCACACAGTCAACACACTCCCCCAAAGTAACGACCGCGCGTAAGCTAGACCCTTTTAAATACTATCTTATTACGTTATTATATATTATTCCCAAAGAAAAAGTTGTCATTTAGATATTCTGATATAGCTTATATATAGCCGTTTTATGGCGAAGACAAGCCCAATGAATCTCGCTCACTCTCGAACAAATTTCATAGACATTTCTGCCCATGTCGCAGCGTTTCGCCGTAAATTATTGTTCGATGACATAACACGAGTTTGCTGCGAGTTTGGGAGACTTGCCTACGACATCTACTCGTGCAGACTCGTCCACACTCATACATTCTCGAAGACAAGTCTTCGATTGTCAAAAATATATCATAAGTACGCATATCGTACTAATATGCTGAAGAGAACTCGAGCAAATGTCGACTTGAAACAATTCCGCCACAAACTCGTCCACCTTTCGACGAATTATAAATTGCCAGAACTCGTCCAAAAGTGAAAGATTAAATTCGCTACAGTGTGACAGGGCCTTATAAAAGTAAAGTAAGTAAAGTAAAGTGTTTGTTTATTATAGTGTCACCCCTCACGATTAAGGGCCAGCCAGTTTTGACTTATGAGACACCTTTACTGATGAACATCTTTACTCCCGATTCCTATCCTATATGCCGGGCGCTTGGCAGGAAGGCAATCGGTACCCCTTGATTTAACTAGCTGCTGGGTCGGCAACCGGCCATATCAGAACTCGCCCTGTGTAGGACTCGAACCTTCGACCTCCCGCTCCGTAGGCGAACGCCCTAACCACTAGGCCACGTTATACGTTCACAAAAAATCTGATACAAAATATGTCCATAAACTCTTTTATAAATCTAAAATGACACTACGTTCGGTCATCTGGATTTAGTGATCATTTGTACGCTTTTTCCTTGATATTTACAACACATTTAATGTTATATTTAAGCATACAAATGCCCGATGAATGCCGTAATGTACGCGGTACTTCACGGTGGACACGT
Organism: Congeria kusceri; assembly: GCA_027627225.1. Classification (NCBI taxonomy): domain Eukaryota; kingdom Metazoa; phylum Mollusca; class Bivalvia; order Myida; family Dreissenidae; genus Congeria; species Congeria kusceri. The sequence continues at coordinate 13,818,216 of CM051033.1, read as the reverse complement.
CCATGTCGAGGGCGACAGCTGTTTTGAAATCGTGTCCCAACCAATGACGTGGCATGATGCTAAACATCATTGCAACGCCAATGGCGGTCATCTGGCGTACATCACCAGTCAAGCGGAGGAGAACTCAATCATGACCTTCCTGTATAAAGAAGGTTTCAAACAATCCGTATGGATTGGACTGTCAGACCAGGGTCAGGAGGAACACTTTACCTGGTCTTCTGGTGAGTATAAAGCACTAAAAACATGTTTGGCACAATGAAAGAAGCTTGAAACGCTCTTTAAACGGCCTTGTTAAGGCTTGTTAGAAAGTAAGAAAGCAACAGTATCATCGTTGTTTGTATTGGTATACAGTTGTTAGATTAGGACATATTAATGTTTTATAGAATCAAAAGTCAACGCCGCCTACAATGGTCGTATGTACTACGATATTTTTTATAGGTGTTACCAGGTTAGTTACCTTGAACAGACGACACATATGAAGAGATTAAAATACATTAGAGAGAAAATTTACCTGATGAAGACTTATTAAAGTCGAAATGCTGTGTGATTTGGAGTGTGTTCTTTCTTTTTTTTATTTTTTATTTTTTTAATTATTTAAAAAAGAGAAGGTATTTAAGCATATTAATGTATTAATTACAAAAATAAATAAAAAATAAAATAACTGTGAAAACAAACGAGACGAAAACCGTTGTGAGTATGAAGGTTCTTAGCCATCAACAGTATTTTTAGTGTACATGTAGTCTTCTGGTATCCATAAATATATGACCACATTGCATCGTTTGTTGGGATACTCAAATATAATTGAAAACAATATAATACTTAAACAACAAGGGCTTTCATTGCACTCTACATAAGAAAATCGTCACTTTTTTGTTTTGGCCTATGTCAGTGCATGAACATGTTATAAATATATGTGTCTACTGCAATTTTGGTATTCATTCTAGGTTTTACATTTTAAATTATAAATAAATATTATTAACATGCCAAAGAATTTCAATTTATCATTCTTATGATAACATGACTGTGCTTTGTTGAAACTTGAACTGTGCTTTGTGGAAACTTGAACTGTGCTTTTTTGAAACTTGAACTGTGCTTTGTGGAAACTTGAACTGTTGTGACTGCAGGTTACCCATTCACGTACCAAAACTGGTACCCGGCAAGATATAGCACGTCCTCACACAACTCGGAGGATTGCGTTGCACTGGTCCCCGACATACACGTTGTCTTTGGTATCCATACCTATGGAAAGTGGAATGATCTGCAGTGTGGTGTCTTTAACCCATCACTATGTAGATATGGTACGTACTGTCTTTGCGTTCTATTATTTAGGGTTCCGTGGAAATTTATATTTTCTGATATTAATTTAATGTCAAACAAAGATTATTCAATGTCATAGTTTATGTGTTATCCCCACTTCCGGCATTTTTTGATACGTTTAATTCATTATCAGAAACCGTAAATAACAGTTGATTTAAGCTTTCCTTTCCATCTATCTCATGCCTTTCAGATGCCCACCCTATTCAACCAGCTACCACGCCAGCCCATGGTCTACTGGGGATTCTCTCCAACCTGGTTCATTCTATCATGGGATAGCAGTATTGAACCAAAACTAAAACACAATAAATGTCAATGCCCGGTATTTATGTCCTGAGTTAAAATTTATTTACAAATATTTTAATAAACTAAACCGCAACTAGTTCTGCGTTCAGATAAAATGCTATTTACTCAGTTGTAGACCAAACAGTTACTTGATAATGACACGCGAACTTAAGTATAATGCAGAGAATATTTTGTAGCACTGTTTTTATTTCGTTTATTATGCTCCCCGAAAGATTTCGGGGGAGCGTATAGTCGCCGCTTTGTCCGTCCGTCCTTTCGCCCTTCCGTCCGTCCGTCCTTCCGTCACACTTTCTTGTCTGGAGTATTTCTCAGCATCTACTGGCCGGAATTTAACGAAACTTCATGGAAAGCTTCATTACCAAGAGGAGGTGTGCATATTACCAGGACGTTCCGCTCCAGTGATATTTCTCAGAGAAATGGGACTTTGAATATTTCTGAAATTAGTATATAGTGCACAATTCTTGACTTTCTTGTCCGGAGTATTTCTCAGCAACTTCCGACCGGAATGAAACGGAACTTCATGGGAATCTACATTACCAAGAGGAGGTGTGCATATTACCAGGACGTTCCGCTTTAATGATTTTTCTCAGAGCTACGGGACTTTGAAGATTTCTAAAATCAGTTAATAGTGCACAATTCTTGACTGTCTTGTCCGTGCTATTTTTCAGCAACTACTTGCTGGAATTCAACAAAACTTTATGGGAAGCTTTATTACCAGGAGGAGGTAAGCATACTACCAGGACGTTCCGCTTCAATGATATTTCTTACAGTTATGGGACTTTGAAAATTTCTGAAATCAGTATACAGTGCACAATTCTTCACTTTCTTGTCCGGGCTAATTGTCAGCCAATATTGGCTGAAATTCATCAAAACTTTATGGGAAGCTTCATTACCAAGAGGAGGTGTGCATACTACCAGGACGTTCCGCTTTAATGATTTGTCAAAGTTATGGAACTTTGAAGATTTCTGAAATCAGTATATAGTGCACTATTTTAGATTTTTTTGTCCGTGCTATTTCTCATCAACTGCTTGCTGGAATTCAACAAAACTTTATGGGAAGCCTCATTACCAAGAGGAGGTTGCATACTACCAAGACATTCCGCTTCAATGATTTGTCTCAGAGTTATGGGAAAATTTCTGAAATTAGTATATACTGCATAAATTCTTGTCCTGGCTATTTCGCAGCAACTACTAGCCTAATTTCAATAAACCTTTATGAGAGCTTCTTCGCCAGAGGAGGTGTGCATATTAGCAGGATGTCCGCTTCAATGATTATTCTTGGAGTTATGAGACTTTGAAAATTTCTGAAATATAGTATATAGTGCACGATTCTTGCCCGGGCTATTTCTCAGCAGCTACTGGCTAGATTTCAATGATATTTCATGGGGAAGCTTCATTGCAAAGAGGAAGTGTGCATATTAGCAAGATGTTTCACTTCAATGATTTTTCTTAGAGTTATGGAACTTTGAAAATTTCTGAAATATAGTACACATTGCCATTGATTTGTAGTCATTTTAATATCTTTGCTCTTCTCATTGCATTTATATTGCTAGACAAAGCGCATTGGGGAGCATCCACCATTTTTACTGATATTCTTGTTTATACTGGTCAGTAAACCCAAAAATGATTTTAATTTAACGGCATTCAATTCCTCAAACATTAGTCATTTTACGACAACAAACACTATTGTTTTTAGGCATGTACATAGTTTCGTAGTTGATTATTGACGAATCTCCAAAAGTGTAAAGTTGATGTATTTCTATGGTTTGTTGAGAAACAAATTCCGCGTGACTTCGTTAAACATTTTAAACAATATGGAAGCAAAAAAATATGCCAAAAGTACTTTTAAAAAAATGCTTGGCTCTAGGGTGGGGAATTAGACTTCCAAAAATACAATTAGCCAAATTCCCCTGGGTTCGCCCGCCACTCCCACCTGCGGGAAAATATTGATAGGTGCATCATATGTATATAGTAGTTTGGTCATGTTAAGTATGGCTCGCATGGGATGATCCTTTTCGGGACAGTATTCCCATCATGAATTTAGTATTTCGAATAAAGTAAACGTGTTAAGCATGCGTATCGCCAACATTTAAAAGAATAATGTTCTTAAGTATTAACGCGATATATTAGACAGATTTGTCTCAACTCAAAGAAGCTGGTAGCTTTTCCTTTGGATTGTTGCTTCCGCCAACGGTCTTTTGAAAGGGTAACTTTTAGAACCTGTACCACTGGAACTACATCTTCTCTATGCAGGCAACAAGTCAGTAAATCGAAACCAGGAAGGCTTCTTCTTCAAAACAGCAAAATTTCACGCCTGTTTTCCTACCTTTTAATTATATAAGATGTTACATGTCATGTGTATTATAATTTTATAAAAAAAGTGATTTATTACAATTACAGTATTTAAAATGTTAATTTATAAAAAGTTTTAGTTTCAACCTTAATCACACCTCTACTTTCGCTACTTACTTGTATGTAAACGAAATATTTACTTTGTGTGTCCTCGAATAGGACCACTAAATTAATGCGCTCCATCGGTTATTTTCGAGTCGTTGCAAAAGTGTTATTCTTGTCTTACTAATTCTTCTTCTGAATATTTTGACAGAACAGAACAGAAAGTTTATTTTGTAAATAAAGGCCACCGGCGCAAAAGACAACATACAATAAAACTATAAAATGAAAGGTTGTGTCTCACAATCATTCACAATCAACATGTTAAACGATGTCTATGTTTTCATTAACTGAAAAATGTATGTCATTAGTTTCTGTAGTACAACTTCATTTGTGGATTGCATAAGATTTATAATCACTTTTGCCGTTAAACCATTAATACAAATATGAATTGCGTTTTTGTATATATTTTGAACACTCAAAAAAACAAGAAATTCTGTTTCTTCTGTTCTTATGTCCAATTGTTCTAGACAAAAAGTACAATAACATTCTTCTCTTAAAATACCTGCATTTCTTCCGGTTTCTATGGCAAATTTATGGTCAGAACATCTAAATTAAACAAAGCTTTTACGATAACAAAATGGACTGTTAACAGATAAGTATTTTTCTGGGTTTAGCAATGACTTAAAATGCCAATGTGTATCACAACGAGTTGAGTTTACACTGTGAATGCAAGTTTGATATTTAATATCACGTATTCGTTGCTTAAAAGTTTCTAGATAAACATTAACAGTACCAATTTCTTGGGATATCCAAACGTTACCAAAACCATGTTTGAAAAGCAAATTTTTAACACCAGTAGCCCAGTTAACTCTACCGATATCATCATGTTGTTTAAGCATTAAATAACAGTTGCGTGGGTACCTATGATTTGGCATGTGCAATATTTTACACCAATATTGTATGCAAATTGTCAAATAGTCAACACAAAGCGGAAATCGCACACACTCTCCCAGCGCCATACAATCATTAACAGAAATACTAACACCTAGAAAAAAAATTCAACATTGTATTTGAACACGTCCGATTTTTTCAGAAAATTCAAAACCCCATATTTGAGCTCCGTACATGAGTATAGGCTTCACCATTGAGTCAAATAGTTTGAAAAATTCTTCCCTATGGAAGCTACCGAATGACATCTAAAACATTTTTTTATTGCATTAATTGACTTTTTAGCCTGTGCAGCTAGTTTTTGTTTAGCTTTTGTCCATGAGAGAGTGGGAGTGAAGAGTAAACCCATATATTTATACACGGATGTAGCATTTACAGCCTCGCCATTGTATAACCAGCGTTCGTAAGAACGAAGAGGCCCGCCATTTCTGAAAACAATGATTTCCGTTTTCTTTTGATTTATATTCATCCCTGTATTTGCACAGAATTCAGAGATGCTGTTAAGATGCAATTGTAGTTCTACTGCTGTATCAGCACAATTCGCTACATCGTCTGCATATAAAATACATAAAATACATACGATATCAGAAATATCTTGCGTAATGAAAATATCCCTATGACCCGTTTTCCTCAAAAAAGAGAGACAACTCGTTTATAAATAAATTAAAAATTATCGCGTGCTGCTTACGTCCCCTTGTTTGGTTCCAATATTACATTAAAAAGGTTTACTCACTGTATTTTGGGATATACGCACACGGGTGAATAAGTCTGCGTATATAGCTACAATTACATTTTAAAATTTACCCCGTTTACCTATTTTATACAGAATTTCAAACAATGTATGGTGCATAAGCCCATCGAAGGCCCGTTTGAAGTCTATATATAGAACATAAAATCTACCACCAGACTTTGAGGTATATTTTTGAATCATACTTTGTAACGTGAACATATTATCTACTGTAGAATACCCAGGCCGAAAACCGGCCTGCGATTCTTCGATTTTATTTAATGTCTCTGCCAATAAGCATAACCTAGAATAAATGATATTTGAAAACAATTTATACATGTTTATCATAGAGATTCCTCTATAGTTGGAAGGATCCGCTTTTGAACCGGAGTTATTTACCGTGACAATAACGCATTCGCGCCAGCTATCGGGATAGACGCCAGTATTTAGAATAACGTTAAAAAGACCACATAATATTGGTGAAATAATCGTACATGTATTTTTGTAAAATTCGGCACTTACTCCGTCATTGCCTTGAGACTTGCCCGATTTAAGCTTGTGTATGCTACTTTGTACCTCGGATAATAAAACAAAATTTAATATATTATCACCCTGCTGTTCGGTATTTGATTGTTCCATAGAATTATCCAGTAAAGACAATGGCAAATTTGGCTTATGTAGTAAATCTTTGAAGTATTCTACCCACTTATCATGAGAAATATGTGATGAATTTTCTGTCTTATCAAACTGCTTACTTAGCTTAATAGTTCTCCAAAAATGCGCTATTTCTAGAATTAATTAGTTTGTTTCGCATAGACTCTTGATGTTGAGTACGCTTTAAATCACAAATACGTTTAAATTCTTTTCGTGCTAGTATATATAACTTTAAATCAGCCGATAAGCTGGTCCATCGGAATCGCCTTAGTAGGGAGTACTTATGGTGTTTGACATAATTGCACTCACTATTCCACCACGGCTGGTTAGGATATCTATGTGGTTAAGATACAGTCCTACTTAGAGTGCATTTCATTTTGATTTCCGCATTTTGGTAAAAATACAATATTTTATTTACTGCCTCGTTAACATTTTATTGTAAAGATAGCGTAATTTCCTCTCTACAGTTGCTAATTAATGACGTAAATTTATCGAGAAAATCTTGTCGATAAATTTCTTTCCATTTAAATTTATCTAACTGGACGCACTCCACCTTATCGTTAAGACTACTGCACAAACCTGAAATTGGATCTCCTCTAATACGACCAGGAAACGTTAAACATGGCGTCAATGGTAGATTATCAGATTCATCGCGTAAATCAACAGCAAAGTGCGTTACATAACTGATTATGTCAGACGATACGATATGATAGTCAACAACGCTAGCCCCATTGTCACTCAGGTACGTAAAGTTTACCTCCACGTCATCAAAGAGTCGCCCATTAAAAAAAAAAAGTACGCTATATGTACAGCAGAGGTGGATAAGTTTTTTACCAAACGTATTGTACTTTACGTCCTCGTTATTCCTTGAGAGCTCAAAATAATCTGATTCATAATCAGCTGTAGAAGTGTTAAAGACAAAATCGATGCTGCCTGATGGGTTATAATCAAGTAAGTTAGATGTGCGAGCATTATTGTCGCCTGCTATATATAAATTGCAGTGAGGGTATGATCTCAATACAAGTCTAAAAGAGTTATCTAAAGAACTGATTCCATCATCAATTTCTCTGTCACTATAAATATTAGACCCTTCTGGTGAAACATACGCAATATATAAAATAGTATCTCGGCAATCTGATATCATACTCGTTTTTATATACAATACTATGCCATCAGCAATATCATGAAAAACACGTGAAATAAACTAATCCGTTAATGTTTGTTTCACACAAACAGCTATGCAAATTACTATAATGTATATGGTAGTTAATTTTAAAACGATGAATGGAAAATCGAGAGCACGCGTCGTATGACCTACTTTTGACTCTGTAGGCTACTAAGCACTAACAATCGATGATAAAACTGCTAATATACACAGTAAAGCCATACTTTCGTTGAATATATTTGTATGTTTTTAGAATAAACTTTCTCAATGCCCATGGATCTACCTCAGGATAAATACTTGGTTAAAAAAGTTTTGCAACACAAGCAAAACTTAATATATATCATTGAGTCATCATTGAATAAATCGCATTTCATTTCTTCTTATAGTACTGATCAATTCTTATTAAGGCAGTTAACAAGTGAATATTATCAAAGCGCTGAAGGTACAGCCGTTGTTCGCTATTGCGTAATTGGGCACAACTCACACAATTCAAATGTTTATAGCCAAACAAGTTTAAATTAAACAGAACAAATTCGAAAGGTTTATTGAGATTGTATCTAAACGAAAATCTGTCTACAGTTTTTAATATTAGATATAAAGAATAAAATTCAATGACTGTTATAACATTCGTTTGTGCTAGTAGTTAATGAAAATTTTAGTGAAGTGTTCAATATCATTGCGTCAGATGGATCTTATCGACTCGTCCAAATAACTTAGTACAATCGGCACTTCAATTTTTAAAATTGTATATTAGAACCAATAAATAAAATCAAATTGTATGAAGTCACCGTAATGACCATATAATTAACTTTAAATGAAAACACCGACGCGTTATCATGGACAATCTAAGCATATAGAGAGGTATGCCATATCATATGTCACATAAAATGAAGTGGTTATAAACTAACAAATGTTTTATTGGTAAAACAGTATAGAACTTGCACTAATAGCTCGTTCAGTGTTCTTATGTGAAGAAAATAAAAATCACTGAATTTATATTCTGTTTAAGAAGCCAGAACCAGCAAACATGACTTGTTATACATAATAATATGTTCTTTCCAAAAAGTTAAACATTAAACGAAAATAATCGTAAAACTTCATTTAATTAAATCATTCATTCCGTGTTTTACTATAATATTTGTGTCAACATTATAAATATAACTTGAACAGAGACATTGCTTGGCGATTTATAATCTTCAAAATGCGGCGTTAAAATAGATATTGCCACGTAATAAAATCAGATTTAACAATATCGGAAGAACCGATGGATACTCCCCGATGCCGCTTTGCCCTCTAAATGTGACCTTGACCTGAAACCTAAGCACCTGATTCATACGGAGACATGTTGTCATGATGAGGCTAACATTCGTGTAAAGTCGTAAAATCCATTCAAGAAGTTAAAAGTCCGGACAAGCAAAAGGCCAATTTCGACTTTTGACCTTTAAGTATGACATTGACCTTGACCTACAGATCTAATACATGCTCGTAACATGCCGTCTCATTTAGGCAAACATTTGTGCCATTTAATTGGAAATATTTCCATCTATTACCATGTTATAGTCAGGACAAGCGAAAAACTGATTTTGACCTTTGATCTCTAAGTGTGACCTTGACCTTTGACATGGATCTAGTTTACGTGCACTATATGTTCTCTCATTCAGGTTAACACTTGTGCTAAGTAGTTTTTACAATCCATGGCACGATAAAGCGCAGACAAGCAAAGTGTCAATTTTGACCTTTGTCATCCAGATGTAACCTTGACCTTTGACCTAGGGACCTGATTCATGAGAGGTACACACCAGCTAATTACAGCAAACATTTGTACCAAGTAATTTAAGATCCCTCCATCCATGGCCAAGTTATACATATATTGTGGACAAGCAAAATAAGCCAATTACTAATTAAAGGGCAATAACTCCCTGAAAATTCAACAGACCGGAACAACCTGACAATGTGCGCATGTCCCCTTGGTAGGGAAACTGCACATAAAGTTTTATTGAATTCGGGTTATTAGTTCCTGAAATCTCGCGCGGAAATGAAAATTTCCTTAGAAAATATGCTATTTCTAATCAAAGGGCAATAACTCCCTAAAATATCATCGGACCGGAACGACCTGACAACATGCGCATGTCCAACGTATAGGAATACTGCATGTAAAGGTTTCATCAAATTCGGATAATTAGTTTCTGATATCTCGCGCGAAAACGAAGTGCTGGACGGACGGAAGGACGAAAAGATGGTAGGACGGAAGGACGGATGGACGGACATGGAGTATGATGGTCAAAATCATCGGGGAAATTCGTTTCACGCCCGGACAAACTGAATTGCAGTTAGTAGTTGCTGGTAGTTAGGTTAGTTTTTGTCTCTCAATAATGCCGTTTTGAAATGTATAGGTTGTCAAATGTGCAGCTGGTGAATTAAGGTCTATTGTAAAATGTACGCCACTCTTTAAAACATTAACTGGTGTTAGGCAGCCGCTTACAGCAGCTAAAATATTATGTAAGAATTACATATATAAGGCCTGTCTAACCAACTTTCAATTAAAAATGAAAATTATTATCGGGCAAGAAACCTGGTGAGCCTTCTTCCTATGTCCGGAGTACACTATCGTGGTCTTTCTTTTGGGGTACAAACATAATTATCTTACTTTTAATGACATTCCGAAATTCTGTCATTACATTTTCATAAACACCACATTCTCCGAATGTACCTACCGGGTAAATAGTGAACAATGATGGTTATCAGTTTTATTACCGGGCAATCTCTGTGGTAGATAGTATGTTAATTTGTCGAAGAGAAATAACTCTGGCGTTAAACAAAAATCATTTTAAACCTAAAAAGCAAACAATATGCTAAATTGAAAAAACAACAACATTATAATGAATGCAACGACAATGCTGCAAGCTTTTTAATTAGCAAAAGTGTTGTGCGATAATGTTTGGTAATGTTTTTAAATGCTTAAAGGAAGTTAATCACAGAATATTATAATTTAGAAATGTCTTCTTTTTCAATTTATAAAGCGTCTGGAGTAGCAAACCCTTATATGCTGTGAAACAAAAAATATAATAAATACTAGAACTCCGCCAGTCGGATGTGTCGCCTGACGGGGTTTACCGATAACTCAAGTACGAAATGAGAAATTATGCCAAAAACCGAACTTAACCTTCCTTTTATGCCTACTAAGGCGAGAGTTTGTTGATTTCTAGGTTCTCTGATCCGCCCACCCGATTTTTTCCAAAAAGCAAAAAAAAAGTAGAATGTAACCGATATCGTAAAAATGACTTTGTGAAAGCTGAAGAAATGGCTTAATTTTATGTAACATGCATTGTGACTATATGTATATCGCTGTATGATTCATATGATCTGCTCTCTGTTATTTTATACATCTGCAATACTTTAAGTCAGAAGAAAATACTCAGTTAAAACAAATTAGGATCTTAAAATCATTGTCTTAAATACACATTTATAATTTTCAATATTCTAATTAACAAATTTCATTGGTGTAACTATATTGATTTATATATATGAAACTCTTCATTAAACAGGCTGTTATACATATAATATGGCCACTATCCAGCGATATCTTACGAACTGTATTTAAGTGTAAGCATTATTTAACAGTAGTTTTTATATTATAAACGCTGCCTTTTAATGTTATTATTCTTTGTATTGATGTCATGGTTATCATGCAATGATGACGTTAATGTTGTGTATTTCGATTTGTGTAAGCAATAATTTACAAAGGTTCACTGTCCATTTCCATTTGTGAAGTTCTAGTCATTAATTTTCTCAAGTCTGTGTTAATTCTAATTTTATCTTTTTCCCTCCTCCAGCTGGACATTTTTCCAAAAATATCCGAGAACCGATAGATAAAAAAAAAACTCTGGCCTAACACTTCCATACAGTTTCATAAATTTCTCTGAAAAGCATATAATACAACGATATATTGTTTACTTAACTGCTACGCCTTTTGTCATAATCATCGATTAACGAACACGATATTGACACATAGCTCGGTGCGCCGGCATATCGTCTCGGCGCGATTTCGACCTCAGAAATAATACGGCGCCGACGCGCCGAGACGATTCGCCAACGCGCCGAGACGACACGCCAAAGCGCCGACGCGATACGCCAAAGCGACGACAAGAAACGCCGAAGCGCCGACACGATACGCTGAAGCGATATAAACGTCGTCTCGTCGTATCTTCCCCCAATTTTATAGTCACATAAAAAACAACAACACGAGATTGCGACGTTTATATTGCTCCGGCGTATCGTGTCGGCGCTTCGGCGTATCTCGTCGGCGCTCTGGCGCCCCTTCATAAGCACAGGTGGAAGTCGCGAAACTACGATGGCGGTAACAGGACACCAGTCGTTGGCGATGTGTTTATTGTATTAAGCATTGACAATATGATAAAAAAAATGTTTATTTAGTATTTCAGCATTAAATAGATTATTTTTTTTGTGTTTATCAAAGCAAAACAAGTAATCAACGTCAAGTGTCTTCAATTATTATGTTTATATTAAAGATGTTTTTATCCACGTTAGTTTTCCGTCATTCATATTGGCTATATCCATCAACCCAATCGTGGTTTAATAGAAGGCTGTCCGGGCAATCACAGTTCAACAGCTATAGGAACATAGTCATAGGGGATATTTGTTTATTTCGGTTTAAGATTTTATTTTATAGCATATTTCAGAGAGTTTTCTTTGTTCTGCGGTGTTCAATAACTGTGATTTCACTGGTGGGCGGAGCCTAACCGTGCAAAAAGTAGCCTGCGTATAAAGTAAAACTAAATTTAAACGCTAAATATGGTGTAAAACACTTGTATAATACTGTTACCTCAATATGTTAGTTATTTTCGGTAAAAGTATTCTACAACCATAACTTATTTCACGAGTGTTCATAGCTGCACTACGAGTGAAAATATATCTTTTCTATGATCACGAGTAAAATAAAGCTAAAGCTCGTCCTATTTTCATTTTCTAAACCTCACCGGATATACCAGTTTTTTCTCTATCCCGCCACCAACCATGTGTTCTATATTGATTTAAATTGATATGACGTCATCACGTCGTTAAAATTTAATACACATGTTGACGTCATAGTGTCATTCACGTTACGGCGTTACCAGTCAACGACGTCAGAACAGATTACTACGCAAATACACAGCAGGCGCACACATTTTATGCTTCGCTCAAATGGGAAATTGCTGTGCAAAATCTTCTGAAGAAGGCTCGAATTCGAATATTTCCGTTCGAAAACGACGCAGACAGTTGAAAATGGACAGAAAATGTTGGCACCGCTTGTTCAAGAGGCAGACCAGCAAGCCAGATTGTGTTCCAGCGGAAGAAAACATAACTGAGAATTCACAGTTTGATGACAGCTGTTCGATATCAAGCGTAGCACAATCAAGTATTTTACTTCATTATCCTAAATGTGCAGTATTCCATTCCTCAACGAGTCTTTTTAATGACAACGAGCAGACAAAAGACGATAAACATGACGAGGTTCCTGAACAAATTGAGGTTGAAATAAACCTCGATGTATTTGACCCTGTCAACAGCAAACACTTCTTCCTGCGATATCAGATTGATACTGCAAGTCTCTCGACTACCAAGGATTCTGTAGACATTAAGTCCGATCACAGAGACTATGTGGACGTCCGCAGGGCTCATACACGAATGCATGAATTAAATAATGGCCACTACTTCCATAAAGAAAACAAAACCTGGACCAATGGCACGTTGAACATAATGCTGAATCATGCGAAGGTAGGAAAATATAGAGACGTCACAACAAACGATGGTCTCGAGATGCCAAACACTGCGAAGCAGATCAATATGGAAGGCATCGACTTAGACCGTTTCATTAGTCAGTCAAGTGATCTGGAAACAACGAAGGCACGATCTTACGACAGCAGGGAACCTAGCTGTGGTGGGAACCATGACAACAATACTAGTGTGAAGAACTTTGGAACAGAGAAAAGGGCCAAGAAAATAACAATGGGAATCAGGCATTTACGGAAAGTGTCGCGGAATTTTTGAGGGAGTTAGAACGTGTAATATATTATATATTTTCTTTATTAAATTTATTAAATGACCAACATGTTTGTGCTCTCTTGCATATTTTATAATACGTTAAAACCTGTATTTTAAATAATAATCGTTTACTATGGACCCATGGTAGTAATGCTTAAACGAAACGAATGCAATAACACGTCTCGCGGTACATTCTCTTGGACGCGGTAGTCCTGGTGGCAGTATATACATGCAATACAGATTTTGTCATAGATTCCACAAAAGAAAGTACATTATCGGTAAAGAAGCAATATAGCACACATTTATTGGAAATAATGTGTCATTTATAAGAAACATCTACACGGAAATGGTTACAATTAAGAAACGTTTGTCACAATAATTTTTGACACAAGTGTATCACTTACACAGTGTAAAAATGTAACGTTTCATTACACAAGTCCGGCGGTTAGCGTGACAGAATTTTGATACGTTGGTCGTTCATGTCCCGGCGGAGTTTTGTGTTGTTGTTTTTTTAATTCTTTTTTAGATATAATAACTAACCTTTCGGTTGGTTAATTCTAAAGCTTTAGTATCTTATAGATATTGTTGACACTTTAAATACGAACAACAGTGAATAGGTCTCTTGAATTAAAATTCATAAGAATAGTATAAGCCATGGGGCTGTCTGAAACGTGTCAGGGGTTTACTATGTCTACCGATAAAAAACACTGAGAAGTTCAAATTTTGTGAACGACTCACACATTAATAACGGGTGGGCTCTATTTAACTTCGATCAAACACATGGAACCACAAATGTTCTCTGATATGACAGAAATGTCTGATTCATCGCCTGTGCGCTGTGTTGCTTTATGCCTGTCTAAGTAGCAAAACCTTAAACGGACTGTGTCAACAAAAATTGACTTCATATTGCACTATAAATAATATTATTTGATATAAATGCTCTATACTAAGACATTTGCAATAAATAATTAGTAAATAACATAATACACAATGAGATATTTGATAAAAACAAATTAGCACAAAAGACACGGGTATCGCACTCATTAATATCTGAATTTCGATGACATGGTGCCTTTAACGCACCATTATTTGTAGCCTGTCCAGTACATATGGCGCAACGACTGGCTTACTGTTAGAATAAATCTTTTCAAATCTACGTATTACTAACTAAGCCGTCAGTATTTCCGAATACATTATACATTCATTAAACGTCCATGTATAATGAAATGTGACAATGTCAACCACGAAAAAAAAACAACCTTTATATCATTTCATTGTACGTTATTGAAAAAATCCACGACAAGTGGGCAGTACCTCATAATTATTTTGCAATATGATATTTATATAAATCTGAAAGATAAGCGTGCTAATAACAAAACTACCGGTATTGGATAAGGCCTTACACATTTGATTCTATTTTTAGCGTCGAAACCTAACAGCCAGGCAGAAAGAAAAAAACAATCAGTCGATTAAAAAAAAAATCATTTTTCTTTCACAGCTTATTCATGGCAGTGGTCCAAGCTAATGCAAATGTTGACTTGCAAAACTATTATATATCATCTTCATATTGGGAACCTACTTTAACACAATATTTTAACTGTGTAAATTGACAACCGATAATTGAGCACTATTTTTACAAATAATGGTTAAAACACATAACAGTCAATTTTCTTGTTTTTTCTTTTCCAAATTTTTTATACGCTTTCCGAATTTTTACATTGTCAAAATTGTGGGTATTTTTTTCGCTAAGGCATCCGAAAACTTACAGCCCGAGGACGCCAAACATATAATCAAATTGGTATGGCCTGATTACAATACTACCGGACTCAGCAAAGCAGCTGTAAACACACTGTAGTACCAGCTGATGGTCAGCGAATGCGCCAATGCAAAAGCGATACAGACAATGGGTACGAATATACCTTTGTATGGAACGCCGGCACTGTCTTATGTGTTACATTTTTATTACATTATTATATTTCTTTATTAAGTTATGTGGATACAACTTTATTAGATGTGGACATTTCATTATATCATGTGGACATTTCTTTATATGATGTGCACATTTCTTTATATGCTGTGGATCTTTCTTTATATAATGTGGACATTTCTGTATGTGATGTGGATACTTCTTTATATGATGTGAATACTTCTTTATATGATGCGGATACTTCTTTATAAGATGTGGACATTCTGTATATGCTGTGGACATTTCTTTATATGATGTGGATATCGTAAGATCTTGATATTTCTTTATATGATGTGGACATGTCTTTATATGTTGTGGACATTTCTTTATACGATGTGGATACTTCTGTATATGCTGTGTCTTTTCTTTATATGATGTGGATATTTCTTTATATGCTGTGGATACTTCTTTATATGATGTGGGCATTTCTTTATATGCTGCGGATACTTCTTCATATGATGAGGACATTTGTTTTTATGATGTGGACATTTATTTATATGCTGTGGACATTTCTTTATATGCTGTGGACATTTCTTTATATGATGTGGATACTTCTTTATATGCCCTGGTCTTTTCTTTATATTATGTGGATATGTCTTTATATGATGTGGACATTTTTTTTATATGCTGTGAACATGTCTTTATATGCTGTCGATATTTCTTTATATGCTGTGGACATTTCTTTATATAATGTGGATACTTCTTGATATACTGTGGGTTTCTATGATGTGGTTATGTCTTTATATGATGTGGACATTTCTTTATATGTTGTGGACATTTCTTTATATGCTGTGTACATTTCTTTATATGCTGTGGACATTTCTTTATATGATGTGGATATTTCTTTATATGATGTGGATATTTCTTTATTTGATGTGGATACTTCTTTATATGCTGTGAGTTTTTCTTTATATGATGTGGATATGTCTTTATATGATGTGGACATTTCTTTATATGTTGTGGATATTTCTTTATATGCTGTTGCCATTTCTTTATTTGCTGTGGACATTTCTTAATAAGATGTAGACATTTCTTTATATGATGTGGACATTTCTTTATATGATGTGGATACTTGTTTATATGATGTGGACATTTCTTTATATGCGGTGGATACTTCTTTATATGATGTGGATACTTCTTTATATGATGTGGACATTTCTTTATATGCTGAAGACATTTTTTTAATATACTGTGGACATTTCTTAATATGATGTAGACATTTCTTTATATCATATGGACACTTCTTTATATAATGTGGATATTTCGTTATATGCTGTGGATTCTTCTTTACTTGATGTGGACATTTCTTTATATGCTGTGGATATTTCTTTATATGGTGTGGACATATCTTTATATGATGTGGATATTTCGTTATATGCTGTGGACATATCTTTATATGATGTGGATATTTCTTTATATGCTCTGGACAATTCTTTATATGATGTGGATATTTCTTTATATTATGTTAATATATAGAGAATAACAGGGTACTGCTTGGTCTTGTATCAGGTGAGGCTTAGAATAAAATAACGGCGAGGCTTGCCAAATTTTTCTTAAAATTACTCCAAAGGAGCTGATTTGTATATATTTAAAAACTTAGAGCGGCGATGATTTTGCTGAGCCGACTTTTACACGTTCACGGTCATGTAGTTATGGACTTCCAAAAGTTGACTGGATAATAGATCTACCTTATTATTAACATTTCGTAATAATAAGTGAACTGTTTTCACAACGAATACATAGATTACACGCATGCTCATTCATAAAATACTGAAAATGCGAACTGAAATGGATTGCAACGATCAATTTCATCGGAGAACATATAACGCCGAATTGTTTTGAGACGCCATTTTGGAGCTGTGTATTGAAATTGACATTTCCAAGATCGTGTCAATATTAACAGTATTTGACTACAGTGTGTTCAATTTTTGGTAATAATGCTTTTCGTTCAACATAAACTGATGCTTTGTAAAAACATTTAGTGCATTTATTATGAATGTATTGAAATAAATGTGTATGGATGATTTATTGTGTTCCATAGATGACGTCATCTCACTACCAAAGTGCGGGTTTATGTGAATATTTAAAAATAACGTTTTTGTGATTTATGACGATTAAAAATAATAAACTATATACGTTCTAGGTATCAAATTGTTTGTTTTGTTAAATCTGATTCATTTTTACTGAAACTGTTGACTTTATAGTTGTTTCCGAATAATATGACGTACCTCCAAACATTGACTGATGTAAACGCTAGTGACCTGATATAAAAAAAATATATCAGACACCTTTGTATCAGGCCGATATCAGCATAGTGGTATAATAAATAGAGAATAACAGATTACTGCCTGGTCTTGTGTAATATATCAGGTTCGGCACGAATAAAATAACGGCTCGGCATCCTCGCCGTTATTTTATTCGTGCCGAACCTGATATATTTCACAAGACCAGGCAGTAACCTGTTTTTCTATTTATCATACCACATTTTTCGTAAAATATCACCAAACGAGCTGATTTTTATATATATTTAAAAACTAAAGGCGGCGCTGATTTTGCTGAGCCGACTTTTACACGTTCACGTACATGTAGTTATGGATTTCGAAAGTTGACTGAATAATACCTTATTATTAACATTTCGTAATGATAAGTCAACTGTTTTCACTACGAATACATAGATTACACGCATGCTCATTAATAAAATACTGAAAATGCGAACTGAAATGGATTGCAACGATCAATTTTATCGGAGAACACACTACGCCGAATTGTTTGGAGACGCCATTTTGGAGTTGTGCATTGAAATTGTCATTTCCAAGATCGTGTCAATATTGACAGTATTTGACTACAGTGTGTTCAGTTTTTGGTAATAATGTTTTTGGTTCAACATAAACTGATGCTGTGTAGTGACTTTTAGTGCATTTATTATGAATGTATTAAAATAAATTTGCATGGATGATTTATTGTGTTCCATAGATGACGTCATATCACTACCAAAGTGCGGGTTTATGTGAATATTTAAAAAAAATAACGTTTTTGTGATTTATGACGATTAAAAATAATAAACTATATACGTTCTTGGTATCAACTTGTTTGTTTTGTTGAATCTGATATATTTTTACTGAAACTGTTGACTTTATAGTTGTTTCCGAATAATATGACGTACCTCCAAACATTGACTGATATAAACGCTACTGACCGGATATAAAAAATATATCAGGCACCTTTGTATCAGGCCGATATAAGCATAGTGGTATGATAAATCTGTATATGATGTGGACATTTCTTTATATGATGTGGATACTTCTTTATATCTTGAGGACATTTATGTATATGTTGTAGATACTTCTTTATATGCTGTTGACATATTTTTATATGCTATGTATACTTCTTTGTATGCTGTGGGCATTTCTTCATATGATATGGATACTTCTTTATATGTTGTGGACATTTCTTTATAGGATGTGCATATTTCTTTATATGAGATTAGGATTTCTTTACATGATGTGGATACTTCTTTATATGATGAGGACACTTCTTTAATCCTCTATATGTTGTTCGGCGTAGCTGTCTAACCCAACGTTTGACCTTTATCAATATCCAATGAAATGTTGTGAACGTTTTCCGCCCGTAGTCACGGAAGAATAAATCATAACTTTGCATAGGCCGCATGAACGGCGTATAAGGCTGTGGCATATAGACCTAATGCTCGGGAATGAATTTATCGAGGAATTAAGGGCCAGTGCCCGGTCAGTCTGTCTGAGCGATAAACTATATACATCGTTCATCGAAAGCCAGAAGGGGCTATCGGCCTTCTTTGAACATATGCTGATGACATCTGGCTTTCAAGGAACGATATGCAACAAAAAGGGCAAGAATCTCGACAAAATTATCGCTGTTGGCAAATTCTTTACCAGACAACGAGATATCTACTCAGCCATATTCATTTATTTATATACCGTCGACTGAATATTTTCTATGTTACTCTCTTTCTCATGAATAGTCTTTTAATCCTTAAGCAACCGAAGAGCAGACATATTTATTTTTTAATGTTACAGAAAAATCTAACGTAAAAATATATTAAGATATTTTAGGCGAAAGTAGGCTCGTAGTATGATTTTGTAAGAGCATACTGTGGTGTGCCTTTCCACTCTAGTCAGTCATGGGACGGATAAGAGAATACTTAGTGAAAAAGCTCAACAAAGTCACACATATGTCCGTTTTAAATTGATTTATGTATAAAGTGGAATCTACATTCCTACAATCCTTGTTTTCGCAATTAATATAGACGCCAAATGTCTTTAAAAAAATAGTTTTTCTTGTTCTTTGTGTGATGAGGATTTTTATTTAAATGATGAGAATGCGCGTTATTTAAAATGAGGAGACAATCTGACTTAAGCGCATGACCTTCCTACGATGCGTAGCGTCGATCTTTATGTACTACGAGCTGATTTTAATCTACGGTGGCATAGAGGGGACATGAGAAATATTTTATTTAACACGTGCGCACGTGATGCTTTCACGTGCGCACGTGTTAGCTACCACGTGAACACGTATTAACTACCACGTGCGCACGTGTTAACTATCACGTGCGCAAGTGTTAACTATCACGTGCGCACGAGTTAACTATCACGTGCGCACGTGTTGATCATCACGTGCGCACGTGTTAACTATCACGTGTGCACGTGTAAATCATCACGTGCGAACGTGTTAAGTATCACGTGCGCACGTGTTAACTATCACGTGCGCACTTGATAGCTAACCAATGAAACGAAGCGAAATATCTTCCATTTTCATTGGTTAACTATATTAATTCTTAATATTAATTTTAAAATCTTCAAGTTGACCTTTTACTAAATAAAACAAGAGGCCACGATGGCCCTAGGTCGCTCACCTGAGTTAAAGGCATCATAATGGCTTGTAACAAGAGGGCCAAATGGCAATAAAGCACTTACCGGAGTATAAAGATCTCGGCCTTGCAGTTTCAGGAGAAGATTTGTATAGTCTATATAAACCATGTGACCCACAGGGCGTGGCCACTTTCTACCGTAGGGGTATATTTTGAACAAAATGTGTAGAGGACCACAATACAATCTTACATACCAAATATGAAACCACTGGGCCTTGCGGTTTCAGAGGGGAAGATTTTTAAAGTCATTTTGCTATTTCAATCTATATAAACTATGTGACACACAGGGTGTGGCCATTTTTTACCACAGGAACATCATTTGAACAATCTTTGTAAAGGACCACTATACAATTTTACATACCAATTACAAGAAAAGTGGAAATTTCACGAAAACCAATTTTTTCGAACAAAATGCATCAAAGTCAGGACAAATTTTTTTAGTCTATTTTAGTAATGGTGACCTTGACCCCACCAACCCGATATACAATCCCAAGCGAGATCTTGATTTATGATATATATGTATGAAGTTTCATTAAAATATCTCAATACGTTATCAAGTTATTGAGCGAAAACTGTTTTTCTATATTTAGTAACAGTGAACTTGACCTTGCCCACACCCACCCATACGTCAAGTTATTGACCGTAAACCGTTTTTCTTTTTTAATAACAGTGACCTTGACCTTCACCCCATCCACCCCATAAGCAACCCCAAGTGAGGTCTCGATATAAGATATGTGTATTAAGTTTCATTAAAATATCGCAACGCGTTCTCAAGTTATTGAGCGGAAACCGTTTTTCTACTTTTTGCAGTAACAGTAACCTTGACCCCGTCCACCCCATATGCAATCCTAAGCAAGGTCTCGATATAAGGTAATTATGTATTAAGTTTCATTAAAAAAAACTCAATGCGTTCTCAAGATATTTAGCGGAAACAATTTTTCTATTTTTAGTTACGGTGACCTTGACCCCACCCACCCCATATGCAATCCCAACCAAGGTCTCGATACAATGTTCGAACCAAATATGAAACCTCTTGGCCTTATGGTTTCAGAGGAGAATAATTTTTAAATCATTTTGCCATTTACGTCTATATAAACCATGTGAGCCCCGGGGTGTGACCAGTTTTGACCCCATGGGCATCAATTGAATTACCTTTGTAGAGGACCACTATAAAAAATTGCATACCAAATATGAAACCTCCGGGCCTTGCGGTTTCAGAAAAGACGATTTTTAAAGTCATTTTGCTATTTAAAGTCTTTATGAACATTGTGACCCCCGGAGTGTGGCCAGTTTTGATCCCAGGGTCATCATTTGAACAATCTTTATACAGGACCACTATACAATGTTACATACCAAATATGAAACCTCTGGGCCTTGCGGTTTCAGAGAAGAAGAGTTTTAAAGCCATATTGCTGTTTACGTCTATATAAACCATGTGAGCCACGGGGTGTGACCAGTTTTGACATCAGGGGCATCATTTGAACAATCTTTGTAGAGGACCACTATGCAATGTTACATACCAAATATGAAACCTCTGGGCCTTGCGGTTGCAGAGATGAAGATTTTTAAAGTCATTTTGCTATTTACGTCTATATAAACCATGTGACCCCCGGGTTGTGCCCAGTTTTGATCCCAGGGGCATCATTTGAACAATCTTTGTAGAGGACCACTATACAATGTTACGTACCAAATATGAAACCTCTAGGCCTTGAAGTTTCAGAGGAGAAGATTTTTAAATTCATTTTGCTATTTAAGTCTATATAAACCATATGAGCCCCGAGGTGTGGTCAGTTTTGACCTCACGGTCACCATTTGAACAATCTTTGTAGAGGACCAATTTACAATGTTATATACCAAATATGAAACCTCTAGGCTTTGTGGTTTCAGAGAAGATTTTTTAAGTCATTTTGCTATTTAAGTCTATATAAACCATGTCAGCCCCAGGGTGTGGCCAGTTTTGAGCACAGAGGCATCATTTGAACAATATTTGTTGAGGACCACTATACAATGTTACTGTGACGAATTTACCCATCCTGTTGATCTATATTACACACAGTGACTGATTGCGCCTAAGGGCAAATATTTCTCAAAGAAAGTAATGTGTGGACAGTCGCATGCGTTAGGCAATAAAACCCGTGTTTATTACGCATGCGTAATTAGGCAGTTACGTTACCCGGATGTGCGGGTAGTAAAAAAGCATGAGCGTTGGTAAATTATAGCAGATCTGCTCTCGCTTTCGTCGAGTTAACATCGACAGTAATATAGAAGGTATTTAAAATTATTTTATTGATTAAACACTAGGGACTTTGGGTGCTCTGAGACTGGCAATCCTCTTCTTGCGACATATGGGCCATGTTAGCAGGATCCCTACCCCTCAATAGCCCGGGTCGCTAGTAAATTGATAATATAAAAGTTCCATATCTCCGTACCAAGACTCCAAGTCACTTCATAGGTTCCATACACAGGGTACGGAGTCATATAGAAATAAATATCATTCAGGCCTGTGTACCAGACGCGGAGTATTATATAGTGTTTCATTAGAAAGACTCTGGGTCATTACATTGTTCCAGACCACTCAGGATATCGTAGCAGACTGGAAGTCGTGCTGGGGGTCATTGTACAATAATAGTAGTTAATTCTATTTAATTTACTGTTCCACACCAATCATTTGTCTACAATAAGCTAATCATAAAGCAAGGTAGCTTGAGAAAAATTCTATATACATTATTAGTTATATTGTTTGTTGTATTGTTTAATTGTGTGCGCCATACTTGATACCCGAAGCTCGGGCGAAACATTACATTACGTACCAAATATGAAACCTCTGGGCCTTGGGGTTTCAGAAGATTTTTAAAGTCATTTTGCTATTCTAGTCCATATAAACCATTGACCCACGGGGTGTGCCCAGTTTTGACCCCAGGGGCATCATTTGAACAATCTTTGTACAGGACCACTAGAGGATGTCACATATCAAATATGAAAGCTCTAAGCCTTGTGGTTTCGGAGAAGAAGTTTTTAAAGTTTTCAGTTTTTAAATCTATTTTTAGCTCTGATGACCTAATATGCAGCGGACCGGATCAAACGATTTGAACAATTTTGGAAGAGGGTCACCCAAGAATCATTCCTGTGAAGTTTGGTGAAAATCTGCCCATTGGTTTTGGAGGAGATTTTCTTTGAATGAAAATAATGACACACAACGCACGACGGACGACGGACAAAAGGCGATCCTTAAAGCTCACCATGAGCACGTTGTGCTCAGGTAAGCTAAAAAATAAATTAAATAAATCCATACCTACCTACCCTACTGTTTTTATCATGTAACTTGAAACAAACAAATTGTTTACGCCTTACAGCCGTTAAAATTTGGATAAAAATTATTTATGTCGTATTTCTTTGTAAAACATAAAACAATCGGAAATACGGTGTGTTCGGAAATGAAACATTGCATAAAAAGTAAATTAGATTTAGATTTTTTAAGCTATTTAGTGAGAGAGGATATTTAAACTTGAAAACAGTCATTGATTTTATGCGCATTTCGACTTTAACTTCTTGTAAATAAGAATACGCAGAACTCAAATGAGCAAAATATTACATTCATCTTGTTCAGCCTTTAATATTACGACCCACAATGGCCCGTACTTTAGTGCTTCCCGTCTAGACGCTTGCACAAACCGGTGTCGAGGCAGAATAGCACCCCCACTTAAATTGTTTTATGTATTTATATATATTGTGAGTACAGAGGTGTACAAAACTTTGGCATCGACTCCCAGCGATTTCATGTTTGTCCCGGCATTGATTCTCAGTGAAATTGCAATTTATTACGAAACGTAAGTATTTAGCTCAAAATCACTTGACTTTTAAGTTCACTTCACAAGTACATAGTATATGGTTACTAATATTTCGTTTTAGAGACAGGTTCGTCCGTCTGTCGTTTCATTCGTTTCGATGGAAGAAAGAGTGCATAGCATTTTTAGCAAAACAACTCATAACCATGTGCGTGTTTTGTTTAATTATAGTCCCTTTGCAAAGCGATCATTACATCACAAAAGTATCAGCCCAATAGTTTCTACCGCTCAATCGTTTTTGCCTCTGACATCCATATGTAATTTACAATTTATTTAGAAAACAAATCAGTTGCATTCAAAAGCCTATTTATACCGGTATAGAAAGATCTATGCAAACTGTCTTTATTTTATCGATTTCGCTAAACACTGGCTCATTCGCTTACACGGAGCGGATACTACGGTGTGATACACTGTATATAGCACTTCAATTATTTAGAAAACAAATCAGTTGCAACCACAAACCAAGGTATATGCCCCACCTGTCTTATTATATCGATGTCGCTCAACATTGGCACATTTGCATACGCCAGGAGCCGGTACTACGGTGTGATATATAGCGCTTTGATTAATCCGCACGAAATCATGAATCTTTTTTTTAAATATTTTGTTTGGCAATATACAAGTGCAGTTTAACGATAAAACGCGTTTTATCTATAGTTACTTTTAAAACAATGACTTTTAATGGACGCTTAATGAGGTCAACTGAGCATTTAATATGCCTTCGAAATCATCAATCATCAATAAATAATCAAATATACGAATATCTTTTGTTCCAAACGACAGATTTTGTTAAAAAAATTCCATATACATGTGTCATTGTATACTGAAACTAAAACAGTGTTAAAAAATAGGAGTCACCGGCCTTTTCAAAATATTGGGTTTTGAAATAATAATAATCATAATAATAAATAATAATAATCATAATAAATTATTATTATTAGTAGTAGTATTATTGTTTTACTATTATTATTATTATTATTATTATAAGCAGCAGTAGTAGTAGTAGTAGTTGATGTTAAGACTAGGTATTAATTGTTAACCATAATATTTTCCAACAGACTGAGAGCATAAAATTTGATAAAAACAGAAGTGTGTCGCTATATCTCTTGCATACTGACATACTATTGCAAAAACACTGCGCTGACAGGACAGCCGATTAAATTGTTAAAGGTGAAAGGCCAAGCTTCTAACAAATGTTATTTATTCTTTAGTAACATAGTTTTAGCCTTAACAAATCAACTTCTCGTATCAGTTTTCATAAATAACGCTTTTATAAGCGAGTATAGCATAAAAGACAACAGGATTTTGCGCATATTCCTATCGATACTACATTTTGTTTCAAACCGGAAGTGACGTATATTCTTCCCAACGCGTTAATTGTTTTATATATAGACTGTACAAATTACTTCAAAACTCGCGTTATTTCATTGAGTTACAATAACCTAAGACATAATTTATATTAAGTAGGATGTGTCAGATAAATGTAGGTTATAAAAACATATTCTAATGTAAGTATTTGGCAACATTTGATAAAAATAGACTACACATAGTCCTTACTTTCTTCGTCTTAGACACCTGCTTTAGGGATCGTTTACTTAGCGCCACTTTGTGTTATCAAGTAATCTTAACTACAAGACAAATGATAAAAATATTTTATCTTTGAGATCAATGGAAAAGGATCCTTAGTAGTCTGGGCTTCCTGCTGTCACCACGACCGAGATCATAAACTTTATGGCCCCGACAAACAACGATGACAATATCCTGTGTATTCCTACACAATAATTTTTCAAAAGTAATATGAAGGTTTGACAAGTTGTGGGCATGGAAATCCTGATTGCTGATTGGTTGATAGGTTTACGAATCATAATTATACTGGACTTCATCTGATTTGTTGCAGTAGTTCAGCCTTATGCATTGGCATTTTAAATTCAACTATCTTTATAATGAAACAGTAAGAAAAAAAAATGCAGCGTTTTGTTGTATACGTAGTCAAAGAAAACAACAAACAACAACATTTTCCATGTAGTGTATTAATGTTTTTCAAAGCCCTATTACTGATTTATTTCAATACAAATGTTTTAGATAATTCAGATTTATGGATACATAAGAAGCCCGTCTAATAAAATTTTACAATATTGTAAAGGGTTGATGTTAATATAATAATAGACAGCCTGTTGCTGAAACATTGACTTTATTAAATATGAAAAAATAGTATATCCAAAATATGTTTCACTATCCCGATTATAGATATACTGAACATATATTGTAAGCAGTATGCAAGTATTTTTTTTAAAGTAGAGAAACGCGTAAAAATAAAACAATACATAAATTGTCGACATGTATGTGCGTTAGCATATCACATGTATATGATTTTTCTATGTGCAACATCATGAAATGGATATGTTTTTTTTAGGTTAAGTGCATGGCAAATTGAAAGAGACACTTAAATACTTCACATTCATAAACTTTCACTGCACGAAATAGTTCTTTGTAGATGCTAATAATTATAGTCATTAAACTTAGCAAACTGTGAAAGCGTTCTCGCACATTCGTAAGAGAGGTATCCAATTATCAAAACAACATCCTGTTTGTCACATGACATAATAAGGGGTCGTGTACAAACTGTCACTCATTCAAGGCACGATGACACATCGACTGTGAAAACTGACATCTTGAATATAGTTGAAAGTGAAAAATGCAACGGCTAAATAACAATCGGTTTATAAAAAAATTATATAAATGAGCAACATAAACAACTAAGAGGATTAACTACCAAACATACGATTGTGATCTGTTGGAAAAGTGATGGGAGTTTCCTATTTTAAATCGTACTTCTTTATTATTATACTTGTATGGAAATATAAAAGAATCAAAATAATTATGGATAAGCTAGATTGACGATCAAAGAAAAGGTAAGTAATAAAAATTGGCATAATCTACTTATAAATGATGCATGTGCTAATTGTCATTTACTCGTCCCGCAAGATGTTGTTTAAATACGATAAAATTCATTTCAAATAGCTGATGTAACATGTTAAAAGCAAGCACAACGACTTACAATACCTAAAAACAAAATATTGTTATAAAAGAATTGTTCAAATGCCAATTTTTGTTAAAGAAATATAGTAAGTAATAATGGCAACCTATCTTATTAATGGAGGGTTGGGGTCATCAAGACAATGGCGGCGGAAATTACCGAGCGGCGTACGGAAATTGCCGATGAACAAAATCATCGTTTTTAAGCATCAAACTAATAATTTTCAAATTTTACATAAGCAACATTGTAATCTACTGACTTTTATCTACAAAATATCAATTTTACTCCATTTAGGTACCTCAGAGATGCCTTTTGTGGTTATTTCTATTATCCTATGCGTGTCTGCAACATTTTGGTGCATTTCATTTGAGGCTAACTTGAAAGGTTAACTTTTGGGTAGTGTTTACTGTGGTATGGTGCTTTTGTCGAAATATGACTGCCGAAACCCTGTTTTCTACCGGTGCCTGCATTCAAGTAAGATGCATTTTCTTAGAAGTAATATGACATATCTTTTTTATGCAAATTGTGGAAGAGGACAGATTGATCTTTAAACTGATACCAGGCTTGCACAATCTGAAATAAAGAAAACGCTAGAAAAATGCTTGGAAAGTTTGCCGTTCTATAATGGGACCCTCTGGGAATTGCATTTACTGGTTTCTAACCTTTAAGAAAACCAGGGACCGGCCCTTTAGGGTCCACTGATACATAAAATCACCATGTAACTGTGTTATTTTATTGCGTTTATTACTTTTCACGGAAATAAATGTGAATAATATCGTAACTGACACGTTATCTACACTTTTTAAAGCGAAACCTGTTTTTTCGAGTAAAAAAATGAAAAAAAGTACGGAAACTCGCCTTATGCAGCTCACAGCACATCGAATCATGTTATACGCGAATAGCACACGTTTTATACCTTATTACTGTCCATTGCATTAAAATAAGTATAAATGAACTGGTATTTTGACTGGCTTATGTGATTTAGGTGCGAATTTTAGTCCACGCTCCCCATACAATCCAAGTACTGAAGCGCAATCCAGATGGCTTATCATGTGTCATTCTCAAATGCGTTTTTGGGGCATTTCTACTTAGCGGATCGACCTGAAATTTTGCATTTGTGGTACAAGTAGATTAATAATGATGTAGGAGAGTTTTTTTCATAATAGCAAAATGTTGAGTTTTCTTTAAGGTTAGATACCAGTAAATCATTGTGTATCCCTCCGTGGTCCATTCAAAAGTAGTGCCTATTACTAAAGAGGTCCTCTTCTCTTCTGGCATAAAAGCCATTTAGGTATCTCAGACATACCTTTTGTGGTTATTTCTATTATCCTATGCATGTCTGCAACATTTTGGTGCATTTCATTGGAGGCTAACTTGAAAGGTTAACTTTTGGGGTGTGTTTACTGTGGTATGGGGCTTTTGTCGAAATATGACTGCCGAAACCCTGTTTTCTACCGGTGCCTGCGTTCCAGTGAGATGCATTTTCTTAGAAGTGACATGACATATCTTTTTATTGCAAATTTTGGAAGAGGACAGATTGATCTTTAAATTGATACCAGGCTTGCACAACCTGAAATAAAGGACACGCTAGAAAAATGCTTGGAAAGTTTGCCGTTTTATAATGGGACCCTATGGGAATTGCATTTACTGGTTTCTAACCTATAAAGAAATATGGACATCTAGTGCAAGTGGTCATTTCTAAACCACCCTAAACCACTAAAATCCGGTTAGGAGACTCACCGGACTACCGCATTTCGAGGTGTTAATGTTTGTTCAACTACTGTTTTAGAACATGGACAGCGTTGCGATATTGTTTTTTGTTATTTGCGCCGTGATTGTAAATATCAGTAAGTACATTTTATTCGGTTTAAAGTATAAACAGTTTTAAAGGGACCTATGAATTCACAATTTACCTTTTTTTTTCATAGATCCCAAGCAGGCAAATACGAGAAGATCTACAGTACATTATATAGTTTACAGTTTTACACTTTATTGAGTAATACAGTGGGCAATATGCCCATGAGTATACAAATGAAGGCATAATAATATGCATAAAAACAAAGTCAAAGGTCACCAATAACATCCGTACTGAATGTCAATGTTTACATATATAAACATTTATCAAACAAATATCGAAATTATTCAGCAATAGATAATAAGCGAGAGGTGGTATATATATTGTATAATCAACATCATACATTAGTCTTAATACGTATAGAAAGAATTTCTAATTTGCAAAGCTTAATAAATAAACATTGCCAATTTTTTTATGAACTCTGCTATTTTGAGAGGTAAGTAATTCTATAAATTTGATCATATTTGGTCTAAGATAATAAAATGGGCTTATGTAAATCTTTCTAACATCATGATACAATGTACATTCAAGGATAAAATGGTATTCATCTTCAAGAACATTGCATAAGTAACATTTTCTTTCTTAATAAAGTATAGCTGTTGGTTTATGCCATCTACCAGTTTCAACTTTAAGTCTGTGTGCAGATACTCTTAATCTGGAGAGGGCCATTCTATACTTGGAAATATTTACATCATTTAAATAGGGTTGAAATTTAAAATCTGATATCAATATGTACGTTTTAGCTCTGCTTGATTCACGTAATTCAGAGTTCCATCTTTGTAAAAATATATCTGTTACTCTGACTTTAAACATACTTAAAAAGACATCTACATCCCCAACACCTTGATTTAACCACACATCATTAAAGCCACAATTTCCTAATAAATGTTTAACCATATATACCCATGATTTTCTACTGGGATAAATATCAAATTCTCTGTACATGATATAATAAACAAATTTTTTTTTTAACATAGTGCATGTCTAACCGATAACGGTGTTCTTCCCAATTCACCATATATAAAGTTATTCTGTGGTTGTCTTCGGACTCCTATTAATTCTTTACAAAAATTTAAATGTATTCGCTCTATTTGGATACTGTTATGAAGCCCCCATATCTCTGAACCATAGCTTAAAACAGGATAAATTAGTTTATCGAACATTTCTACATGTGGTGTATTGTAATATTATTAAATCTTGACAAACATTGTCTTAATTTAAAGATAGCTTTCAAAGATTGTCCAGACACACTGTCAAAAGTTTTTGAAAATGAACCTCCAGAAGAGAAAACAAAACCCAAGTAAGTAAATTGATCAACAATCTCTAAATGATTATCATCATAGAAAAACTGTAAATTCCTCCGCAGTCTTCCTCCTTTTTTAAAAACCATGATTTTAGTCTTTTGTAGTTTACCATTTTTTTCCATCTATCGCAATATTGTTTTAATAAATTTAACCCTTCTTGCAAACCAGTCTCAGTCTCTGAAAACAACACAATATCATCTGCATACAACAAAATAAGTAACTTAAAAACGTCTAAAGTTATTCCTTCATAATTATTAGTCAGCAAAAAATTCCTGAATATCATTCAAAAACATCGAAAATAAAAAAAGAGACAATGATTCACCCTGGCGTACCCCTAACATACATGTAAAGCTATCACTAACCTCGTTATCATATTTAACTCTTGACTTAACAATTCTATACATTGAGCGGATGATGTTCAGCATTTTACCCCTAACACCAAGCTTAATAAGTTTATACTAAGTAATATCTCTAACAACATAATCGAACGCTTTAGTAAAGTCTATAAATGCTACGTACAACTTTTTATTCTTATTCAATAAGTAACTTATTACATTATGTAACATAAAAATATTATCTATAGTACCCATCTTTTGTCTGAATCCTGCCTGAGCCTCTATGTAAACATTATACCTTTCTGCCCAATCGGTTAGTCTGTCATTAAAAAAATTTGTGAATAGTTTCCCTAATGTACTTAACAAAGTAATACCCCTGTAATTATTTGTACTATTTATATCCCCTTTCTTATGCAATGGTACCTTCTGACCATGTTTCTGGAAAGTAACCCAAATAAAAAATCTTATTAAACAATTTACAAAGAACTGTCGAAAACACATCTATTTCACATCCATATTGAAAAAATTCCTTAAGAAAACAATCTGGCCCGCCCGCTTTACCATTGTTTAATTTCTTACAGCTTTTATAAATTTCATTTGTTGTTATAGTACTATTCAGTTCCTCGAACATAATGTTCAATTCTCCATCTAAATACCGTTCATTAAAATATAATATGTCATCATCTGGTTGAAAAAACACAGAATCGGGATCATTTATAGATTTAAAATAATTCACAAAATCATCTGATGTCAATGAGCTAGAATTGCTTACAACTGATCCCTTTAACATTTTCCAATATAACTTGGCATTATTTTTCCTAGCTAATTCTTATTTATGTGTTTGTAATTTATCAAAATCACATTTTTTATTTCTAACACAATTTTTGTAGTTTGATCTAGCTTCTACCAGATCTCTCCTGGTAACATCACAAGGGTTGTTTCTATAATAATTTAGACACTTATAATAAAAACTCTTCAATTGTTTACAGTCATGATCAAAATACACAGCATCCTTACCAGTGTTTATATAACCATTATTACCATTTAAATCTCTTTTAAATAGAGGCTTGCAAACGCCATCTAATAAATCTGTAAAGACTTGAATATTCTCATCTATTATATATAAACAAGCGAAATAACACTCAAAGAAATATGTTACAAATATACAGTACGTTGTCGTTTATCATGAAAGGTCATCATTTGAAATTGATTGAATTATAAAGCGTTTGTAACACGTTTCGTCCGTATTGTGGAAAACAGATGTGTCACTTAGGTAATTATTCCAAAAATGGCCAAAGGCATGTCAGGTTGTCACTCATGTTAAAATGATATTTTAAAGACTTTCTTGCTCACAAACTAACCACAACCTGTGTTGTATTTATTCTAGATCTATATGATGAAAGAAATAAAACAAAATGGGTTGTGCACACTTGCCTAATAATGCATTGTCACTCATAAGATGTGACCAAAATTTGAAATGTTAACCAACTTATATAAGAAAATAACTAATAAAAACATAAAAAGTTGACTAATAAATATGTACATAAGTGTAAATTATATGATGCTTCATATATATGATGCTTCATTTTTTATCATATTTTTGACAAGTTAAACTTTGCATGGTGACTTGTTTTGGTTCGTCATCAGTTATTTTGTCATTACCGCAACCAGGGGCGGATCCAGGATTCAGGGTTGGGGGGGGGGGGGGGGGTAAACTTTTGATTGTGCAGTTATAACCCCTTTATATTGTCTGTGGGTCTGCAGTGATCAGCTACAGATACGTATCAAACATATATGATAAATCTTTGCACATCATCAAATGCACTTTGTTTTACTGAATTAATTAATACTTCGACGTATTATGTTCAATTGAGATGAAAGTTCATCTGTAGGTCCTAAACCTGTTTTGGCAGTTAATTGTGTAATGGTATTTTTTCGAAGTGAATGTCATTCAATAACCCACACTCATTGTCATCAATTGTCTTGAACTCGAATGGCGTCATTGATTTGACTTGAATTTCGACTTTAAATCATATTTAATCGAAACGTATAAATGTGTTTTATGTGGTATCCTGTGCCAACGGGTGTATTGCATCTGATATCTTTATATAATAATTATAACATTTGAATTCAAACAATAAAACAATATAATCCACAATTTAAGGTATATATACCCACTGAATACAGTTTATAGTTTTCGATAAACTTTGGCGCCGTTACTTCTGTGTACGTAAGAAATCGCAGGGGGCGGGGTAGGTCGGGTATGTTTTATTGAAGTTGATGTGTATCTTTTATAAAATTGAGCGAGCCAAAAAAGCATATTTATCCAGTTTTTACCGTTATATATATGCCCATATATGTATGGTCCGGTAGTTTTAGGGGGAGGGGCGCGCGCTGGATGCGCCCCCCTGGAACCGCTAGTGGGTTGTCCACAATTCCGGGCTCCAATCCCTGACGATTGCATATATTTTTCCGACACCATATGTCAGCGAAATTGTCACTACGTAGGCATTACTTGCCGTATTATTTCACAAAGCAATCATACGAGTGTCTTGATCTGATCAAATCAGATTGTTGATGAATATATTAATTGGACTTGCATAGATTTATGTTCAGCTCTTATCTTTCTTCTGGATAACGTGTTTGTTCAGTTCAGTGGGAAAATATTTTAACAAATTATCGGTGTGCCAATGGGTACTAACTGTGCACCGCTTATAGCTGATCTATTTCTGTATTGCTGTGGATTTTATGCTAGGTTTATCAAAACATAAACAATTAAATTTGATTCAATGCTTTAATCAAACTAGTAGATACATTGATGATATATTAAATATAGATAATCCTTTCTTTGAACAAATATCCAAAACAGTTACCCTAAAGAACTTTCCTGAAATAAATATCGTGTTCATCGTATACAGATGCTGCATTCCTAGACTTGCATCTTACTATTACTAACAATATAGTTAAAACGAGTCTATATGACAAACGCGATGAGTTTAATTTCGAAATTGTAAATTTCCCTTTCTTGGATGGTAATAGTCCTAGAGGTCCTTCCTATGGTATATACATTTCACATTTAGTTCGATGTGCAAGAGCTTGCGCATGAGTGGTATATACATTTCACATTTAGTTCGATGTGCAAGAGCTTGCGCATGAGTGGTATATACATTTCACATTTAGTTCGATGTGCAAGAGCTTGCTCATGAGTGGTATATACATTTCACATTTAGTTCGATGTGCAAGAGCTTGCGCATGAGTGGTATATACATTTCACATTTAGTTCGATGTGCAAGAGCTTGCGCATGAGTTAAAGATTTCAACGACCGTAACCTTACACTGACTAAGAAATTATTAAAACAAGTTTTTTATATGATGATTTACGCAATAAGTTTGATAAATTCTATAGAAAATATAATGTCTTAGTTTCTAAATACAATGTTTCTTTGAAATGGTTCTTATCTAACGGAATATCCCACTCATCATTTTACAGCGATGTTTTGAAACGAGTTCGCAAATGTAAATATGTTAAAGTGAATGCTAAACGTATACTTAATAATTTAATTTCTTATCAAAAGGGTATAATGCACTTATACTAAAAAACACATGCTTATTAGTTTTCGATACTGAATTTCTTTAATCGTTATAAATTTGGTCGTTTTAAATGGTGGATAAGTAGCTTTAACTTCTTTGCGTTTTTAAATTATGACGTTGTCGTGTGCATTGCGCGTTTCTGGATTACGTCATCATTCAAATATTTTTACTGTCTCAGTGACGTAGAGTAAGATTATCTAGGATATATTTTACCTTTTTATTTAATATTTTACAGCATTTCCGATGTATGCACTGGTTTTAACAACCACGTTCAGTCAGTTAAATAATTTTTTTCAATTTGGGTTGGCAGGAAGATGTATACAACATATACAACAAAGCTATGTAATCTGGCTTTTTACACTCAACATTACGGCTTCTTCCTGAAATTGCATGACGATGATTTGAAAATTGAATTTGTTAATTTTTCATTTTCAGGCGAAGTCAACTTTTGGTTTCAGCTCTCTAACTTGAGAACGAATTGAAATATTTTAATGAAACTTCATCCATAGTACCTTATATCGAGACCTGGCTTGGGATTACATAGGCGGTGGAAACTGGTCACTGTCAAGGTCGCCGTTACAAAAAAATAGAAAAACGGGTGCTGCTCAATTACTTGAGAACGAATTGAGCTATTGTAATTCAACTTCATACATAGATACCTTTTATCAAAACCTCGCATGGGATTGCATAGGGGGTGGGTGGGATCAAGGTCAAGGTCACCGTTACTAAAAATATAAAAACGGTTCCTCACCTTCAAACATGCTTTCATTCGGGGCCACTCCTGTTTCAAAGCTCTAGTTGCTGTATAATTTCAATTGCGACGCTATGAGATTAATTTTTATTTACACTTACATGTTTTGTGAATAATTCTGGGCCAAGTGTGAGGTTCGTGCGCACATAAACCGCTTTAAACCCCCAATGCTTTGCATTGACCGTTCCAAGGCGGTGACCCCAGTTTTATTCATGTGTGTTTTGTGTTTGATATGTGTTTTTGTGATGTCCTGTGTATTGTTTTTGGCGATTGGTCACTTGCCATAAATAAAAGACCTCGGGCTGCTAATAACAGTTCTCTCCTGCTGGCGCAACTGGAATTTCGCTTTGTTAATATTTGCACAATTATTCGTGTAATAAACATGTTCGTATGTTCGGTTCGACGAAAAAAAAACACAAGTTGATGTGTATCTTTTATAAAATTGAGTGAGCGAAGAGATCGGAAAAAAAGAAGCATATTCATCCAGTTTTTACCGTTTTATATATGCCCATATATGTATGGTCCGGCAGTTTTAGTGCCGCAACAACCCATAATAACATTGAACATTCTAGAAATGATGACGTATACAGACACAAACATACTGCGTCGTCATCAGGAATTTAAGCGGGAATATTTTAAACTGGATAATAGCGGAACAGATCTACTTTAGTTACCATCCCAAGTCGATGGTTGTCATTTGTACTGCGCATACTTTCTAATTGTCATTACCGTATGTGCTGAGAAATAAAACTGTGGCTACAAAGTTATTGCTTATTGAAGCCATTCACCTTCATTCATGGTTCTATCTCATGTGAAAGGTTTTTAATGCACGTAAACAATATTTCTTGCATTTTCAAGTGAATTTGTTGCTAAAGTGTTATTACCGAATCTTTTTAGCATTTATTCATACAATATGTCAAATATTTAAAAATACTTTCATATGCAATAGAATAGTTATATTATATGTTTTTGGTTAGTCCAGATGCTTTAGTTAAGACATTAAATGACGTTTTCAAAAATACGAAAATCTCTGAATAAGTTCCTTTAGTGACAAAAATCTCTGTCGAAAAGGGTGTAAACATGTTTTATGGTGATGAATGAAATACCATATTATTATACCCCCCTTCGAAAAAGTGGGGTTATCTTGCTTTGCAACTGTCCGTCGGTCGGTCGGTTGGTCGGTCGGTCGGATGGTCGATCTGTCCGTAGACCATTTCGTTTCCGCACGTTATCTAGAGAACGCTTTTACCTACGATCATAAAAGTTGGTATGCTGGTTACTTGCGAGGAGAGGAAGACGCCTATAAATTTTGAGATCAGTAGGTCAAAGGTCAAGGTCACTGTTGCTAGAAATAGAAAAACGGTTTCCGCTCAATAACTTGAGAACGCATCGAGATATTTTAATGAAACTTTATACATAGATACCTTA
Source organism: Congeria kusceri (assembly GCA_027627225.1). Taxonomy (NCBI): domain Eukaryota; kingdom Metazoa; phylum Mollusca; class Bivalvia; order Myida; family Dreissenidae; genus Congeria; species Congeria kusceri. The sequence goes on along the minus strand of CM051033.1, from coordinate 13,781,648 downwards.
TATCGAGACCTCGCTTGGGATTGCATATGGGGTGGTTGGGATCAAGGTCAAGGTCACCGTTACTAAAAATAGAAAAACGGTTTCCGCTCAATAACTTGAGAACGCATCAAGATATTTTACTGAAACTTCATACATAGATACCTTATATTGAGACCTCGTTGGGATTGCATATGGGGTGGGTGGGGTCACGGTCAAGGTCACCGTTACTAAAAATAGAAAAAAGGTTTCAACACAATAACTTGAGAACGCGTCGAGATATTTTAATGAAACGTCAAACATATATACCTTATATCGAGACATCGCTTGGGATTGCATATGGGGTGGATGGGGTCAAGGTCACCGTTGCTAAAAATAGAAAAATGGTTTCCGCTCAATAACTTGAGAACGCATCGAGATATTTTAATGAAACGTCATACATATATACCTTATATTGAGACCTCTCTTGGGATTTCATATGGGGTGGGTGGGGTCAAGGTCAAGGTCACCGTTACTAAAAATAGATAAACGGTTTCCGCTCAATAACTTGAGAACGCATCAAGATATTTTACTGAAACTTCATACATAGATACCTTATATTGAGACCTCGTTGGGATTGCATATGGGGAGGGTGGGGTCACGGTCAAGGTCACCGTTACTAAAAATAGAAAAAAGGTTTCAGCACAATAACTTGAGAACGCATCGAGATATTTTAATGAAACGTCATACATATATACCTTATATCGAGACATCGCTTGGGATTGCATATGGGGTGGGTGGGGTCAAGGTCACCGTTGCTAAAAATAGAAAAAAGGTTTCCGCTCAATAACTTGAGAACGCATCGAGATATTTTAATGAAACGTCATACATAGATACCTTATATTGAGACCTCTCTTGGGATTTCATATGGGGTGGGTGGGATCAAGGTCACCATTACTGATAATAGAAACACGGTTTCCGCTCAATAACTTGAGAACGCATCGAGATATTTTAATGAAACTTCATACATGGATACCATATATCGAGACCTCGTTTGGGATTGGATATTAAAACAATTTCTTAACAATTGCACATAACAAGAAAAGTATTTAGAAAAAAAAGAAAATAAAAAAATTGGTCTCACCGGGGTTCGAACACCGGACCTCCGGATTAATAGCTTATCGCCTTAACCACTCTGCCGTTCCGATTTCTATATTCGCTGTGCATTATTTACTTTATGTAAGTGTTCCATGTGATGACAACAGTTTCAACGAATACAACAGCAACAATCCGAATCAGTCCATCGTTTAACTTTAGCGTTACAAACGCTTTATAATTTTATCAATTTCAAATGATTTTTACTCATACACGAAACTGTTTTTACAGTATCTTTCTAGGTTCGTATTGTTATTTTGCTCCATTGTATACACTGTTATTTTATTTTTGGAATCTGTGATAACAAGTTGAAAAATTGTCAATTCGTCAATCTGTGCACAGGTCCCTTTAAGGTCCCATATAAAAGTAGCAAAATCACCTGCCGTCGTTCACCTCTTTCCTTTATTTCAGATGTTGCGAGACAGGTCTCTATGGAAAGATGCTTCTCCCTACTTTCAAAATTTTAGTAAAATGATATGTTATGTTACTTGTAAGGAAATGCATCTCACTTGAAGGTCGTCACTCGTGAGAAACACATAATGCTTTCGCTATTTCGACACAAGCTCATCATTTATAATTGATTGTCCCACAATCTGTTGGGTGTTTTTTTTTTTTTATTGTACTTTAAGTACAATGCAGCTTTGCTGTTTTGTGCTTTTTATAACTGTGTAAATAAATGTTACTTCTTCTGGACCTTATATGTCAGTTTGAGCGTCGTTATGCTTTCGTAAGCCTCACATTATGTACATGTGTTAACTGTAAAAAAGCCAACCAGCAGGCTGTTATGTTTATATATTCGTGTGTATGTCTCTTAAATATGTGGCGTATCGTGGGAAAACCGGGCTGAATGCATGTGCGTAATGTGTCGTCCCGGATCAGCCTGTGCAGTCCGCTCAGGCTGATCCAGGACGACACTTTCCGCTTTTATGGTATTTTCTGTTTCAAGAAAGTCTCTTCTAACAATAAATCCACTGTAGGCGGAAAGTTTCGTCCCGGATTTTGTCCACCCTATTAATTCTACCAAGGGGCTTATGTCCACTCTGTTAAATTTACCAAGGGGCTTATGTCCATGTGTGCATTTTTAGACCAAGGGGCTTTTGGGCAAGGGGCTTTTGTCCGCATAACAGATAAGATAAAGATAAAATGACACGCGTCAAAACACTTGTATATTGAAAAACAAGCCGTACTTTTTCCCATCGCAAATGTAGGTTTCGTTTGATTACACTAAAGACGATTTTGCAGATCAAACGATTTTTTTTAATTCATCATCAGTCCAATAATCTATTAAAAGTAATTTTAAGCAACAAACAAGAATACGTAGTACATAATATAAAGTTTGTTTCATTTTATTTTAAAACATTTCTATTTCAAGTCTGTCAAACAACTTTTAAGAAAATGCCGATATACTCTGCCATAGTTACAGATCCGGTCACGTGGTTTATCACGTGATTGAAATCTCGGGGGCCGCGAGAATCGACGGTAACTCGCGATAGCACGAATCTTTGTTTATTGATAGATCTTTGATTCAAATAGACGAGTTTCACATTCCCATTTTTAGCGATTATCATGGCAGTAATTTATCGGCGGATCGAAAACGAGGCTCGCGATGTATTGATAGTGGTTGCATGGTGGTCATTTAAAGTTTATTACTAATAAAATGTTATCAATATTCACTAATTTTTCTTAATAAACAATAATGACATGATGCATAATGTAATTATGATATACGATAAGGAAGTTTCAGTTTAATCAGTATTATCGTTGATAGAAATGAAACAAATGCAATTAATACTGAGGTCCTTTCTCTGAGAAATCTAATTGTCCAAACCTGGTCTAATAATATAATTGTTAGATCATGGTCTTGTATAAACACATGATCATAAAATTGTAACCAAAATGTGTATATCTGGTCGTTATCTTAAATTAACATGTGGCACAGTTACGTAATCATGCCTACAATGTCCAATAAGTGAAGTAATAAACGGGTCGTTGTCTCGGCAGCTATGCCATTCACTTTAGGAATGTACTTGATAACAGCTGTCAGGTGAAATAACAGTATTATTTAAAATAACTAACTAACTTTATTTAAGACAAAAATATATATTTTTATTGGCAGTAATCCTGATCGTTGCTTGAACTCATGATAGTTTTTAAATGGAATGTACATGTTTTTGTACACAAAGTTTAAAGCCATGTAACGATAATTAATACTGCTTGTGGACGTTTTGGTATTAAACAATGATGTTTTATTTCTTATTTTTCAAAACTAAATCTTTTTTTTTGTTTTGGTTCTCTATCATTAGAGAATACAAAGAAAAAACGTATTTAGGTATTTGATCAATTCTGGCTAACTCGGTAGAAGTTGTTTAACTGAGATGAACAGAAAAGCATAATCCGTGTAATCTCTTTTTTGCTCATACTGCATAATGATAATAATAATAATAATAATAATAGTAGTAATAATACTAATAATTTAGCAATAATGGCCATGTTTTTGACAAGCCGTTAATTGCCAAAACCGACGACACTGAATCCGAAATAAACGAACTGCTTCTGTTAATTAATAATACATTAATAAATAATTAATGATGTAAACTCCAATAAATTTAGCAATTATAGACTTAGTTCAATCATTAAGATCTTAATATTAAAATGTTTGAAAAAGTAACATAATCATGATGTCAAACTTCGTTTCGTTCGCAGATTGGCCCATGTTGTGATTGTTATTAATTTTTTATGTTTTTTTTGGCATTATAATTTAACAATTTGAAACCTATTCTCGTACACATAATGCAGTTACAAAACAGAGAAGACTTTAATGAAAAAACAACAACAATATTTTATTAGTTTATTCAACATTTTCTCCGCTGAACATCATATTCCTTTATTGACAATTACAGCCAATACATCGTCAGCCTCGTTCTCGATTCACTTTATCAAGGGAGACAACACCTTCAGTACTCGATAACGGGAATGTGAAATGGGTCTATTAAATAGGCGTTGTTTTAAAATCAATCATGGTTTCTCTTAAGAATTTTAATGCGTATTAGGTACAGCCATTTTTTTAAAATTAGTATTATTCAAAATGTAAATGGGTATTTATTCAAATATTTTTTATTTTTATCTAGAACACTAAAGTCGGGTTTTCATGAAGCGGAAAACGTACGCGCTTTCGGCACGGCTATATTCGGCACCGAACACGCGCCGATTAAAAATAATTCGCCTCAGTCTATATTACATGATGACGATTCCATGGACGCGTTTGTCGGTGCTGAATACGGTCAGGTAGCGATTTTTATCAAGTTTCGGCGCAGACAATGACAAAGAGATGACAAATGACGTCAATTCCTCGATTTCCTGGTCAGTCAACATCACATCATTATATAAACCAATTGAAATAAATTGAATAAAAAAGTTCGGTGTGCAAACATGCGAGACGCTTATAGAGCTGGTGAGGAGTTATAAATGTCTTTTTGAGTTCTCCTTGACGGAAATATAAAAACCATACGTTACAGAAAAAATATTTGGAAAGAAATAGACATAAAGATGAATTAAGAACCCATGATTTGTAAGCACCGTGACTGCTTTCTCAATAAAAGGTTAATAAACTCATACATTTAAGGCGTGTCGTGGGAATACCGGGCTTAATGCATGTGCGTAAAGTATCGTCCTGAATCTGCCTGTGCAATCCGCACAGGCTAATCAGGGACGACTCTTTCCGCTTTTATGGAATTTTCTGTTTCAAGGAAGTCTCTTCTAAACATAAATCCGCTGTAGGCGGAAAGTGCCGTCCTGCGGACTGCACAGGCTAATGCGGTACGACACTTTACGCACATGCATTAAGCCCGGTTTGCCCACGACACACCTCATATAAGTTTATCAGATGTCTTAACAGGTTACATATTGCACATAATGTAAGTAAACGTCTAAAATCTCCGCAAAATGCTAAATTGTGATATACCACTGTTTGACTGTTATTGTTTTGCAAAATATATAGATTTTTGACATGTATAAGTTATTTGTTATTTTTCCACCCCTCTAACCCGAAACCTGTACTCGCACCTGAATGTACACATGGATGTATACATGTACAGTCCTTAGGCAAAAACAAAAATAATGTGTGTTTCAGGCAATGGTCCGAAAAAAGTTAGGTAGGACCTGGATTGATTTTTTAAACCTTTTTTAAAGACTCATCGGTCTAAATACATTGAAAATTATCTAAAATCTGACGAATTTGATGGAAAACAATCGTCGCTAAAATCGTCGGAGGGAGGGGGGGGGGGGGTTCGCTAGATAGGGTAGGGTTGCCCAAAACAATACTTTTGTTGGCCTTAACAGAGGTAATTGAGACCTTGACATCTGGTGATCGATGCAGACGACAAGTCGTTATAAAGCCGCTCGTGACCATTTACCTTGATACTAATATCATAGTTTTATAATAGGACATAAATAAAAAATGATTGCATGCATTTATACGTAGCCGGGCCGGCTAGCTCAGTTGGTAGAGCGCTGGACTACAAATCCTAGGATCGCTGGTTCGATTCCCAGCCCTGCCACATAACTTATGTGGGGATTGGTCATGAAATTATTTCTACGGCCATTTTCCCCCTACCTCTGATTCATGTAGGGCAGTTGTCAGTTACTGGCATAAGTATGTGCAGTTAGTACTGGTAAACCAGCTTACCCAGGAAAAGTGTGAGTAGGATAACTTACCGCCGTTATATGACTGAAATACTGTTGAATACGGCGAAAAATCACAAAAAGCATTTATACGTCATTATGTCGTGTTAGCACTGACATAGTACTGCCATTCGCCATGTTTTCGCCATGTCCTGAGTCCACGAACCATTAACCAAACAGGTACTAAAACAGTATTTCGGACAGCAACATCTCTTGTTAATTATTGATAAAACCTTTTTTCTTGTGAAATCGTGATGTTGGTGTGTATGTAAACCACACAAATTTAGGTTGCTCGAGATGTTCTCGCAAATGCCAGCTTGCGGGTTTTAGTTTAGTTTCGAACTCTACGCGGTCGCCAAAATGAACAAGCTGTTGCAAGTGATGCTAGTGATTGCCTTCGTTGCCATAGTGAATGTCGAATGTAAGCGCGTAGACTTACGTTTACTGAAATGCAAATACATTTACTATACTATATAATACATCATATCAATTTGGATACGAGTACTTTTATTTTGATCCGTATTGTTTAATAATTAGTAAAAAGTGATGAAATCTCTACTAAGTTAAGTACAATTCAGACAATTTTTGAGAGATAGGAATTGATCCACATAGGGCATCTGTATTTTATCGAGTATACATGCCTTTGTAATTTTAATTCAAATGATAATATTGCCACTATGTAAAAAGCAACTATACATACATGTACTCTAATGTTATGGCTAAGCTCTTCTTACAGGGGCGTAGCTTGGGTAAAAAAATGTATAGGCACAATAGGCGGAATCTACAAATTGACGCTATAAGCGATACTTTGGGCCAGGAGTGTTTATAATCGTATGTGGCTACAAACAACTAACTTTAGCTAAACCCCGAATGTACAAAATAATTGTAAAATAAGCGTTTGTTGCATGAATTTTTTTTCATACTGACGTAATCGACTCGTTAAACAATGAAGTATCAACACAGCCAAGAAAGATCCCCTCACCCCCATCCCCCCTCTTGTTTTTATTGCATTTTTGGCATATTTAAATATTTCATCTCTGGAAAAAAATGTATAGGCACGTGCCTATAGTGCTTAAAGGAAGCTACGCCGCTGTCTTACATCACCTGATTAGCGCTACATTCAGAAATGAATATCTGGTTGAGATCTATGCGGTTCACTCAGCAATGAACATCTGGCGAACACATATTGTATAGCTGAGCATCCTGTTATGACCAAATTGCGAACATATTTTGCGGTGCTGCTGTGCATTCAATTATGATCAACTGGTGAACAAATATTGCATAGCTGCGCTTTCTGATATATGGCGAACATATATTGCGTATGTCGACGTAGCCCTCGGCAAGTATTTATAATGGGTTCATTCAGGGACTGTAATAACAGAACTGTAATAACAGTACTATATATCAAAGATATATATATTTATATTTACTAAGACGTTGCTCGTATGGCGGTCAAGTCGCAAATGCCTTAATATAATCAATCATTACAAAACAAGTATTGACGCATTGATATCAATTAGCATTAAAATAATAACACAATACGTTGCAATTAAATACAATTTACAGCAATACAAAAGTAATTAATAAGCTATCACTAACCTGTAATAACAGAACTATATATCAAACATATATTTATATTTACTAAGACGTTGCTCGTAAGGCGGTCAAGTGGCAATTGCGCGGTCACTTCCACTTGTCACGTGAGCAACGGCGAAGTCGTGTCATGCGTGACAGGTTGTGATGAAAACTGGTTAGACTTGATAGTATAATAACCCTAAAGAAGTATAGAAAGGAATTATAGTTGATAGTTAAAAGACAGATGTAAATCGCGCATTTGAATATATTTCACGGGCAATAATAATTTGTTCAATCGCTCTCTGACATACTTCCCCTGCCTATAAAATAAGTCTCCTGACTTATACATTATTAATAACGGGTATTCACTACAACTTAAAATCAGCAATAATATAAGTTATATAATATAATAATGATGATAATAATACAGTTATATATTATAATATGACGCAATGTGCATCAAAACGGCTACGGAATGCACGGTTAAGAAAATTTAATATAACCCGGTAATATTTAAAATATTACAAACGCTCGCGATATTTTGACGATGCAAACTGCTCGCGATATTTTGACGATGCAAACTGCCTAACGGTATAACTGCAACATCTACGAATGCTCAACTACTAAATATACTAGTACAGTAGGTACGTATTTTCGATAATAAGCACAGAATCCGGTCAAACAACAGCAACCATTTATACCTGCAACACAACTATAATACTGAATACTGTGAACTGAATATCACTTCACAACTGAATACGAATTCACAGCTGAATACGATTTCACGATTGGACTGAATACATGAATACATGACAGAATGCAATATCGTGATCAACATTAATATTTTGCATTTATACATGACAGGCATAACAAAAATTATCATCAAAATCAGTAGTAAATAAGTTCTAAAGTTTTAAAATAATAAAACGGTAAAATGTGATTCAATATTGATATCCGACTTAAGTTATAAAATCACCCGTTGTCATCCACTGCGGTTTCTTCTTATTTCTCTGAGGCCTAGAAACAGTCTCGGCCACCACATCAGATTCTGAGTCGGATTATGTGACTGATGAAGCTGACCGTTGCTCCGTTGTTTCCTGTATATGATTTTCTTCATGCGAGAAACTCGATTATGACGCACATGCTTGATTTCGATGTAGGATGTTGGTTTTCTTGAATCGCGCCCCGTCACGCTTGACCTCATACACAGGTGTGTCTGGGTTCGGCTGGCTTAAAACTACGTACGGGTAGTGTTCCCAACGATCTGCCAACTTCTGCTTGCCTCTCATCGCAACGTTGCGTACCAGAACTATATCACCGGGTTGCAGTTGGGTAGATCTAGCTGTTTAGTCGTACCGGTTGTTGTTCGATAACCCAGATGACCTTGAGTTTTGGCGCGCTTTTTCATAAGACTCACTGAGTCTTGTGCGAAGCTTAGCAACGTACTCGGTATGTTGCTTGTCACGAATGTCGTCTGTAGGCAGCCCAAGAAAAGCATCAATAGCCAAGCGTGGATGCCTACCAAACATCAAAAAGTATGGAGAGAATCCCGTACTTTTGTGATGTGTGGAATTATAGGCATGCACCAATGTTGGAATATATGACTTCCAATCGGCCTTTTGGTGTTCTTCTAGGGTGCCTAACATGCAGAGTAAAGTCTGGTTGAACCGCTCCGTTTCGCCGTTGCCCATTGGGTGGTAGGGTGTGGTTCTGCTCTTGTCCATACCTGCAATTTCACACAATTCTTTGATTAGTGTAGATGTAAAATTTGCACCTTGGTCAGAGTGCAACCTAGCAGGGAACCCATAATGGACAATAAACTGGTCAAACAATACTTTTACTGCTGTTTTAGCCGTTTGATTGCGTGTAGGATACGCTTGTGCATAACGACTAAAATGATTAGTTATGACCAACACATTTTCAAAACAACCCTTTGACCTTTCAAGAGACAAATAATCAATGCACACAATTTCCAATGGTGCTTTTGACTCAATAGGCTGAAGTTCAGCTCTGTCTGGGTTTCGTTTTCTACGAGTACAGCGACCACACTGTTTGATATTTTTAGCAACAAACGCATCCAACCCAGGCCAGTAAAATCGCTCCTTCATAAGGCTAGTGGTGCCCAATATCATCATGGAGCGCTTTAAACATGTCATCTCGAAGGTGTACTGGAACAACAATCTGTGTTCGGTTTACGTCATTGACCAACGCCTTGTGGATTAGTACTCCATTCTGTATGATAAGTTTGTCCCATTCGCGAATATACAATTTGCAGCTATCCTTCGAAGAAGGTCTAGTGCCATTACGAATGTGACAAATAATTTCTTTCAGCCCTGGGTCATCTGACTGAACCTTGATCCAGTCCTTGTTAGAAAGGCTATGTGTGTGAAGAAGATCTTCAGGTATATCACTTGGATCGTTCAATGATGGCTCATTCCCGGGCGAAACCAAGGTCTGATGAATCGGAATGTCCAACTCAGCTGATGTACATATGGCGTTCATGACCGATGAAGAAATGCGACTGAGTCCGTCTGCATCGTTGTTGTTCTTACCCTTGCGATAACGAATGCTAAAGTCGTAATTCGCTAGTGACGCAATCCATCTCTGTCCTGTAGTGTCGAGTTTCGCTGATGTCGTCACATAGGTAAGAGGGTACAACCTCAAATTTCCCGCCGTATAAGTAGTCGTGGAACTTATCACACACGGCCCACTTGACGGCGAGAAACTCGAGCTTGTGAGCTGGATAATTCCTCTCAGCTTTTGTGACACTTCTACTTGCGTAAGCCACTACGCGGTCCTTTCCGTCTTGCTTCTGGTACTGTACAGCGCCAAGTCCGGTGCCAGAGGCATGTGTGTGTAATGTAAATGGCAAGGTGTAGTCGGCATAGGCAAGAATCGGGGGATTGGCCAGTTTCTGCTTCAAAACATCACACGCGTCTTGTTGACTGGACTCCCATCTGAATTTTGGTTTTGGGACTTTCTTGGCGGACTTCTTTGTCGATGTTCCTAGAAGCAGATCGTTCAAAGGTCTAGCTACATTTGAAAAACCCATAATAAATCGCCTGTAGTAGCCGGCAAATCCTAGAAATTTCCTGACATCTTTCAGTGATTTTGGAACCGGCCAGTTTTTAACAGCTTCAACCTTCTGTGGATCAGCTTGTATGCCGTCTGCTGAAACAACATGGCCCAGGTAAGTAGTCTTGGTTTTGAAAAACTCGCACTTTTTAGGGTTTACTTTCATGTTATATTGTGCTAGGCGGGAGAAAAACTGAATTTAGTCTATCTAGGTGGGAATTTATGTCAGATGAGAACAGCACAATGTCATCTAAATATATTAGACACTCTTTTAAGTTCAGATCACCCATGCAGCGCTCCATTAACCTCTGGAATGTCGCCGGAGCGTTACATAATCCAAACGGAAGTTTGTTGCATTCGAAGAAGCCAACCCCTGGAACTTGAAAAGCTGTTTTTTCCTTGTCTTCTTCTTCTAGTTCTATTTGCCAGTAACCAGATTTCAAACCCAGTTTAGAAAAAATATTTTGATCCTGCAAGCATGTGTAATGTATCTTCAACTTTTGGAATTCCATAGGCATCTTTCTTTGTTCTTGAGTTCAGTTTTCGAAAATCTATGCAGCATCGAAGTGTTCCATCCTTCTTCCTTACTATAACAATGTTTGAGGACCAAGGGCTTTTCGATTCTCTGATGGCACCGACATCTAGCATCTCCTGTAGGTGTTCTTTAACTTCGTTAAAAAGATGAGTGGGTACACGTCTGTAGGGTTCTCTGCATGGAGCTTCATCAGTTAACTCAATTTTATGCTTCACCTCGTTAGTATGCCCCAAATCAGTTTTTGACTTAGGAAAAATCATCTCCCATTTCTTAAATAAGCTGTACACTTTACTCTTTTGTTCATCTGACAATTCAGACTCATCAATATCAACACCGAATTCATTCTTAATGTCATGGTGTGATTCATCTGTCTGAATGTTATACACTTTCACTTCTTCTTGACTATCAGTGTCATTTTCGCAAACAGGGACAAGCCTTAATACATTCACTTCTTTAAGATTACAAATCACACAAAGCTCACAACTCTAGGGCATACACTAAATGCTATAGGAAGTTCACTGGTTTCTGTAACAGCTGCTTCAATGATTCCTGACTTCCTTACAAAACCAGTAATGGTCTCCATTGGATGAAGAATTACTGTCTTTGTAGTTTTAACCTGACCTACTATTGGGGATACCATAGTAGTGAATGCCAGTTGCCACGAACTAGGGAATTCTTCACTTTGCATTTCAAATTCTGGCCTATACTCTCGTAATAGGTTCGTTCGAACAATGGCTGGTACTTGAGCATTAAAAAAATTTCTGTATCTTTTACTATCAATATGAGTATGAGTATTTGGGACTGTCTTGGCGCACACGGTAGCTGCACAGTTACTTCTATATAGCCTGTATATATAATTGCGTTACCATTGGCTCCAGTCAGCTGAAGTTTAAAATCTGTTAGCGGCCAAAGTTCTGGCTTTGGATCCATTTGATTGTAATACCTTTCAGACAAAGTGGTGACCGTTGATCCGGTATCAATCAATGCTTTAATCTCTTTTCCTTCAATGATGATTACCCCTTCGTTTGAATCGCCTATCAGCCTTTCTTTTAGGGTACTCTTTGTAGGGCTTTCTATTTTTGGTTCGCTTCGTGAAAGCGGTTTCTCGTTTAAATTACTCTGTTCACCTTCACCTTTTGATTCATCCTTTCAACTTTTGTCTTGATTCTGTCCTCTGTTTGAAGCATATCTACCTCTTCTGAATCCTCCTCTAAAATAACGCCCTCTGTGGTTATCTCTGTTTTGTCTCCACTCCTTGTTTGTAGAATTCAGCGATTCATAAGATTCATAATTTCTCGTACTCTTCTGATTTTGCTTTTTTATTTTACTCATTTCAACTTCTATTGTCTTGAGTCTTTCTAGCATCTCATCAAGAACTTTAAACCTATCGTCCGTTGTTTGCTGATTTGAGACTGCAGTTTCTGAAAGCTTAACCGGATTTTCTTCTTCCTCTACTAATCTTGCTTCCCTTCTAAGTTTTTCAAAACTGTCAGTCGATTCATATGAAACTCTTGTTGCTGTTTTCAGTTTCTCAGACTTCAATCCACTCCAAAATCTTTCTTTCAGCTTGCTATTTTTTGTACTTTCTTCTATTTCTCCTTTATTAACTGCTTGTTGAAAAAGAGCCTCTAGTCTTATTCCCTATGCAGAACATGATTCTGTTTCTTTTTGTGTAGCTGAATAAATATCTTGAACGATTCTTTCTCTTGATTTTACTTCTCCAAATATTTCTGTCATTTTAGCAATGATCTCCTCTGCTGAATCAGATGGTTTGGTCGTTAACAGTAGCTTTCGTGTATCATCTTTAATGAGTTCCTGATTGCTTGCGATAATGCGTAATCGGGATACAACGCTGTCCTCATCAAACATACTACTTCGAACTTCCATTCTTCAAAATGCTCTCCGTTAAAACTCAGCAATGTCGGTAACTTGCTGTATACACTTGATTTGCTCTAGTCTCAGTTTTCGAACTATTATCTCGCTTTTGTATTTTATTTTAAAGAGCTCTTTTTTGTTTTAGTATTTCTGGCCTTCTATACACATCGTCATCCTTTATTCTTCTTATTGTTATTTCTCGTTCCAGTAGTTCATTTTCATTCCGCTGCTGAATCAATTCTCTTTCCTGTAACTCGAGTGATTCAATATTTCGTAATAATTCCATTTCAGCCTGACGCTTTCGTTCAAATTAATTTTCCAGTATCAATCTCTGTTCAAGCATCGATCTATGGAACATCTCTTTGTCATTCCTCATTCTCTGACGTTGAATGCTCTTTTGTTCATAATTGCTAGATTGACTTCTTATTTCTTCATACTCATCGTGTACTTTCCTTATATCATCGTTCAAACTGTATTTTCGTACACTTTCTGCCTCCTTTTGACTCCCTTTTCTACCGTGTACTCTTTCGCTCAAATGTTCTTCTATTACTGGTTTTCTATCCACCACATTTAAAGAATTGTCCCGAATTTTTGTTTGTATGTGGTATTCACTGGAGGCATAATTTCTATTGCCATCGTCACGTTTTGTCCATGTTTAATTCACGTAATGTTATATCGAGTTTCCTCATGTGCTCGTCAATGTAACTTAAAGAATTTGGCGTGGTTTGTTTCAATTGAGTTTCCAAGAAGTGACTTGACTTTTCATTGATAGCTGCATGCTCAATGCAGTCCACCGTTTCTTCATGTTGATATTCGTCAATTGTGTTGACGTTCGATAGTATACTATCTTTTTCATCCCTAACACTCGACACCTCGCTTTGTTATTCTCTTTCAGGCCTTTCTCTTATTCTCCTTTCGTTTAATTCCTGTTCCTCCTTTAAGATCTCTTCTCTTAGTCGCTCTCTTCTGATACGGCGTAATTCTCTTTCACTAATTGCTTCTGCCATTCTCAAATCTAGATACGTTAATATGACGCAAATAAAAGCAGTAAAATGTGAATATAAACGATCATCAACACAAACACACAATGTTTAATAAATGAAATATACTGAACAGGAGACAATATTTATGTTCAATAGACAAGTTCAAGTTCAATAATAATTTAACTTATATTTATTAAAACACAAGTTCAAGTTCAATAATGAACAACAAACATTTTTTTACTGGACACTTTATTTATGTGTCATACATAATTTCACAAAGTGAAATAATTAAAAGTTCAATCTAATAATTTATTATATTTTCGTTTTTGTTTTCAGTTAACACTCACAATCGCTTTATTTTAAACTTTTATTCAAGGGAACTAACCACGATTTAATCACCTCAATCAAGGGAAACCACTGCTACACTAATACTATCACTCAAGAGGGACTACTAGTGTAATACAAATCGTCTGTCAAACCAGTCACGTCACCACGCTTCTATAAATAGCTAACTTTATTAATGACCTCTTTGACCTAACACTAAACCATTACTCTAAATAAACACATGTAGCCTGTACATCGACGAAAACCGACTTTCCCAAGAAATAATCCTCCTAACTACTGGAATCGAACTCACTACCGTTAGATTACTAATCCAATACTCTACCGACTGCGCTACTGCAACTACCAATCAATTAGTTTAATCTGTGCGACTATACCGCGGTTCTAACTGCTCGAACCGGCAATTATCGATTATTGTAAATTTTCCGATAATGCGTGCTTGTTTACGTTTGAAATATTGCGTAATATTTCAAACTATTCGTGAACCGACCGAAATCGCGCGCTACCTTGCAAGGATTTATTGAGTTCACGCAAACAGATTTGTAATACGTACTTTTCAAGGGCTCATTGATATAACTGGGCATCAAAAGTAAATCAATCAAATATAGAAATTCGACAGGGGTTAATAAGTAGGTTATGATAAGTGTCGAACATGCAACAAGGTGCTGTGTCTTGTGACTAGATCAGACTTATTTATCACCTAAATAATAAAACAAGCTAAAATTATAAAAACTTAATCTATATACACAGCTAATTAAAATGATTAATGATTATGCCTATATCAAACAACAATTGAGATTTTATTTACAGTGAGAATTTTGTTAACTTGCTTACTTAAAATTGAAATTATAGCAAAATAGTTTTTAAACGAAACGGAACTGATATTTAATGTATAATCAAATTAACTGAAAACTAAGCAAACAAAATACTTACCAGTTGATACAAGTATATGTCCATACATACACACACAATGTAAACTTAAATAAAACAAAATATTAAATAAAACTCACGACCGGAAACAGTAAGTGTCCAAACACAACTTCCAGCTAAGTTGAAAGCACATCAAAGTCAGTATCACATCCAACGACGATCGACGGAGATATAATGGATCCTTTGACGCTCATTGATTCATTTCACTCGTGAGTATAAAGTTCAGTTAGGGCCCCGGTAAAACGATGTGTACACGTGACAATGTTTATAAACAACACGGTTTCCCGTGCATGCGTGGATACAATATCCAATCAGAACACGTCTCTCTGTGATGACGTCAGAGTCCGCTATTGCTGGGATATCCCGAGGAAATCCGTCCAGCTGGCATATGTGTAAACGGGATTGTTTACACTGCTGTGTAGAATGTATTGACAAAAATGTCGTCTTCTGTGTGGTACAGTGGTCTTCACATCCGAACGTTGGGCGCCATTGTCGACGTAGCCCTCGGCAAGTATTTATAATGGGTTCGTTCAGGGACTGTAATAACAGAACTGTAATAACAGAACTATATATCAAAGATATATATGAGGCGCGTCGTGGGAAAACCGGTCATAATGCATGTGCGTAAAGTGTCGTCCCGGATTAGCCTGTGCAGTCCGCACAGGCTAATCCGGGACAGCACTTTCCGCCTACATTGGATTTATGTTTAGAAGAGACCTCCTTGAAACAGACAATACCATAAAAGCGGAAAGTGCCGTCCCGGATTAGCCTGTGCGGACTGTGATGAAAACTGGTTAGACTTGTTAGTATAATAACGGTAAAGAAGTATAGAAAGGAATTATAGTTTACAGTTAAAAGACAGATGTAAATTGCGCATTTGAATAATAATTTGTTCAATCACTCTGACGCGTAGCTGTGTTTTCTGATATAAGTCGAACATATATTGCAAAGCTGTGCTTTCTAATATATGGCGAACATATATTGCATAGATGTTCTTTCCGATATATGGCGAACATATATTGAATAGCTGTGCTTTCTGATATAATTCGAACATATATTGCATAGCTGCGCTTTCTGATATATGGCGAACATATATTGCGTAGCTGTGCTTTCTGATAAAAGTCGAACATATGTTGCATAGCTTCGCTTTCTGATATATGGCGAACATATATTGCGTAGCTGTGCTTTCTGATATATGGCGAACATATAGTGCATAGCTGTACTTTCTGATATATGACGAACATATATTACATAACTGCACTTTCTGATATAAGTCGAACATATATTGCGTAGCTGTGTTTTCTGATATATAGCGAACATAATTATAATTATTGTGTAGCTGTGCATTCTGGTATATAGCGAACATAATTATAATTATTGCGTAGCTGTGCTTTCTGATATATAGCGAACATAATTATAATTATTGTGTAGCTGTGCTTTCTGATATATAGCGAACATAATTATAATTATTGTGTAGCTGTGCTTTCTGATATATAGCGAACATAATTATAATTATTGTGTAGCTGTGCTTTCTGATATATAGCGAACATAATTATAATTATTGCATAGCTGTGCATTCTGATATATAGCGAACATAATTATAATTATTGTGTAGCTGTGCTTTCTGATATATAGCGAACATAATTATAATTATTGTGTAGCTGTGCTTTCTGATATATAGCGAACATAATTATAATTATTGTGTAGCTGTGCATTCTGATATATAGTGAACATAATTATAATTATTGTGTAGCTGTGCATTCTGATATATAGCGAACATAATTATAATTATTGTGTAGCTGTGCATTCTGATATATAGCGAACATAATTATAATTATTGTGTAGCTGTGCTTTCTGATATATAGCGAACATAATTATAATTATTGCGTAGCTGTGCTTTCTGATATATAGCGAACATAATTATAATTATTGCGTAGCTGTGCATTCTGATATATAGCGAACATAATTATAATTATTGTGTAGCTGTGCTTTCTGATATATAGCGAACATAATTATAATTATTGTGTAGCTGTGCTTTCTGATATATAGCGAACATAATTATAATTATTGTGTAGCTGTGCATTCTGATATATAGTGAACATAATTATAATTATTGTGTAGCTGTGCATTCTGATATATAGCGAACATAATTATAATTATTGTGTAGCTGTGCTTTCTGATATATAGCGAACATAATTATAATTATTGTGTAGCTGTGCTTTCTGATATATAGCGAACATAATTATAATTATTGCGTAGCTGTGCTTTCTGATATATAGCGAACATAATTATAATTATTGCGTAGCTGTGCATTCTGATATATAGCGAACATAATTATAATTATTGTGTAGCTGTGCTTTCTGATATATAGCGAACATAATTATAATTATTGTGTAGCTGTGCTTTCTGATATATAGCGAACATAATTATAATTATTGCGTAGCTGTGCATTCTGATATATAGTGAACATAATTATAATTATTGTGTAGCTGTGCTTTCTGATATACAGCGAACATAATTATAATTATTGCGTAGCTGTGCATTCTGATATATAGCGAACATAATTATAGTTATTGTGTAGCTGTGCTTTCTGATATATAGCGAACATAATTATAATTATTGTGTAGCTGTGCTTTCTGATATATAGCGAACATAATTATAATTATTGTGTAGCTGTGCATTCTGGTATGAACAACTGGCGAACGTATATTGCATAGCTGTTTAGTTGTGAGCATCTGGCAAACATACATCGCATAGCTGTGCATCAAGTTATGAACATCTGGAGAACATATATTGCATAGCCTTTTTTCAGTTATGAACATCCGGCGGAAACACATCTAACTTTTAAATGTCAACTGCGACTTATTAATAATAACCTGTGCTTTTAGGTCAAAATAACAATCGTCTGAGAAACAACATCAATCGAATTGGTACCAACTTGAACAACCTGATCAGGACAATCTGCTCAATACTCGAAACAACAGGAACAATCGATTCAACAGCAACAACCGCATCAATCGAAACAATGGATTTCACAATCTGTTCGGCAGCAACTGGAATAACCGTTTGGGCAAGAACCGAATAACCGTTTCAGCAAGAACCGAATAACCGCTTCGGCAAGAACCGAATAACCGTTTTGGCAACAACCGGAATAACCGTTTTGGCAACAACCGAAGAGGCTGATAATAATTTAACATCACTCTTAGGCAAATATTTGGCTGTTAAAGTATTAATAAATACATCGAAAAGTACATCAGCAGCATTTACAACAATCGTTTGTCACAAGTTTGTTTACACTGACATAACTTCAAGTTTTATACAGAGAGTAGATCAAATAGTAATGCATGGTTAAATGTACAATCAATATACATAGTAATAATACTAAGCGTTTCGTGGTTAAGCTGGGCTTAATGCATGTGCGAAAAGTGTCGTTCCGGATCAGCATGTTCAATCCGCATTGGCTAATCCAGGACGGCACTTTCCGCCTACAGTGGATTTATGTTTAGAAGAGACTACCTTGAAACAGAAAATACCATAACAGCGGAAAGTGCCGTCCTGGATAAGCCTGTGCGGACTGCACAGGCTAATCCGGGACGACACTTTACGCATATGCATTATGCCCGGGTTTCCCACTATGGAAGCGTCGTAGAGCCACAGTATACATTCTACATTTATATAATTTTTATATTCTATTATCTCATAATGAGAATATACTAAGTCGTAATTCGGAGATACTATGTCCTTATTAGCATATAGTAAGTCCTTACGAGATATTATCTCATAATTAGGAGATACAAAGTCCTAATTAGGAGATACAAAGTCCTAATTAAAAGATACTAAGTCCTAATTAGGAGATGCTAAGTCCTAAATACTAACTCCTAATTAGGAAATACTAAGTCCTAATTAGGGGATAGTATCTCATAATTAGGAAATACTAAGTCCTACTTAGGAGATAGTATCTCATAATAAAGAGAAACTAAGTCCTTATTAGGAGAGGCTAAGGCCTAATTAGGAGATACTATCTCTTATGGTGTCCGCCTTGCGGCCGGGAGGTCCAGGGTTCGATCCCCACTCGGGGAGCGTTCTCAAGATCTTTCCAAAGACACCAAGTACTGGTTCTTCTCAGGAAACGGACTCGATATTGTGTATAAGCTGAAGGCTTTCGATGCAATCGAGCTAAAATAAATAGGTTTAAACTACACTATCTCTTAATTAGGACTTAGTATCTAATTATGACATAATGGAATACAAAACAGGACGCTTCCATATCCCACTATACGCCTCTTACATGTTTTTGTTTGCATATACCAGTACTTAAAATATTTACATGTCATACCATATAATATGTAGTTGTTTTTTCATATCGGAAACATTGAGTATAAACTGATATTGAACAGATTAATTGTTGTTTTCATCTTATATACCATTGACGATTTATTTATATCGTGTTTTCCTCAATTTTATTTCTTTCCTTAAAATACCGTTATCAAGAACTATAGATTATTGAAGAAATAAGAAATAATGTTCGATATAGAGTTGCTTAATATCGGCTAATAAACACCGAGTTCTGATGCTTATGAGGTTAGATACCAGTAAATCATTGTGTATCCCTCCTTGGTCCATTCAAAGAAGTGCCTATTAATAAAGAGTTCCTTTTCTCGTCTGGTATAAAAGCCATTTAGCAATCTCAGACATGCCCTTTGTGGTTATTTCTTATATTCCATGTGTTTCTGGAACATTTTGGTGTATTTCATTGGAGGCTAACTTGAAAGGTGAACTTTTGGGGTGTGTTTACTGTGGTATGGGGCTTAGTCGAAATTTGACTGCCGAAACCCTGTTTTCTACAAGTGTCTGTATTCATGCGATATGCATTGTCTTAGAAGTACGATGACATATCTTTTTCATTGCAATTGTTGGAAGAGGAAAGATTCATCTTTGCATTGATACCATGCTTGCACAATCTGAAATATAGGAAAGGCTAGAAAAATGCTTGGAAAGTTCGCCGTTTTATAATGGGACCCTATGGGAATTGGAATTACTGGTATCTAACATATGAATTAAACCAAGAGGGCGTTAGTCCAAGTGGTTAAATATACCGCATCAAAACGACAAATCGGTGTTTATTAGCCGATAAACAACGATAATGCGAGCATTATTTTGATTCTAACATGATCTGACAACATTTTCTGCAATTACAATGCGAACTATATTTTAAACTTTCGGACTTATTTTTCGGTTTATTTATTGGTAATTTCACAACGGTGAATTTTGTTCTTTGTCTATAGAACGCTCTGCGGGTCATATTAGAATATATATTCTTTCATATCAACCACTGATTATATGTTTTGTTATTAGTTTTAAAGATGGCGTCGACAGAATAATTGGGAACGCTCTGCATTGACATTGTATGAACCAAATCAATAAAAAAAGAAAATTAAATTCTATATATTCCGCTCTCTCTTTAAATGGTAATGACATAATATGTCGTACAAGTAAAGAGGTCATTTTCTACCGGAAAACCTGAATGGAAATAGTACACACGCTCCAATATGAATCAATGTATTATCCTACGTCTTATATTTTTATGGGGGCTGATTTCTGCCAACTTCGTTCTGCCGTATTGGCGTGTTGCAGTGGCGCCCTAGTTGGCAGAAATCAGCCACCATATAAATTGCCGTTATAGACACACGGGTCATTCTAAATTCCAGAAATAATTTTCGATTTATCGTTGTTTATCGACCAATAAACAACGATTTGGAGTTCTCATGCGTAATAATTAAACCACGAGGGCTGTTAATTGTTTAATAGCCAGGCATCAGAACGACAAAGAGTTGTTTATTGCTAGATAAACAAATATAATGCGAAAATTATTTCGATTCTAACATGATTTGACTTATATTTTGCAACTGTAATTGGAACTACGTTTTTCTATGCTCCGCTCAGAATCGGAACTTCTTTTCGCGTTGTTTTTTGGGTAGTTCTTTTAACGACGATAATTTTGTTCTTTGTCTATAGAAATATTAGCGAGTGTCATGTTAGAATTTAAAATGGCGTACTGGTAATTGAAAGATTATAAAATTCAAATGATTATTTGAACAGGTTAATTGAAATGCAACCCTACAAGCTGTTGACAATGGTTATTTCTCCGTTTTCGCGTGTATTTAACATTGATAAGAATATTTATACATGCCCGTTAATTTTAACCTGTTTTAAGCTCCACTGTGGCGATATCGCAAGAATAATTGATATATTTTCGAGTCCATTTTCTCGCTAAAGCATATAGATGTGTATATTATAGAGACGGACGTTAAAAAATATAGTAAATTCATCTATGGTTAAATAAGTTATTTTTACACCGGGCAATCGTGTAGTTCTGCAACAAGTATTTCTATGGTATGCATTCAATGTATATATACACAGTTTAATACAATAACCCATAACACCATTGCAACGATTAGCAATAGTTTGATATCAATTTTAATTACTTATTACTTATCAATTTTGCTACGCCCCATTAAAAGCGTTTCTTAATAATACACAAAAAGAGTACATTATTTACACCTGTAACTTGAAATATCGGTTGTTAAATGATTAAAGCGCAGTTATTTATGCGTAAAATATCATAAAAGGTGATAAAATGGAAAAAAAAATCAAATATATATATAAATACATAAAGTATAAATTTAAATGCATACATTTTAAAATAAATAAAGACACAAATAAAAGCAGAACTGTGTTGTACACCATTCGTTGATTCATCTTTATTGCATGACATTATCGATTTATTGGCTGTGAAATACATGTATGCTGTTGTTATGGACTACAAAATGATTACATCAGCTATTTTTGGGGTCCATACCACAGCCGACAGTCGATTTATGTTTAGAAGAGACTTCTTTGAAACAAAAAATACCATAACAGCGGAAAGTGTCGTCCTAGATTACCCTGTGCGGACTGCACTGGCTAATCCGGGATGACACTTTACGCTCATGCATTAAGCCCGGTTTTTCCACGACGCGCCTCAATTATGCTTTCATTAATACGACAAGGATTCATTTTCTACCAACATGCGATATGACATGTGTCACTCTGTTCGTACATTAAATAAGTACGTTACACATGCAGAAAGAAAATGTCCATGCCCACACGTGTAGTGTGGTGTTTCGCTACTTAGCAGCACTTTTGCACCTATCAATATTTTCCCCCAGGGGGAGTGGGGGGGGGGGGGGGGGGCGGCGGGCATACAGACTAAAAGCAATTCCCGACATGCGGGAATTTGACACACCGAATGGTTCCGGGTCCCGGGAAATATACTTTGTTCAGATTTTAGATCCCGATAATATTGGCCCTCGGGCCATTTGATACACCAATTAAGCATCCCCCATTCAGGGGATTTAGCCCAAATGCTTGGCTCTAGGGTGGGGAATTAGATCCCCAAAAAACAATTAGTCAAATTCCCCTGGGATTGCCCGCCGCTCCTCCCCTGGGGGAAAATATTGATAGGTGCTTTTCTCCAACTTAAATACATACATGGATCACTTTGCTTACAACAGTTCCATTTCCATCGACATGGGTGGTTGGTTGTTTAACAAATAAAAAAGTTTGGCGGTGCAAGTGCAAACAGGTCATAAATCTTGTTATTCCATTAATATCCCAATTTCAAATACATGCAAATGTTGTCGGGTATGCAAAAATTAGATTTCTTCCTATATTAAAGATGTTTCAATGTAATTTTAGACAGGCTCAATTTGTTAACTGTTTTTCTACGTGTTTACTATCAAGCAGTAACAGTATATCAACGTCGCCAGAATTTTGAGATCTAGCGTTCCACTGTATTGTTCTTTTGACCAAAATGGCCTGATTGTAAGTCGAAGCGCTGCTGGTTGGATGCATACGGTGGCATAGATGTGACATGTGCATGTTTTTATTTATGTCGTTCCCACAACATACTAAGTCGTGAGAACGAGATCTTATCTTGTGGGAACGAGATCTTATCTCGTGGGAACGACATAATTATGTCGTTCCCACGACAAAATAAGTCGCGGGAAAGAGATCTTATCTCGTGGGAACGAGATCTTATCTCATGAGAACGACATAATTATTTAGTGGGAACGAGATATTTTTGTCGTGGGAACGACTTAATGAGCCAATCAAATTCCATGTTGCTCTCGCATAAGAAAAACAATTTCTTTATATCTTAATCCAGCATTGAAATACGATATTATGTAAGCGTCTCTTGTATCAGCCATTTTGAAACATGCTTTTAAACAACGTGTATTCTGATTGGTTAATTATGTCGTTACCACGAGTTAAGTATCTCGTTCCCACGACTTAATATGTCGTTCCCACGAGTTATTTATGTCGTTCCCACGAGAAAAGATCTCGTTCCCACGATTTAATATGTCGTTACCACGAGTTAAGTATCTCGTTCCCACGACTTAATATTTTACATTTATCATTTGTTTCGATGTTCTAGTTACTTTCATACTCAATCGTATTTGTTTTATAAAAAAATGTCTCAATACGTCATTCACACTACCGTATATGTAGGTGATAAATAGTATGAAACATTCTCATTTTTATTCGATATCTGTGAATATTAGTATAGAAAATCGCATATCTTTGTAGAAAAATGTATATTTAGGGGATACAGCACTATTAGCTATGTAACCGATTTAATTATCTAAATGAATGCTTTATACTTCGAACACTATAGAATTTGTATGAATAAAATATGCAATTTTAATACTTAATATGAATAAGGTGCCATGAACGATGTTACGTGTTTTTTCCGTGATGCCAGTTGAGCGGTTAAGTATTACATTAGTAGAAATGTACTCTGTGGTCTCCTCCCCCCCGGTCAAGGTCGTCGTGGTTTCGGTGGAGGTAGACCTGGATTTGGCGGCAGCGGCGTACTTGGTGGAGGCGGTTTTGTTATCGCTGTGGGCGGTGTTGGCGGCGTTGGAGGCGGAAGTCGCCCAGTATTTTGCGGTGGTGGGCGACCTGGATTTGGCGGCGGTCCTGGTTTCGAGGGAGGATTTGGCGTTAGTAACGGCTGTGAGTGTCGGGGTCGAATCAGGGGCTGTCGGTTGGGGGAGAGGCAACGTGGGGAATGCGGTCCCTTACGTATCATTTGCTGTCGCCGCCGACGATTTGGCTAAACGCGGCCAGTATTTCCGGTATGTATATTAATAAGCGCACGAAGATGTTGCCGGTTACTAAATGTAACGTTTGTACTTTTTGTAATAAATGGCATACATAACATTTTGTAACAAATTCCATACACAACTTTTTTTAATGCGAGTAAATGACATACAAAACATTTTGTAATAAATGACTGGCTGAGAACGACAAATATCTGTTTATTAATTATACGTAGTACATGTTATCATTTTCTTTAATTTTCAGGCCTGTTGTTATCGAAGCCTTCAATGTATAAATTTTTCATGCATTATGTCAACTGGTGTATCGATGAAGAATAAAGTAATTCAAAAGTTCTTGAATTTATGTAGATGTTGAGCGCCATCATATGATGCGTGTCGTGGGAATACCGGGCTTAATGCATGTGCGGAAAGCGGAAAGTGTCGTCCTGGAACAGCCTGTGCAGTCCGCACAGGCTTACCCAGGACGACACTTTCCGCTTGTATGGTATTTTCTGTTTCAATGAAGTCTCTTCTACACATAAATCCACTGTAGGCTAATCCGGGACGACACTTTACGCACATGCATTAAGCCCGGGTTTCCCACGACATGCCTCATATTATTTTCGCGAAAACCACTCGACTTGCCGGACCAGTTGTTTATACAGCATAGCTGCTTCAGAATCTACAGTGTTGTCGCGAATGATTTAATCTTACTAGATACGCTGTCACGTGCCTCACGCTGTCACGTGCCTCTATGCAATGTAGTCTCAAAGGGACTTGTTCAAAGATTTTCGCATTTTTGAAAAATGATCTATAATATCTTAACTGCAAAAAGTAAAGCATCTAGACTAACTAAAAAAAAACAGCACACAAATATTGAGAAAAAAAGAAGTAAATTTAAATATTTGCCTTCGCCGGGACTCGAACCTGAGACCGTCGGAATCGAAAGAAACTGGTGCCTTACCCACTTGGCCATCCGTAGTTACAAATATGGAGCTCATCTTTTAGCGCTGTTGACGTGATACACGAGTTTTCCAAAATACCGAGGAAAAGCATTACACACGCTTTATTCTTTTATCTATTTCAAATGACGATTGTTCATAAACGACGCAATATTTCCAATATATTTCTTGCTCAGGAGTGTTATTTCGCTTGCTTATATATAATGTATTTTTCTTTTTGAGATCTATGACTAAAATTTTGAAAATCGTCAATTTGCCAATCTGTGAACAGGTTCCTTTAAAAAAAATAATACAAAATGAAAACATTTGTAAATACAATTCGCTCCTCAAAGAAGGTTATGTTATATTTTTGTCGTCATTGGTTTGACTTTTGTAAGCGACTTGACGCAAAATGAACAAATGAATAGGTTTTGGTGGTGAATCGCTTTACAGTTAAACAGACAATTGTTAATAAATGCTAAGTATTATGTGCTATGCACAGGAAATAAGCTAAATAAGGTTGAGGTTAAAATATTACTGAAGACGTTTGGCAATACGAACACAGATGAACAGAAACATGCTAGATGCAATACGAACACAGATGAACAGAAACATGCTAGATGCAATACGAACACAGATGAACAGAAACATGCTAGATGCAATACGAACACAGATGAACAGAAACATGCTAGATGCAATACGAACACAGATGAACAGAAACATGCTAGATGCAATACGAACACAGATGAACAGAAACATGCTAGAGTATTGTAGAATCCATTATTGTTTTCAACGCGTTTCCACTTTCCAGTAGACGAAGGTTCAATTCAGTTACAACAAACATTGACATTGAAAGTATGTTTAAATATAGGCCATTTTACGACCAAAAATGAAATAGCAGGTTTTGCTTTCAATTTTGACCCTTTCTTCTGAAACGATAAAGAAGAATCAAACATTATGTTTCGTATTTAAACATTGGAAAGTACTACAGTGCTAAGTACGACTACCACTATGACTCGTCGTATAAATAGAGAACATTAGGAGAGTGTTGGATAAAGATGAAGTTTATCACGCGAGGCTTATAAACAAATGAGCGCGAAATGTCTCGTTTGACAGAATACAAAAACACACGAAATATTTTATATGTGGTATACTTTCCAAGGAATTACCGGAGAATTCCCGGCTATTTACGGGTGTCTAACCTACGGGTGATTGCATGACTTCGTCTTTGCCTGGTCGGGTGCAAGCAAACAATCACCAATATGTTAGCAGTAATAAGCAATTAGCTTACGTTTGAAGCTTCAGCCCCGCCACACGTAGCGGCAACACAAGTTTCCCCGTATCTACATCCTCCACGGTACTGTTCATAGGGGAAGCACAGGCTAATCCGGGACGACACTACGCACATGCATTAAGTCCAGTTTTCTCACGACGCGCCACAAATATATTTTCTATGAGGCCCCATCAGTCTATGTCCTCCAATGGAAGATGGATAGAAACAAATTACGATAAAGTTACACTTTAATTAACAGTGAACTATGTGGGGATTCGGTTGTGGCAGCGCCTTTTACGAAAATAACAACTTCATATATTTAAAGACTGTTTTATTTCTCACTAAAACAATACGTATACTTCCATACTAGTCAAAAGGCAAACACACGAAAGACTGAACACCAGATGCAAAGCAGCCGTCATTAAATTGCATTCAAACCGTGACGCATCTAAAAAAATTACAATACAGTGCACACTGTTTCAGTTCGCAAAGTTTATTATATGGTAAATCCGTGAGCATTAATGACGTCTTTCAGATTCACGGTGGCCGTTGTTTTAGTTCTTAAAGTCAATTCATTAACGTCAGTTTCAGATTTCAAAACTAACATTTAATATTCCATTCACTTAGTCTTACTCAAAGTAATGTCACTGCCTTCAAGTTCAGTAGTTACGTAAATAACGTTAGTTATGTAGAGACGTCACAATCATATCATTAATTTACGACAAAAGTGACTTTCGAGTAGCTATCAAGTTAATTCGGATGTCATTTCCTTCGAAGTAAAATGTTCCCCTCCGTTCACCAGATTACGTCTGACGTCATTTTCTTGAAGTTACCAGTAAATGATCCTCTCAGTTCGCAACGCAACTTTTCTGAGGTCATTTACTTTTAAGTCTTACGCTCCTTTCAGTATACCAGACTCATTCTGACGTCATTTCCTTGACGTTGAAGGTTCCTTTGAGGAGCCTGCACGACGGCAGCTGGGCGGCGTCAGACGGTATCGTGTACGGGCCCTCGTCACCCATGTACACGGATCTGAACGCCAGGTTAGGGATCATAAACATTAAATAAGGTACTGAGGGCCGCCTGGGGTAGTGTTACACATTTTAACATTGATATGAAACATCTCGTAGTATTTTAGTTGTTTCTATTCCTAGAATATTATACAGCATGCCATTTATATATGCGACGTGGTTTAAACATGTGCATTACACCACTAATTTATCTAAAACATTATTCTCATGAGCATCATTATTTTTTTTCTGGCTTGCTATCGGAGATACGAGGTGTCACTGCAAATGACGGATAGCCCTGAAGTACATGTTAATACAGGGACATTAAAATAGCCGTAAGAAGAATTTTCAACCAAATTAAAGATAATATAAAATAGGAAGGCTACAGATTAACAGCAATTACCGGTAACAAAAATATAGGTGTTATAACATTCACCAAACAATTTAATAATGTATTTAACACATAATTCATGCGGGCTCACCGCACACCCTCGCACAAAAAAGGATACGGCAGTCTCAATACCCAGACTGACCCTGTGGTGAGGTCAATCTCCTCTCCGACCCCCGGGTGGAAGGTGGGGCAGGGATGGGGCGCTGGCTGCACGAGGGGGTTCACGCTGACCTGCAGGGGCCCGTCAGGGGTTACGATGTAGATCCGCATCATCTGGGCCATGTAGCCCTTAGACGACCTGCAGTATAGTAACAGACACATGAAATTTTGTCTTTTTGTGAACAGTGGCTGTATTTATTTATAAAACTCCTAAGTTACAAGAGCTGTCAGAGGACAGCGCGCTCGACTATTCAAAGTATTTCAGATGGTACATATTTTGGAAAGTGGAAGGGGCATTAATTTGTTCAAATACAAAACATTTTAGTGAACACCTTATACAGTTGATAAATTGTAAGATTTTGGAACAAAAACTTTGACCACAGAATCTATGTAAAACGTGGGCATACCTCCGTAAAAATACAAAACAGAGTTATGGAGATTGTTGAACTTGATGCTGGGGTTGATGACAAAGATATAATGTTAGTTTCAAGTGAATAACCTATGTAGTTTTCAAGGTATAAGACTTATAAATATAGACTAACAAGAAAATCTTTGCAAAAAGGGTGCATGACTCTGTCAAGATACAAAACAGAGTTATGGGGAATGTTGCCCCTGACACTGCAGTTGATGACAAAGGTGCATTCCAAGTTTCAACTGAATACCTTATGTAGTTTTGAAGTTACAAGACTTTTGAATATAAACTTTAACGAGAAACTCTATGCGAAAAAGGGGCAAAACTCTGTCAAAATACAAAACAGAGTTATGGGGAATTAATAAATTAATATGGCCCCATGTTTCATTGAAAACTCGTAACAGTGGCTATTACATACACAGACACTTACCAAGAAGAAGCAACATGTTAACCTTTCAACATCATTGTTATAGTTAATTATATTCAGACATGACTGCCAGGTTTTGATACAATGTGCAAGTAATGATGAATCATATGAAAAGTTCAAATATTACAAAGAAATAGCCAACAAAGTGCAATGGTCAATAAATAAAGTGTGAACCATTTGTTTTCGGAAAAATCTGAATGAAATGTATTTATAATATAATTACAAAACTCATTGCTATGGTCAATATATAAATTGGAGATTCATTTGCCCTGAACGTTTGAAAGTGGAGAAAACATCGAAACCAGGTATTCACAAAACTCCTAAGGGAAATCTGAACTTAAATTTAAGGTAAAATTTTCTATGTGAAATCCAATAATTTCTCTTAACAAAATGGCAAAATATGAAACATCTCAGCAATATTTACTACACTGAATCATTTTAATGTAAAATGACATATACATAAAACAGCCACTGACTTAAGAAATTTTATGAATTTAAGAATTTTACTTAAGTTTTTTCAATGCAGCTTTGTGAATATGGGCCCAGGGGTGGTATTCACAAACCATCTTAAGTTACATTTTATCCTTGTCCCTAAATGTGGAATTTTTCTCAACTGTATAATTCCATACAGAAACAGTTTTGCACTAAGTTATACTTTATATACTTTAAAATAATATCATTATGAAAAAGTTATTTTAGGAAAATCAATAACATATGAATCTGTTTATTAAGTAAAGAAATATAATACATTCAAATTTTGCACTTAAGTGAAAATATTTAAGAAACGACTTAAGATGCTTTGTGAATACCAGCCCTGGTTGATACATTTAAAAATCACAACCATGTACACGCGAGTTAAGTACCGACCTGCAGTGCAGACACGGGCAGTAGAGAGGCATGTCCAGGTTCACCAGCTTGTTGGCGTTGTCCTGTGGTGGAAAGAATCAGGGTTAGCTCACACACATAGATCGACCTCTGGTGATTTCTTTCCTTGCTTCAGTTGGTCCCGTTAAATGACTCGTTCGAAATCACTTGAAGGCTACAATTTCCCCATTTGTGAGACACCTATTTTATAAATACTTTCACACAAGTTTCTAGCATTTAAATAGACATTTATGTTGTGCATATTTACCTTAAATGACTAAAACACACACACAGATTTACTGCATCTAATATTACACTGGAAATTGTTAGCATAAAGTTAAACTCATCCCTAGTTTGAATAATTTCACAACACCAAAACATGATGCAATTTACAATTGACACTTACAAATTCGCTACTTTTCCCATTGCCCGTATTCACCAACCCAATCTTAGAGTTAACAATAAAGAACAGACTTAGACTCAAGAAAAAATACTTCTGTGTTTGCAAATATTATGTCATTAACAAATCATTGTAAATAAAGAATGCTGTACCGTGGGGAAATATAGAAAGATCCAAATTTACAGTGCTCTTAGAACAGGGGTCGTATTAACAAAGCATCTTAAGTTAAATTTTATCCTTATCCTTAAATGTGGAAATTTCCTCAACTGTATAATTCCATAAAGAAACAGTTTAGCATTAAGTAACACTTTAAGATAGCATCATTATGAAAGCGATATTTGAGGAATATCAACAACATATGCATCTGTTTATTAATTAAGAAATATAATGCATTGAAATTTTGCACTTAAGTGTGAATATTTAAGAGACTACTTATGATGCTTTGTGAATACCAGCCCAGAACAGTTTCAAGATTATTCTTCATTCTTAGGTTTCCTGCAACACATTTCCAGTAGTTCCTACCTTGACACTGCTGGTGCTGGACACCTTGATGACCTTCTCCGGTCCACTGCAGCAGAACCTGTGACCCCTCGGGCATTCATACTCCTCACCGAGGTACACACGGAGGCTAACATCCACCAATTCTGTAAAACAGAGAATCAGACAAAACAGCGTGGACTAATGCACTTTACACTCATGAACTCTATTGGCATAATTGAATGCTTTCATTATTTCTTCTATTTAACTTTGGCTAAGTTAGTGCGTGTTGATTATTTCTGCTTTTGCATAAGTTTTATAGTAATGTTATTTTCAGCAGCATATACCAAATTAACATGATTTCATTTTTTTTGAACCAATATTGTCTTTGTAACTGATTCTTGATATATTCATGCATTACTGTAAAAGTCAATGACAGGTTCATTAAAAAAACAAACATCATTGATATGTAAGAGACATGCTTAGTACTGAATAGGCATAGGCAAAGAATATGCAAGTATTAATATATGACGTTTCTTTGCATTTATATTTAGTTAATTACCTTTCCCTCTTGAAGATTTCTTCTGTTTTCCCTTCTTTGTTGTAGTTTCCCCAACTGTGGGCCATTTTTCTCTCTTGCTGCTACTTTCCCCTACAGTGGGCCATTTATCCCTCTCTGCCTGCACAGTTACATCCCAGGGCAGGAGAAAGTTGCTGCCAGGCAGAAAACCAGGCATCTCAAGGCCTGTAATGTACCAGTGTTATTAATAGGTATTGTGTTTAGCTTAAATGCATTTTGTCAAAGTTATTGTTATCCATGTGTAGTGATTAGCCTATAAAACACTCATTTGTAGTGATTGGCCTATAAGGCACCCATGTATAGTGATTGGCCTATAAGTCACCCCTGTGTAGTGATTGGACTATATAAGGCACCCATGTGTAGTGATTGGCCTATATAAGGCACCCATGTGTAGTGATTGGCATATATAAGGCACCCATGTATAGTGATTGGCCTATAAGTCACCCCTGTGTAGTGATTGGACTATATAAGGCACCCCTGTGTAGTGATTGGCCTATATAAGGCACCCATGTGTAGTGATTGGCCTATATAAGGCACCCACGTGTAGTGATTGGCCTATATAAGGCACTCATGTGTAGTGATTGGCCTATATAAGGCACCCATGTGTAGTGATTGGCATATAAGGCACCCCTGTGTAGTGATTGGCCTATATAAGGCACCCCTGTGTAGTGATTGGCCTATATAAGGCACCCATGTGTAGTGATTGGCCTATATAAGGCACCCATGTGTAGTGATTGGCCTATATAAGCCCCCATGTGTAGTGATAGGATGATTTAAACATGATCATATTCAGTAAAATCAGGTTTTCTGTTACGCTTTAACAGTATGAATATGGTCGCTAAAGAGGAGAAATTCTGTCCACAGCTGACTAGCAGCTCAGGTAATTTCTGAAACTAGAAAATGGATCTCAAATTTGGATGCCAGACTGCTTGCACAATTTTCTCAAACTGTGTCAAACCACATGGTATAAACTTGATCACTACAGAGAAGACATTGTGATGTGACAGTACTCGCTCACTTGAAGAAATGTCTAGCACAGTAACCAAAGGGTCCCAGGTTTTCTCACCATGATACATGACCAAAAATAAGTTTCTAACCTTGATTGTGGTTGTAGAGACTTGACTTTCCCAGACAAACAAGGGACCAGGATGGGAACTTGGGGAGCAATCCCATGGGAGTGTCAGTGTGGATCATTCCCGGCAGGTATTCGGTTGTCGAGTGTTGTCGGGCAGGACTCAGGCATTCTGAAATGTGAGAAACGTCTAAATGCTTTAAACATCCACTTATCCTCATTTAAGAATTTGAAAATAATATGAGGCATGTCGTGGGAAAACTGGGCTTAATGCATGTGCGTTACATAGTGTTTTATCCAGGAAGGCAGAGGGGCATGGCGCAATATATTCAAAAAGGGCACTGTGTTCTTATAAAAGGGCACATGTGTGTCAGTGTTGTCTCTGGGTATCATATTTATATATACAAATTTTTTATAAAAAACAACAACATAAAAGCATGTTAGCACACTATTGTACCAAATGCAAGTTTTGGCAAACGCAATATTCAATATTTACACGGATTAAACTAACGAGAAAAACATATTGTATGTTGTATATCTGCCGTTTATTTTATGTAATTCTCTTTACATAACATAAGTAGAACTCAGCGTGTTTTAATATAAACTTGATTGTCCGTAACAAATGAGAAATTTGGGAAGCAAATTCTGTGGATCACATAATTATATTCTTAGTAATTATAGATCGATACTTTATATTTACAAACCTAAAGATTCGTAGCAAATATATAATTACCTTTCAGTTCCGTCTGCCCTCTGCACAAATTAAAATAAACTAATGGTATTTTTGCCACTTTTACACTCCTTTCGAATTTGTTCCAACCTCCGTTTGCAAGACGGCATTTGTAGGGGCTAGTATTTTTTTTTGACATTTGGGGCCAAAAAGGTGTTGACAGGTAAGTCATATTGGACACTCATACCAATATACAACTTGGTTCCCTTTCACACGTCAAGTCTCTAGACAGAGAAACCGACTACCGGTGACCGGTATCTGACCCGAAGTTAAGCTACTTAAGGTAATTATGTGCAATTTTACATTTTCGCAGTGCTAAAAGTAGTTGTCAATTGAAATAATGAATGGTATTAATTCAACAAATCAATCAGTAACGAACACTGATAGTGAGATGGGGATTTGTCCAATCGATGAGTTTACGTTATGTATCATTAAGTTAATGGTATACGCATTATCAATTAGACCTTAATGTCACCACTTTGGTTGGCTTAAGAATCAGGTTCTAGAGCGATTACTGTACTAATTATTGTCAGCTTGATCTTGAATCAAATCGCTTAGAAACGTATGTCGGCAATAAATCGAGCACAGTAATCGATTTAATCAAATAGATTAGAAATGCATGTGTGAATAAATCTATCACAGTCAGAGCGATAATAACCGAAAACAGTGAGTGCCCTTTTCGCAGACATAGGGGCGATAAAAGTGGTCAAGAGGCAATTAAGATCGTTGTCGATTAGGGCGAGTGGCGGCTTTTGCCTTTGAAAAGGGCAAAGTGGCGCTTGAAAAAATGTGCATGGTGCCGCGCCGCGCAAAAAGGGCCTGGATAAAACACTAGGCGTAATGTTAGCCAGTCCGCACAGGCTAATCCAGGACGGCACTTTCCGCCTACAGTGGACTTATGTTTAGAAGAGACTTCATTGAAACAGAAAATACCATAAAAGCGGACTGCACAGGCTAATCCGGCACGACACGCCTAATATTTACTTTGTGCATATTGAACCTGGTATAATTCACAGCAATCTGTCAAGAAGAATGCAACTCATTCAGCAGTTATCCTGCGACATCTATTTTGTTTAAGTAAAACATTGCAGTTACAATTATGGCCACTGGGATATGCAGGTTACTACTAATACATTTGTATACTAACTGCTTATGGAGTACAGACATAAGCTTAAGTTACCACTCACTCAACCAACTAACCATAAATATCAACGCTGTAGTAAACGTTGTAAGTTTGTGCATACAAGTTAGTAAAAAAGAAGAAAATAAGAAATTAATAATGAATTCATGCAGTAGTGCTAGAATCTAAAAACAATATCTATCCAATCACATGTCAGCATTTACGAAATGAGATAAACTTGGGCCTACAAAAAATATGTTTGTTTGAGGTTACCCCACCTACCCTAAAAAAAATGCCCCCACCATAGAACATTTCATTGGGTTTGTCAAATTGATTTTTGTTATATTAACCTTTTTCAATAATTAAATGTGTTTTTGGAGAAATAAGTGTTTTGTTTTGATTAGGGATGGCAACGAATACCAAAACGCTATTCGAATATTCAAATTCAATATTTGAATAATATTAGAATATTCGTTAGAGTCTTTGTTTATTTATCCAGGTAAACGAATTAATGTGTCGTTAAAAATAATAAAAACCGTTAAAAACCGTTCTTATCGTTGTCGACTCTATGAATTTAATACGAATTTTTCCATCATCATCATCATCATCATCATCATCATCATCATCCAATTCATTGATGTCATAATAAAACAACATAGAAAACAGTTCTTAGATTTATTTCGAATTATTTACTTTGTTATACATTTATTAATAGTAAAACAGATCTATACACTTCAAACATCGCAAAACAGACACCCACTACACAAAGTAATCTGACAAGTCCAAGTTGGGAAACACATAGAATATATACCTGTGCTGTTTTACTCATTTCTGTTTGTTATATTGAGCCAATAAATGCTTTAAAGTCGGCATGAAAAATGTTGTTGTTAATGCACCGCTAATTAAAGGAATGAAATTAAATTAATAGTAGCACCTAAACCGCATCATGCACCATACATTGTTCAACATTTGTCTCCAATTAGCGTCAGTGTGAAAACGACGGTCTCCAATAAGCTTCAGTTTAGCACCCAAATAATGTTAGCACAAACTGCGCAAATATCGGTCTGTTCTTAGGGTCCGTTTACGACTCAATTTTCACAGTTTGCTTAATCTGTTATCTCCCACTGCGCATACGGGTATCAATGGTGTTAAATAACATGTCAATGTGTCAAAGGTAACTGTGAAAACATAATGATCGCAGATTATAGAATTTCGCAGATTATAGAATTAAACTAGTTTATTACGGAGAATTTTTTTTTGCCATTCGAATACTCATTTAATATTCGAATATTCGGTCAAGTATTAGAATATTCAATTATTCGTTGACATCCCTAGTTTTGATAGTATCCACTTATAAACAATGTTTAAGGATATTACTGATATGTTTTGACTATTTATTCAGTTTTAGAAACTTCAAGTTGACCATTTACCAAAAAAAAATCAAAAAAATCCAGACCTACCTACCCTAATTTTTTGGGGCACGTAACCTGAAACAAACATATTTTGTTTACACCTTACCTGTATTTCCAGATTGTGTGATAAAGCAAACAGGCGCAGAATAATGACTCCATTTAGTTGATTTTCGCAAAATCATTTTATGTTTTTCATGTTATTTGTTGTTTTTTTTCAGTTATTTATTGGCAATGAAGGGATAAATATAATACTGGATAAATGTACTTCGACAACAGATTTTCGAAACCTCGCTAAATTAATTTATCTTTATTCAACACTAACCTCCTATTCACTGTATTGTGATATTACTCTACCTGGTGACGCTGGTGACTGGACGTCTGGGTGATCCGGATTTGACACTGAGTCTTGGTCAGGCAGAGGACTGCAGCTGCTATGGTTACCAGCGGCAAACAGGTCAGCACTGCCCGGCTGACCTTCAAGACACAAGGGGTCTTTATAATGATCAGAAAAGTTTCCACCTTTAGTTTCAAATTGTCATACAAAGATACAGGTTATATTTCGAAGAGTTCTGTTACTGTTCAATCATCATACTGTCATTATGTATTAAGTAAATTAGATTTTTTACAATGCATCATTTTCTTTGTATTGTATTTACAATGTATCATATAATGCATAATTCTCACTAACAAAAACATTGATTTAAACATGTAATTGTCTTATTAACAGTTTTTCGTATTCTTAATAGATGTCTTAAAATGTCTTAGCTTCAATTACGTAAACAGCTAGAATAACAAACTAATATATTCTCTGTCAAAGACATGCTTACCACTAGGCTGATGGGGCTTGCATGCTTGAGGGTGCAATTTTAAAAACAATCGACGAAAAGCGTTATAAACGCTTTTTAATTTTATAATAATGGTTGTTCCAGGAAAAAAGGTGATGAGGGGGTGGAACGCCGATGTATTAAAATCTGGTGGGTGGGGGGTGATAGGGGGATAAAACGGCTTATCAATGACTTGAAAAAAAAAAGTTGTGTTGGTGGTACCCCATTTTTGGACTGGCATTCCACCCCCCCCTCACCTTTTTTCCTGGAACAGCCCTAAAGCCACAACAAATTAATTTTCATACATATCCTCTAGTGGAAAAAATGACAAAGGGTCATAATTCTGCCAAAATTTGGTCACAGCCAAAAGTCTTTCCACTACAATCACCTACAGGTTAAGGTTCTTCAGCTGTGAAAGTGTGAACTAGAATTGTCACATTAGTGACGGATATACCCCCATAATATGGCCTTGTCACAAAACTATGGCATCCATTCGAAAGAAATGGACAGAGAGAGAATGCTTTAACTTGTGTATTTGGAAAAAAATAATGTCAATAGGAGCTATAAATCTGTCAACATTTAGTGGTTACACCTATTGACCAAAAATAATTTAAATATGTGAAGCCTTTCATGAGTTATTGTCCATGTTTTTCGGGAATTTAAGTCAAAAACGGGCCATAACTGTGTCAAAATTTAGTGGTTTGTAACCAAAGTCGAACTTGACCCGTATTCTATGATGCTACACATGCATACCAATAATTACTTAAATAATTACTTAAATATTGTTGAGTTATTGTCAGGAAACCATGCTTTTAGGGAATTTAAGTCAAATAAAGGGCCATAGCTCTGTAAAAATTTAGTGGTTTTTAACCAAACTCGAACTTGACCCGTATTTTTATTATGCTACACATGTATACCAAGAATTATTTGAATATGTCTTGAGTTATCATCCAGAAATCATGTTTTTAGGGAATTTTAAGTCAATAAGGGGCCATAACTCTTCAAAATTTAGTGGTATGCAAACTTGACCTGTATTCTATGATTTTACACATTTTTACCAAAAATTATTTGAATATGTCAAGCCTTTCTTGAGTTATCATCCGGAAACAATGTTTTTAGGGAATTTTTAGTCGAAAAGCGGCCATAACTCTATCAAAATTTAGTGGTTTGTAACCAACATCGAATTGACCCGTATTCTGTGATGTAACACATGTGTACCAAAAATTATTTGAATATGTCATGCCTTTCTTGAGTTATCATCCGGAAACTAAAAACCAACAGATGGACGGACAGACCGACAAGTGCAATGCGTAATACCTCCCTCTTTGTGTGGGCATAAAAACTACACAAACATTATTTTGAGTATTTTTAGGTATCAGGGGCGTTATTTCAATCCTTTATATAAAGTGTAGTTTTCTTTGCAGAGCTGGTGACACAAAAAAAAAAAAAATTTTAAATCCCAAATTATCCGTGATAGGTCCCTTTTATAACAAATACACGGATGGCTATGATAAGATTTTCTACAAATAACTTACTCAAGCTGAGAGCCAGACTAAGACTGGCCATGCCCTGTGTTGCCGTTGTGGTGTCAGTCTTACTGGTCTCCAGGTCACTACTCCGCAGTGCTGTTCTAATCTTCGCCTGGGGACTGGTGAAGGCTAGGGTGGCAGCCTTGATGTCCAGGGTGCTGGCTTTGAACACTGGGAATGGGTAGCTTTCCAGGGATCCGCAGCACGTCTCCTTAAGCTTCTCATAGAAGTCAAAGTTGGCCGCCTATAACACAACCATAGACCGATCTGGATTTTGCCACGAATAGTTGAAACTCCTCTCCAGCTATTGTCAAAGGGGGGGGGGGGGAACACCAGTCAAAATGGGGTACCACCAACACAACTTAATTTTTTTCAAGTCATTGATAATCCGTTTTATGCCCTCTATCACCCCCCACTCACCGAATTTTAATACATTGGCGTTCCACACTCTCGTCACCTTTTTTCCAGGACCAGCCTTTATCACAAACATTACCATGTGCTCATTTGAATATCACAAACATTACGCACGTGCTCTTTTATATCAAATAGTTTAACCGCTTAACACGTGATATCCAAGCGCGATGATTGGATATTATTGCGGATTAATTTGAATATGATTGACATTAGTGGACGCGTCAATTATCATGTACTGTTTCATTAATAAACAATTGGTAAATTTAATTTATTTTAGTTTTAATGTGACTATATTTCTTTTTGAACATTTTTTGTCCGTAATGTCGACACCTTTTTTGACTGAACAGAATACATTTCCAGCACAGCATATAACATAATGGCTTCATTTTGTGGATTCTCATGTCCTAGCAATGATAAACTTTTGAGTTAAGATAAGATATATGTAATGCAACTAAGAATCTTAATCCAACAATTTGCTAGAAACTGTGACATTGGGACCAAAGGATATATGTTATGGAAAAAAAACACACAAGGAAATAGATTTACATCAGTTCAAACTATGCAGCTGTCCATAGGAATTACATTTTATACCAATCTCATTAAAATCAAATCCGAACATTGTTAGGATCTGAAGGCATCGCATAACAGGTCACTTTCAAATGACCTTCCGAACACTAAAACATCAGCCCTGCTGCGCCCAATGAAATTGCCTTTTGCAAATCAATGTTTGGCCACGGTTTTTGAAAAGTGGTGCATTTCCAGCTAATCCTCGGGCATAAATCATTTACAGCTAATTTTCACTGGGATAACAATGGATATAGTAGTACCTTAGGTGAGAAAACATCCAAAGTTCACGTTAATTTCGTGCATAGTATTTGTGGTTTATACATGAAGTTATACCGCAAGATTTTGAAGGCAACAGTTTGATTGGCTCCTAAAAAGGTCATCTGAACGTGACCCCAAATGCGAAGTCATCAGATCCAGTCAGCCGATAATATAGTAGCGTCAGACTTGAAATGATTTTAATGAGATTGATTTTATACCAACCTTGTGAGTGAAAGGGTCCTCCTTTTCTTCCATCCGACGTCCACAATTACAAGCTGCCACCATTTTGAGCTGGCTGGAGTGAGGCATGATGGGAAGGTGACTGAGCGAGGGCGCGCTGATATCGTCCTCTGTGCGATGAAGCTGCAACATCAAGGGGGCGGGGAATATTACTGCATGTGAAGATTCATTACTATTGCTATACAAATGTAGTGAGACTGGTGTACATGAATTCATTATTTACAAGAGTCAAGGAAAAAGTTAAACGAAATTAACTAATTAAATGAATTTTTTTAGCTGTATGTAACGCCTTATATATTCAGCATTAAAGGAAAAGAAAATTATTATTTTAAGAAAATTTAATAATGAGAAGGAAATTTGGGCAGTACATAGTAAACGCTGATAAATACAAAACCAATTTGAACAGACTATGGAAAGTTTGGCAATAAGTTCAAAGTTTTTCCAGAATTTTTAAAAAAAAGAAAAATAACTAAGCTTCATACCGGGTTAACACAGTGGTTTCCCGTCAGGCTGGTCTCCTCACAGAGTTGTCTCCCATTTCTCCAGAACTGGTCACATGACTCCTCCAGCTGACCCAGATACTTGTCACATGCTGGTCCCCTTGCCAGTTGAGTGAACACCTTCTTGGCATGGGCCAGCTGCAGGGAACCAATTGGTCAACATTTTATGATTTTTTAAATTCATTAAATGATTCGTTTAAACCATTCAATTTTTATAAGGCCTACTGGTTGATTATCAGACATTCTGACATGACTCGGGCAAAATTTTCATCGTTAAACTGCCAATAAACAACTTGAAAAAGTAGTTCCGAAACTGTAAAATACAGTTCGAGCTGTAAGTGCAGAATATGTTGTCTGGTCATGTTAGAATCAAAATAATTTTCGCTTAATCGTTTTTTATCTGTACATAAACAATGAATTATCTTTCTGATGGGCCCTTGTGGTTTAATTCATATTCCTCATAACTCAAACTCGTTGTAAATGTACAGACAAACAACTAAAAATCGAAAATTAATTCTTAAATAACACACCAAATTGTTTGCTGAGGAAAATTTATATATCCAAATAATGATACAATAAAGTTCGCTTGTAACGATATTGAACAGACCATACAATTTATATCGCTTTATGCAAATATCGTTACATTCATAAATAGGCAACGAAGAGCATGGACATACACGCATATAAGAGAGACGCAACTCCGATCAATTTACTTATATACATTTAATGTAGAACTATGTATAATGAAAAAACTTTAAGAACAGCAATCAATGCTATGTTAGCGCTACCAGTCGCCAAGATAGCCATTGGCTTCTAAAATTCCCAATCGGCTACTGCATTTTTTTTTTAAATATTTGAAAATGAAGCATATTTTCACACTTTCAAGGAAAATATTTCACAATGACAGGTTTTCTTTGCAAAATCAAAATTAATGGCTACTAATTCAGATTACTCAGCGCCAACCTAGTCAATGTATGACAGTGTAATAAATATTGAGTATCATTAATTTACCAATGATCACTCCAACGAGCTCTTTTTCATGATTTTGACGACCTGTGTATGTAACAAAAATGATGAGTGCATGTGACGTCACTAAATACTGCCAGAACTACCAATGATCTCGGTAGAGTCTTAATACACAACTTTTCTCAGAACAAACTAACATGCCAATGATCTCGGTAGAATCTTAATACACAACTTTTCTCAGAACAAACTAACATGCCAATGATCTCGGTAGAGTCTTAATACACAACTTTTCTCAGAACAAACTAACATGCCAATGATCTCGGTAGAATCTTAATACACAACTTTTCTCAGAACAAACTAACATGCCAATGATCTCGGTAGAATCTTAATACACAACTTTTCTCAGAACAAACTAACATGCCAATGATCTCGGTAGAATCTTAATACACAACTTTTCTCTGAACAAACTAACATGCCAATGATCATGCCAACAGTCACACCCAATGCAAATTTCAATCGATTACCAGAACACAGATTATTTGATCAATCTGACCGTGTAATTGTTTACCAGAAACAATGTTTATCACACCTGACCCAGACTCCAAATATCGTAACAAGACGGGGATTCGGCTTCGTTATATGCGATATATATCGCTAAAAGCAATATCGTTACAAGTGGAGTTTACTGTATCTGTTTTGGACATTTACAAAAGCAGAAATAACCTACAGTCAAAAACTGATATACTGCCTTATCAACTACAATGGAGGTCTCATAAAAAATATAAGAAATGGTAGGCTGCTCTGTACTCAACTGTTTGACTGTGATACATATGAGGCGTGTTATGGGAAAACCAGGCTTAATGGACATGTGTAAAGTGTAATGTGCGGACTGCACAGGCTTAATGGACATGTGTAAAGTGTAATGTGCGGACTGCACAGGCTTATTGGACATGTGTAAAGTGTAATGTGCGGACTGCACAGGCTTAATGGACATGTGTGAAGTGTAATGTGCGGACTGCACAGGCTTAATGGACATGTGTAAAGTGTAATGTGCGGACTGCACAGGCTTAATGGACATGTGTAAAGTGTAATGTGAGGACTGCACAGGCTTAATGGACATGTGTAAAGTGTAATGTGCGGACTGCACAGGCTTAATGGACATGTGTAGTGTAATGTGCGGACTGCACAGGCTTAATGGACATGTGTAAAGTGTAATGTGCGGACTGCACAGGCTTAATGGACATGTGTAAAGTGCAATGTGCGGACTGCACAGGCTTAATGGACATGTGTAAAGTGTAATGTGCGGACTGCACAGGCTTAATGGACATGTGTAAAGTGCAATGTGCGGACTGCACAGGCTATTATGGGACGACCATTGTGCCTAAAGTAGATTTATGTTTAGAGACTTTCTTGAAACAGAAAATACCATAAAGCGGAAAGTGACGAACCTTTACGCACTTTAGGCCTTGTTTTCTCACCACACGCCTTATATATCGACATACCTTACTCAGGTGGTAGGCAGTGACATAGTGAGTGGGAAGATTCTCCTGGTACGCGTTCTCAGCCAATGGAAGCACCTTGTTACAGCGGCTGATGAGCAGAACAAACAGAATTGTGTATCAAATAATGACAGACACAGAAACACTTAGTGATGGGATGATGATCCGTAAAAATCAATTAGCGCCATGTAAAATCTTTTCGATGTCGATTATTGATGTCACAGTTATTAAATCAATCATTGAATTTGACCCGCTATATAAGGACTGAGATGCGAGTTCTGTATTTAGACCAAATCATTTTGAATTGTTTTACAGTTCTGACTGTTTTTCCACGTTTAATTTACTTTTTCTAAAGGCCTACTTGTTTTATATGTTCAAAATTGATAAGCAACTGTTTAGCAAATAAGACTGCTGCTATTGAACTTACTGTTTATTTGTTTACAATTATAATTGATGCACAAAAGAAACTAATTTTCTTTTTTACGTTAAATGAATAGAAATATGTATGAGGGCTGTTACAGGAAAAAAGGTGACGAGGGGTTGAACGCCGATGTATTAAAATTCGGTGGGTGGAGGGTGATAGAGGGGATGAAACAGATCATCAATGACTTGAAGAAAAAAAAAGGTGTGTTGGTGGTACCCCATTTTTGGACTAGTTTTCCGCCCCCCACCCCACCCCCGCCCCCTCACCTTTTTTCCTGGAACAGTCCTAATACAAATAACATTTGAAACCGATTATAATCGCTTCAATTGCATAAGATGCGACAACCTATTCCAACCCAGTGACTGGGAAAGGATTTTTCTGCACAAGATAATTTCTCATCTCTACAAAAATCAATGGGCTTTTTCAAAAACATTTATGGGATTTCCTCTGATTATTATGGGATTTTCAACAATTACATTTTGTGAACGTCTAACTGTCAATTGAGAACATACACCACTCAGACGCTCGCACTTCCCGTTCAAGGTGTGCCGGTTACGAGCATCTGTTTATATTGATTTTTTAGACTGTGGAATTACTGTATGAATAAAAGCTCACCACATAGTGACAAAATTGCAAACTAGACAAAGCATTGTGTATTGAACAGCTGCGTTTTTTCAATTCGTACTCAAGCATCATAAAGGCTTTTAACAAAAAGATTGTTTAAGATTTCAATATAGCCATATAAGGAAAACTGTCCCGTCCCCAGGCGGCCATTATTTTTAATGAATCAAAATGATTTCCAGGAATTTGGTAGACGGTCGCCCAAGGAACATGTATGTGAAATCATTTTGAAGTTTAGCCAGTGGTTTCAGGCAAGAAGATTTTTTAAGTTTTCAATATAGCCATGTAAGGAAAACTGCCCCGCTCCCTGGCGACTATGTTTTTTAATAAATCAAAATGATTTCAAGGAATTTGATAGAGGGTCACTCAAGGATCATTTATGTGAAATTATTATATTAAATCCAGCCAGTGGTTTCAAACTACAAGATTTTAAAAGTTTTCAATATAGCCATATAAGGAAAACTGACCCGCCACCCTGGCGGCCATGTTTTTTTAACGAATCAAAATTAATTTCAAGGAATTTGGTAGAGGGTCACCCAAGGAACATTTCTGTGAAATTATTTTAAAATCCAGCCAGTGGTTTCAGACAAGAAGATTTTAAAAGTTTTCAGTATAGCCATATAAGGAAAACTGCCCCGCCCCCTGGCGGCCATGTTTTTTTAACGAATCAAAATTAATTTCAAGGAATTAGGTAGAGGGTCACCCAAGGAGCATTTCTGTGAAAACGATTTTCAAATCCAGCCAGTGTTTCTGACAAGATTGTTTAAGTTTTCCAGTTTTTAAGCTTTTGGTTGCCATAACAACCAGAGTTTTCAATATATATTAATAAATTGAAGGAATTTGGTAAAGGACCATCCCAGGAACATTTCTGCCAAGTTTGGTTTAAATCTGCCTAGTGGTTTTAGAGAAGAAGTTGTTTGAAGTAAAATGTTGACGCCGGACACAGACTGACCACAATAGCTCACCCTTGAGCACTTCGTGCTCAGGTGAGCTAATAATAATAAAATTAATAATAATAATAATAATAATAATAGTTATAATAATGCTGATAATAACGATGATGGTGATGATGATGATGATGACGATAATGTGATAATGGTGATGATTATGATGGTGATGACGATGGTGGTGGCGATGATGATGATGATGACAGACTACAAAATTAATACACTCTTACAAAAACGCAACAGACACTTCACAAAGCAATGGTTAAAATATATTAAAACAAACAATATGTTAAAGGGACTTGTTCACAGATTTTCGCATTTGTGAAGTATGCCATTAAATGTCTTAACATGACAGGTTTAAGCATTGGAACTAAAAAGCTCAAGTATAATAACAAGAAAAGTATTTAGAAAAAAAAAGAAAAGAAAAAAGTCGCACCAGGGTTGAACCCGGGACCTTTGGATTAAAAGGCTATCATCTTAACCACTCGGCCATTTCAACTTCTATATTTCACCCTGCATTATTTACTTCATGTAAGAGTTCCACGTGAT
The DNA here is from genome assembly GCA_027627225.1 of Congeria kusceri. Classification (NCBI taxonomy): domain Eukaryota; kingdom Metazoa; phylum Mollusca; class Bivalvia; order Myida; family Dreissenidae; genus Congeria; species Congeria kusceri. The sequence continues at coordinate 13,736,794 of CM051033.1, read as the reverse complement.
GTCAACAGTTTCAACGAAAACAACAGAAACACTCCAAATTATTCCATCGTTAAGCGTTCCAAACGGTTTATAGCTTTATCAATTTGAACTGATGATTACTCATAAACGAAACTGTTTTTTACAGTATATTTCTAGGTCTGTAGTGTTATTTTGCTCCCTTGCATATACTGTTCTTTTATTTGTGGAATCTGTGACAAAAAGTTGAAAAATGGTCAATTCGCTAATCTGTGAACAGGTCCCTTTAACATAAATCACTGGTTTGTTATTAGGTATTGTTTAAAGTTCTTTTTGAATGTAGTAATGGAAGATGCCTGTCTTATATTAAATGGAATAAAATTCCTTACTTTTCTTGCACAGTAAGAGAATGCTCGTTTTCTGTATTTGGTTTTAAACGGAACAGATGATATACCGTTTAAATAGCGTTGTGGTTGGTGGATCTGAGAGCGTATGCATTGTTACATGTATTTGAGAAGTTTATTACATCATTAAAAACATTGAACCAAGTAAAAATTTATGAAAATAGGAAAGAACACCTGTTGTCAAATGACAACCAACCTAGTTCTTTGAATAAAGGAGCTGATGGAGTTGAAAACGGCTTATTCAGAATTAGTTTATGTATAACAGATACTTTCCGCAAGTTTGATTGTGTTGCTGAACAACATAATGCGCAACAATAGTCCATAGATGTTAATATGTATGAGTTGTAAAATAATTTCCAAACATAATGCGCAACAATAGTCCATAGATGTTAATATGTATGAGTTGTAAAATAATTTCCATGTTTCATAGTTAATGATGCTGTTAATTCGTTTTAATAAGGCAAGTTTTAGAATTGAGTTTATGACAGAGTTTTTTATGTGCGGTTGCCAATTGAGATGCTTGTCGATAATTATTCTGAGTAAATTGAAATAATTTATTTGCTCAAGAACAATGTTATTAACATTAAGTGTAAGACTGTTTGTAGAACTATTAGCTTCTGATAATACCATGCATATAGTTTTGTTCGGATGTGTGGACATGTCGTTGAAAGCACACCAAGTAGACACAATGTCTAAATCATTTTGCAAAGAGGATTGTATATTTAGGATGTTAAAGTCTTCGACGTGTATTGTCGAATCATCCGCGTAAAGATCAATTGTTGAGTTTTGAAGAAAGTATGGGATGTCATTGATATACATCAGAAATAGAAGAGGTCCAAGAATAGATCCTTGAGGTACACCAGCCTTGATATTTTGAAATGAAGATTTATTGGAGCCCACTTTCATGCATTGTCTTCTATTAGACAGATACGATTTCATCAATGTTATCTGATCCGACCAGAATCGATATTATTAAGCCAAGAATCTACAAGGCGAATCAATGATGTCTGACAAGAATGATTTTGGCAGAAATCAGACTGAAAACTGTGTAGTTGTTGATGTTTTTCAAGAAATGATTTAATTTGATTTGTAATATGTCTCTCAAATATCTTTGAAATGGTTGGGAGTATGGAAATAGGTCTATAGTTGTTAAGATCACTTTTGTCTGAACCTTTGTGGAATGGTAAAATGTGAGCATCCTTAAATTGGTCAGGAACAATTCCAGTTTGTATAAAATTATTTAAAATGGAAGTAAACGGACCGACGATAGTATCACCACAATATTTGAGTTTTTAAGGGCAATGTCAAAACTATGTGTGTTAAATTTGTTATTTATATATGTTTTAAATGTGATATATATGCTTGGGTCAAATTTTGTTTTGGATATAACGGATTTGCAGTGTATATCAGAAATGTTAGTGAAATGTGTGTTGAATTTTTCTAAGATGTCATGAACATTCTCAACATTTTCATCATTTACCTTTATATTTGTAGGAAGAGGTAAATAATGAAAATGTTGAGAATATGGAAAATATGTTACTACTTTTCTGAGAATCTTAGTTCAGTTCAGAATTAAATATCCATGGAACATTTATTATGAATAATACTTAAACATTAATTATAGACAATATGCTACTTTGGCATTAAGGCACAAGTTAGGGCCAATGCATCACTTTTCTGAGAATCTCAGGTAAGTTTCAAACAAACATAACCATGGGTCATTAATAAGGGACAATACTTCGACATTAATTAGTAACAAAACTTTGGCATTAATTAGGGACAATACGTTACTTTTCTGAGAATCTCAAGTTTCCAACAAAAATAACCATGGGGCATTAATTAGGGAAAATACTTTGACATGTATTACAGCATTAATACGGGACAATACATTGGTATTAATTAGGGACAATATGTCACTTTTCTGAGAATCTCAAATTTCCAAAAAAATAACCATGGGGCATTAATTAGGGACAATACTTTGGCAGTGTTCATTCTGGGCTGCGCCTTTGAGGGATTCCCGCCCAAAAATATAAATGGGCGCAAAAAAAACAACTGTCAGTGGGCCATTTGGGCGCATCGAAAATTCCATTTGCAGGCATTATTTTCCGCATGAAAATTATCGAAAATTGTATTGCGAATTGTAAACATCGCATAGCCGGATTGTTAGTGGAAATTAAAATTGCTAGGCTACCGCACGCGCACTGTTTTGTAACTAGTGATTTTATTGGCCGATAAAGGTCACGCGCGATTTGACATCGCTTACATCATCACAAATTGCTAACAGTGCTGTCTGAAATTTACATGCGATTTAAGTTGATTTTAATAAGAAAAAAATGATGTAGAAGCAAAAAGCAGATAAAGAGAGCATCGAGGGACAAAATCTTTTGAATTTTCCACCAAAATTCCTAGGCAAAATGAGAACACTGTGGAAAATGAGGGCAAGAAAACATCCGTTGATCTGGCCGTACCCATAGTGCCATACTTCGTTTGGAAGTTTGGGAACCAAACTGATAAATCTTCCACAAAGATTGACGGTCACAAATTGTAGAAGGTTTGTTAGAGAAATTTTCGTGGTGATCTTGCAATGATAAGAGTAATTTTATGTTTTTGACAATTGTAAAAAAAAACATAATAAAAGTAACATGAAAAATAGTATATATGATATACTATGTGGCCCCCGCCCCCCGCCCGTCCCAAGAAAATCCTTAAATGGCGCACTGATTGTGTGGCTGATGGGCCATTGGCCCACCTGCAACTCGGCCCAGAACGAACACTGCTTTGGCATTAATTAAGGACAATGCTTTGACATGTATTACAGCATTAATTAGTGACAATACTTTGACATGTATTACAGCATTAATTAGGGACAATACTTTGACATGTATTACAGCATTAATTAGGGACAATACTTTGACATGTATTACAGCATTAATTAGGGACAATACTTTGACATGTATTACAGCATTAATTAGGGACAATACTTTGACATGTATTACAGCATTAATTAGGGACAATACTTTGGCATTAATTAGGGACCATACGTTACCTTTCTGAGAATCTCAAGTTTCCAACAAAAATAACCATGGGGCATTAATTAGGGACAATACTTTGGTATTAATTAGGGACAATACATTGGCATGAATTACAGCAGTAATTAGGGACAATACTTTGGCATGTATTACAGCATTTATTAGGGACAATACATTGGCATGTATTCCAGCATTAATTAGGGACAATACATTGGCATATATTACAACATTAATTAGGGACAATACATTGGCATGTATTACAGCATTAATTAGGGACAATACATTGGCATGTATAACAGCATTAATTAGGGACAATACATTGGCATGTATTCCAGCATTAATTAGGGATAATACTTTGGCATGTATTACAGCATTAATTGGGGATAATACTTTGGCATGTATTACAGTATTTATTAGGGACAATACATTGGCAAATATTCCTGCATTACTTAGGGACAATACTTTGGCATGTATTCCAGCATTAATTAGGGACAATACATTGGCATGTATTAAAGCATTAATTAGGGACAATACTTTGGCATGTATTACAGCATTAATAAGGGACAATACATTGGCATGTATTACAGCATTAATTAGGGACATACTTTGGCATGTATTACAGCATTTATTTGGGACAATACATTGGCACATATTCCAGCATTAATTAGGGACAATAATTTGGCATGTATTCCAGCATTAATTAGGGACAATACTTTAGCATGTATTCCAGCATTAATTAGGGATAATACTTTGGCATGTATTACAACAGGAATTAGGCATAATACTTTGGCATGTATTACAGCATTAATTAGGGATAATACTTTGGCATGTATTACAGCATTAAATAGGCATAATACTTTGGCATGTATTACAGCATTAATTAGGGATAATACTTTGGCATGTATTACAGCATTAATTAGGCATAATACTTTGACATGTATTAGAGCATTAATTCGGGATAATACTTTGGCATGTATCACAGCATTAATTAGGGATAATACTTTGGCATGTATTACAGAATTAATTAGGCATAATACTTTGGCATGTATTACAGCATTAATTAGGCATAATACTTTGGCATGTATTACAGCATTAATTAGGGACAATACTTTGGCATGTATTACAGCATTTATTAGGGACAATACTTTGGCATGTATTACAGCATTTATTAGGGACAATACATTGGCATGTATTACAGCATTAATTAGGCATAATACTTTGGCATGTATTACAGCATTAATTAGGGACACTACATTGGCATGTATTACAACATTAATTAGGGACAATACATTGGCATGTATAACAGCATTAATTAGGGACAATACTTTGGCATGTATTACAGCATTAATTAGGGACAATACATTGGCATGTATTACAGCATTAATTAGGGACAATACTTTGGCATGTATTACAGCATTAATTAGGGACACTACATTGGCATGTATTACAACATTAATTAGGGATAATACTTTGGCATGTATTACAACATTAATTAGGGATAATACTTTGGCATGTATTACAGCATTAATTAGGGATAATACTTTGGCATGTATTACAACATTAATTAGGGACACTACATTGGCATGTATTACAGCATTTATTAGGGACAATACTTTGGCATGTATTACAGCATTTATTAGGGACAATACTTTGGCATGTATTACAGCATTTATTAGGGACAATACTTTGGCATGTATAACAGCATTAATTAGGGACAATACTTTGGCATGAATTACAGCATTTATTAGGGACAATACTTTGGCATGTATTACAGCATTTATTAGGGACAATACATTGGTATGTATTACAGCATTAATTAGGCATAATACTTTGGCATGTATAACAGCATTAATTAGGGACACTACATTGGCATGTATTACAACATTAATTAGGCATAATACTTTGGCATGTATTACAACATTAATTAGGGATAATACTTTGGCATGTATTACAGCATTAATTAGGGACAATACTTTGGTATGTATTACAGCATTAATTAGGGACAATACATTGGCATGTATTACAGCATTAATTAGTGACAATACATTGGCATGTATTACAGCATTAATTAGGGACAATACTTTGGCATGTATTACAGCATTAATTAGTGTCAATATATTACTTTTCTGAAAATCTTAGATCTGTTTCCAACAGAGACTTCAGGGTGTTCCAGTGCGTCTGCAGTTTGGTGTCCACTTTCTCTCCGAAGAACATGGCATACAGACGACTGGCCAGCGTGAACCATGTCTCACTCTTTGCTAACTGAAAACACACAAAGAACATGGCGTACAGACGACTGGGCAGTGTGAACCATGTCTCACACTTTGCTAACTAAAAACACAAAAAGAAAACGTCGTACAGACGACCAGCCAGACTGAACCACGTCTCACTCTTCGCAAGCTAAAAACACACAAAGAACATGGTGGAAAGACGACCGGCCAGCATGAACCACGACTCACTCTTTGCTAACTAAAAACACACAAAGAACATGGTGGAAAGACGACCGGCCAGCAGGAACCACGACTCACTCTTTGCTAGCTGAACAACTATGTTTGTCCATGGTGTAAACAAACAATGTTTGTCCATGGTGTAAACAAACTTGGCAGACGTGTAAAATCTGATCTGAAAAGGTGTGAAAAATCTCAGCGACGGTCTTTTGTGTTAAAATTTCATTGGAAATGCTATGATGGAATCGGAACATTTATTCGTAGCAATGCATCTTACGTTCAATCATGAATTTGTAGTATCACACTTTTTTGTAGGTAAACAGACCGGACAGACCACCTTATTTGTAGTATCCCGTCATTTCGTTGCATCGTGATTCGCAGTGTCGCGTTTCGACTTTATTGGACACTGAAAACCTATATTGCAATATATGGACAGACATATATAAACAGTTTGCAGAGATCAGTAGAGAATGAATTACCATAACATAACACAATTTGTCATTACATGCATTTCTAAAGAAAAATCAGCATATCTACTTTATCCAGGGTCATATTATCCCATTTGTACATAAATATAGTAACGACTACATGTAAATAATGTTTTTTTTGGTAATTTATAATGGATTATTATAGAATGTCATATATGGCAATATAGTGCCATGACAGATATTATATTGCAAAACAACGTGGAAAATGGATATTGCAATACAACGTGGAAAATGGATATTGCAATACAACTTGAAAAATGGATATTGCAACACTATACAATATATTGGAAGATTGTTGCAGTCCTAACTATGTCCTTATAGTCATTACATTTTTATTAACATTTTAGAAATGCAAAAAATACACCAAAATCTTGATGGATTTAATTTAGTTCACATTTAAACTTAACTACCTGAAATGACTTTTCTATAAAGTATATTTTAACAGAAACGTCACAGTTGCTCTCCTACATATGTCAGACTAAAAACTGTGTGACAAATATCATCAAAGACATACCAACCTTACAACTAAGTGACAATTTTCCCTAAAGACACGTTAGCCTAAAATCTTAGTTACAAATGCTCCCAAAGACATGTCAGCCTAAAACTCTAACAAGAGGGCCCTGAGGGCCCTAGGATGCTCACCGAGACCTTGTAACCCTATTGGAATTTGCATCCCCGAGGCGTGGCTTATTTTTATCCCAGGGGCATAAGTTGAACAACCTTGAACAAACCTCTGGGCCTTGGGGCATAATTTGAAAAATCTTTGCAGAGGACCACTATGCAATGTTACATACCAAATATAGGAAAGCTGTGGGCCTTGCGGTGTCAGGTAAAGATTTTTTAAGTCATTTTGCTATTTAAGTCTATATAAACCATGTGACCCCTCGGGGGTGGCCAGATTTGACCCCAGGGGCAAAAAAATTTGAACCATCTTTGGAGAGGACCACTATGCAATGTTACGTTACAAATATAGGAAAGCTGTGGGCCTTGCCGTTTCAGAGGAGAAGGTTTTTAAAGTCATTTTGCTATTTAAGTCTATATAAACCATTTGGCCCCCCCCCCCCCAGGCATAACCAGTTTTGACCCCAGGGGCATAATTTGAACACTCTTTGTAGAGGACCACTATACAATGTTACATACCAAATATGAAACCTCTAGGCCTTGCGGTTTCAGAGAAGAATTTTAAAGTCATTTTGCTATTTAAGTCTATATTAACCATGTGGCCCCCTGGGCATGGCCAGTTTTGACCCCAGGGCCATAATTTGAACAATCTTTGTAGAGGACCACTATAGGATGTTACATACCAAATATGAAACCTCTGGGCCTTGTGGTTTCAGAGGAGATTTTAAAAGTCATTTTGCTATATATTCTATATAAACCATGTGGCCCCCGGGGTGTGGCCCGTTTTGACCCCAGGGGCATAATTTGATCAAACTTTGTAAAGGACCACTAAAGGATGTTACATACCAAATATGAAACCTCTGGGCCTTGCAATTTCAGAGGAGAAGATTTTAAAAGTCATTTTGCTATATATTCTATATAAACCATGAGACCCCCGGGGCGTGGCCAGTTTTGACCCCAGGGGCATAATTTGAACAATCTTTGTAGAGGACCACTATAGGATGTTACATACCAAATATGAAACCTCTGGGCCTTGTGGTTTCAGAGGAGAAGAGTTTTAAAGTCATTTTGCTATATATTCTATATAAACAATGTGACCCCCAGGGCGTGGCCCATTTTGACTCCAGGGGCATAATTTGAACAAACTTTGTAAAGGACCAGTAAAGGATGTTACATACCAAATATGAAACCTCTGAGCCTTGCGGTTTCAGAAGAGAAGATTTTTAAAGTCATTTTGCTATATATTCTATATAAACCATGAGACCCCTGGGGCGTAGCCCATTTTGACGCCAGGGGCACAATTTGAACAATCTTTGTAGAGGACCACTATAGGATGTTACATACCAAATATGAAACCTCTGGGCCTTGTGGTTTCAGAGGAGAAGATTTTTAAAGTCATTTTGCTATATATTCTATATAAACCATGTGACCCCCGGGGCGTGGCCCGTTTTGACCCCAGGGATATAATTTGAACAATCTCTGTAGAGGACCTCTAGAGGATGTCACATAAAATATGAAAGGTCTGAGCCTTGCGGTTTCATAGAAGATTTTTAAAGTTTTCACTTTTTAAATCTATTTGAACAACTTTAAAAGAGGTCCACCCAATGATCATTTCTGCGAAGTTTGGTGAAAATCTGCCAAACGGTATAGGAGATGTAGTTTGAATGAAAACTTGACGACGCACGCACGCACACATGCACGCACGACGGCCGGGCGATCACAAAAGCTCACCATCAGCACTTTGTGCTCAGGTGAGCTAAAAACTAAATCACTTATTCCCATCAAAGACATGTCAGCCTAAAACTCTAAAAACTAATCGACTTATTCCCATCAACCTAAAAACTCTGACACAGTCTACAACTTAAACTAGCAAATTAAACAAAGATATGAAATGAAATAAGAAAAAAAAGACCATTAGGCATAATTTTTGACCCTGTTTCTGAAAGATAAATAGTCAAATTTCAGAGAGCAAATCTCATCTTCTGAATTGATCACAGATCTGCTATTAACTTTATATTACCTCAAAATGTGCGGCAACCGGATGTCTCCCTGAGTTGTCATCAAACCCCTTGGTAAGGGCCATCTCGATGTGTTGCCATAGAAACTCTTTGAAGCTGAACTGCCCTTCAGTGGGCCCCGACTTACGTCCGCCTAAAAATCAGAAACATTCATTTATTCATTTAAACTTGCAGGTAAGATTAATTTTAGTTGAAACCTATTTATTGTAGCTTGATTGTGCCAAAAACAAGAACGCGAGGCTTATTGAGACACTTTTGCGTCTGTTTTCATGGGAGGAACCAGTACTTGGCGTCTTATGAAAAACTCCTTTGTACACTCCCAGAGTAGGGATCGCCTGGCGGACACCATATCCATTACACCACTGCGACCTGGGTAGAACCAGTACTTGGTGTCTTTTGAGTAGGGATTGAACTCACCGCCCCCTGATCGCAAGACGGACACCATATCCATTACACCACTGCGACCTTGTGCAAACAGTTTTAATCGGCACATGTAGTAAAGAACCAGTGTGTAGTCAACATGTGTTTGAATACACAAAGATGTGACAATAGAAGAGGTTTGTCTCATTCAAACCAACTCATATGAACGAGTTAGGGGCAGTAAGAATAAATACTTCAGTCGAGATTCATGCATATGAGGCGTGTCATGGGAAAACCGGGATTAATGCATGTGCGTAATGTGTTGTCCCCCATTACAGGCACAGGCTAATCCGGGACGGCACTTTCCGCCTACAGTGGATTTATGTTTAGAAGAGACTTTCTTGAAACAGAAAATACTTTAAAAGCGGAAAGTTCCGTCCCTGATTAGCCTGTGCTGACTTCACAGGCTAATCCAGGACGACACTTTACACACATGCATTAAGCCCAGTTTTCACACAACGCGCCTCATATGTATATCTTATTCTATGTAGCAACAACAGTTAAAGAAACACAACAGCAGGCTGTCAACCAAATTACCAAAAAAATATATGAAAAATATAGGAATATTATCTCCAAAAATATAGGACTTTACTATAAAACTTCATTATAATGATTATATGGGATCATATTGCAGCCTGATAAGTCATACAGTTTGTGTTTTAATGAGCAAAACATTTGCTAAATATATTCATGGTAATCAATTTGCAACTGAGACATGTATGCCATGGCCTAAAAATAATTCGAGTATTTGAGTTAGATGTGAGCGAAGCGAGCGAGAAAATAATCAATATATAGGTTTGTGATATACTGTTCACAGACCAATTTCAGACGCATGAATGACCAAATTTATCAAAAATATAGGAATAATTTTTAAAATAAAGGAAAATATAGGTTTTTTAAAATATAGAATTTCTTTCCAAAATATAGGAAAATATAAGAATATAGGAATTGGTTGACAGCCTGCAACAGAGTAATCCCTATACTGTTTGGTTTGGAGAGGTTTCATTCTACACAGTAATCTACTATTCAAAATGCCCTAAGCAATAGTGTCCAGACTTATCAATGATTTATTGAGTTGGAAGCGTTTTCTGAAGAATTTAATTTAGTGGTATGTAACCTGTCTGGGTGATGTTTTCTCGTAACTGGGACAGGAAGAATGAAACTGGGTCAGCAGCCTCGTTTTCACACACATGTAGGAATACAAACTCCTGATTGGCTGGTACTGCAAACAGGGAGTTGTTACTAAAATAGAAATATATAAATAGAAAACAGTTTGTGTTATTGACATAAAACGAATAACCAGATAAAAACACATACTCTCATATAATTATATAGTAAATATCTTATTTGAAAATTAATCCTATTGTTCATCAACTTAAGTCAGTCATGCTTATTTAATATTATGTTTTATCCTAAACCAAACTTCCAGAACATGTTAAATTTAACGGCTAATTAAAGAAGCATATAGTTAATCAACGGAATAGAGATGTGGATACAAAAATTCAGATCATTTAAAATGCCAATGTAACAAGAGCTGTCAGAGGACAGCATGCTCGACTTATCTTGTGCTAGTCAGAGTTTCTGGCATTTTCTCAAACAAACTGTATAGCAGGGGCCAATTGAACAAAATTATTTTCTTTCTCGATTACTGAGTGGAAGCATTTTTCTAAATTTCCCAACTAACCCCAAATGCAATTTCATGCAATGTATCATTATAAATTGAATTATATTAAAATATTTCAATTTGTTCTCTAGTTATAAAGCAGATTTTTTATATATTTTTAGTAACAGCGACCTTGACCTTGACTCCACCCACCACACCACAAATGCAATCCCTAGTAAACTGTTGCTTTAGGGTATTTATGTTTGAAGACTGATTCTATGTTAGAGAGTGGAAATTTAAAGTTGACGCCAACATTCCACCCACTTAAAAATTTTTAAGTGAAAAAATGCCCAGAATTTTGACAAATTTTAAACTAGAGTTATCAAAAATGGACTATGAGTTCATTTTAATAAAGGGAATAAGGGCTCTAAGTTTAAATGAAATCCCTAAAGCCATTCCTGAGAAAACAGCTTTAATCTGTCCATATAGCTTATATGTAAAAAGGCCCATAATTTTGACAAATTTCAAACTAGAGTTAACAAACTTGGCCTATCAGTTAATTTTAATGTGAGGAATAAATGTTTTAAGTTTGAATGAAATCCCTCAAGCCATTCCTGAGAAACTAGCTTACCAAAAAAATTAACCTAGCTCAGACGCCGACGCAAACGATGGGGCGAGTAGAATAGCTTGCCTTTTCTTCGAAAAGTCGAGCTAAAAATTGCCCAAAAAATATTGGACACCTAAAAATTACTATTATATAGGTCCCTATTTTACAAATGACACTTGCTATGAATGCAACTGAATGATGTCAAGTGAATATTTTAACCTTCAAAACACACCTGATGTTAGTGATCACACGAGACTTTCGCAATATTTTGTATATCTGATCTTCCATGCAGTGTTGCAAACGTTTCACGGGTGAAATTTTCTGCAAACAAAGTGAGAGAAAACATATGAGGCATGTCGTGGGAAAACCAGACTTAATGCATGTGCGTAAAGTGTTGCACCGGATCAGCCTGTGCAGTCCGTACAGGCTAATCCGGGATGACACTTTCTGCTTTTATGGTATTTTCTGTTTCAAGGAAGTCTCCTCTAAACATAAATCCACTGTAGGCGGAAAGTGCCATCCCAGATTAGCCTTTGCGGACTGCGCAGGCTGATCCGGGACGACACTTTATGCACGTGCATTAAGCCCGGGTTTCCCACGACACGCCTCATATGAACATTTACATATAACTTATCATTTTTGTTTTCCAGTCAAGTCCAGCTCAATTGCAACAAATATCTGAATCACTGTCACAGAGTCCGCATTCCTGTAAGTACATGGCGCATCTATGAGGAATTACTTGTAGTGGTAGCTCATGTAACCACTTATTATGGGGAATCGCTATGATAGCTGATGCTGAGTGATGTAAAGTAATTCTCTGAGTACACAGGCTTCTCTGCATAGTAGTTGCAACTCCCAGCTATAAGATCCTCCAGTTTGAGCTGTACAATAATGTACACATTTGCTCAAAATATTCATGAAAAACTACGCTGCATAGACTTGAAACAAATTATATGGCCAAAACTGTGCGATTACGAAATACCCGGTATGTTGTTTTTTTTCGTGAAGTGCTCTGCATAAGGACTCATTCCTAATCGCCAGAAAGGTGTTTGTTTTAATTGGAAAGAAAATCTTCTCAAATCTGTAGTGACAAAACCCTAAAATACACTTGAATGCCATACTACTAATTGGCAATGGAGGCACAGTAATGTTCATGGTATCACATAACAACCATTCATGTGTTAATGGTATCAACTAAAGGGCCATTATTTTGCTGATAGCACCAAATCACCTCAACTGCAAGGCTATTTGTTTAGCAAAGTCAAAACGAACGGTATTAGTACTAGGGTTACTGTACTTTAACCACATAGGCAAAATCCATTCCAAGGGCAAATACTCTAATATTAATCTGTCTCTCCACATGAATACGAAATTTATTTTGTGCAATAAATACAGGCAATCTTCTAGAGCTAATATTGTATACCCTTAACATTCATTATTAAAATCCAGTCAAATAACTAAATTCTCAATCACACTGCCAAATTCAAGTCCTAATGGGCAACAACTCTCACCTGTGGTATGAAAGTTGAACTTAGGTAAATACAATTTAAGATAAACTTAAGATATTTGTGTAATACACCCAAAGTACAATAACTAAATTTTCAATCTTTGCCAAAATAAAATCCAAAAGGGCAATAACTCTTACCTGAGATTTGCTCCTATAGGCGGTGTTGTCCACGACTTCTTCGGGATCGAACTCCAGCGTGGACATCTCGAACACGAAGAGCATCCTGGGGGAGCACGGACGGGCATTGTACTTCCAGTCACTGGACACCGGGAGGCTGGCGATCTGATCCTGGACACACTTCTGAATCTTCACTCTGAAATATAGACAAATGGTACAAAACATTGGAAAGTTTTCATTTAGTTTAGCACCCTTCATAAATACCAAACGATACTTCATATAATATTTGATGGAAGACCACTAAAAATTATATTCACCTTTGACCTTTCTGGAATTTTAATTATGTGACATCCGATAACAAAGTTCTGCTGTATTTATATTAACAATCAATTAGAAATGTTGTGCTTGAATAATATTTGAGGAGTGTTGTGGGAAAACCGGGCTTGATGTCATCCCGGCTCAGCCTGTGCAGTTCGCACAGGCTTATCCGGGATGGCACTTTCCACCTACAGTGGATTAATGTTTAGAAAAGACTTCCTTGAAACAGAAAAGACCATAAAAGCGTAAAGTGTCATACCAGATTAGCCTGTGCGGACTGCACAGGCTGATGCGGAATGGCACTTTACGCACATGCATTAGGCCCGGTTTTCCCTTGACACGCTCCATTTTATTGTAATCAAGATCCATTTCCAGTCTCATGTGATTTCAGAAATTCTTCAGGAGAGGATATTAAATGTTTCACACAACTCACACAGGGTCCCGTATTCACCAAGCCCTTCTTAGACTTAAGAATAAAGAACAGACTTAGACTCAAGAACAAATATGTGTGCATTCGCAATTATGCGGCGTACCAATGTTGCTTGTGTCATGAAAATATCAAGCTAAATAACGAATGCTAAAATTAGTGAAAAGCAAGTAAAATTCAAATTAACAGTATTTTTTTAACAGACTAGTTTCAAGAGTATTTTTAATTCTTAAGTCTTAAGTCTAAAAATGGGTCTGTGAATACGGGCCCTGATCCAGAAAATATAAGCAAAGTATCCATATAAGGTAAGCATAGTATCCAGAAAATGTAAGCATAATATCCATAAAACGTAAGCATAGTATCCAGAAAATAAGCATAGTATCCAGAAAATGTAAGCATAGTATCTAGAAAATGTAAGCATAGTTTGCTTATAAACTTTCAGTGTTCGCGAAAATCTGTCAGTCATTCGGTCTGACAGGTTTTATTTATTTGTCAGTCCGAATGCATATCTGTCAGTCCGACTTAACAAAAAGTAATAACTTGTAAAACATAACAAAAATGAGGTAACTGTTAAGATTTATTTTATTTTTCTATTGCAGATGTGCAGGTGTACATTTTTATTTAGATTATGTAATCACAATTACTTGTGGAAGTTCGAGTTTACGTGTATTACCCGGCTTTGCACCATCATATTTACTTTAACAATGAAAAGGCAGAAATCAGCAGAATGAAGTAAGGATCACACCCCGGCTTACCGGATGGAGTCAAGTATCCTGAAGAGTTGCACATACGTGACATCAAATGAGGACCCAGGATGGGAGATCTGTCAACAGTAATTAACAATACATTTAACAATATCTTACATTTCTTTATATTTGCCTAACACTCACTAAGTTATATCGCTCATTTAACACTGAAACAAGGTAAAACAACTACGTACACGTCGTGTACATATTTCGGATAGGGAAATATTCTAACAGAGTGCCGTACATAGTAGTATTTACAAAACGAATATTCGAATATATTCGAATACCTAAAATGAATATTTGAATATTGATTTCAGTATTCAGTCCCATCCGTAGTAAACACACAAACATTGTAAGAGTAGGTCCATGGACTGACAACCCAAAGTAGCAGGAAGTGCATTGCAAAGTTAAAACTGACATCGCTTACCTGAGTTTGATCATTAATTAGACTTAAAAAGATTAAATATAAGGGAAATTAATGTTTGGCCAAGATTGCTATTGATTCACTGAATGGATAACACGTGACCTGCATTTATGATCATACAATAATTGGATACAATTGCTAACAATTACCCTGATTTCAGCTACATAATACAATACAAACATTATATTTTTTCATCCATCATTTTCAATAACAGTCTAATTAAAATTGTCACCAGCCATTATTTTTACATATGTCACAAATAATTTTGACTTACTTATTTAACATTTATTTATTTATTTTATTTATTTATTTTATTTATTTAAAATCGAAATTGTCACCAGTCATTATTTTTACATATGTCACAAATACTTTTGACTTACTTATTTATTAATAGGGAACAATCCTATACTAGTATGGTTAAAACACTGTCAAACAAGGGTTACATACCACTATTAGATGTGAAACTTGAAAGAGGAACAACATGCACTTGGCATAATGACATTCCTCTTGTTGCCATAGTAACTGAAACTCCTGGAATTATTAAAGGATTAAATTATGAAAAATAATTGCGCAATGTAAACAACACCATTAATAATGTTGTTTAAGCCTCAAGTTTTGTACTTTATTTTGATTTGTTTCAATTTCATTAATTAGGGTGATAAATGTGATAAGTAATTAATGGTAAAGTAAAGTCACGTATCAAATCTGACTCAAACTGAGTTGTAAAATATACGCTTTTTATAAAAAATGACGCATTTTAATCTCCTGAAGGGCCCCGCCACCATTCTCCGTTGGGGAAAAAACACTTTAATGACAATAATGGAAAATAAATCTGACAATACCTTATCAGAGGCATTTTTCATCTGTTCACAGACTGCTGACAGCCGGTACGTGTCATGTAGACTCGTATGATGAAGATATACCACGCTGTTGTCACCATCGTAGTAACACTCTATCTCTCCCTGTAAAATGGAACATGTGGTAACCCTAAAACAAGTCTTCGAAATAACCCACTTGCCTTGGACAAGCAAAACTCTATATGGAAAAATTAATATGAGACGTGTCGTGGGAAAACCGAGCTTAATGCATGTGCGTAAAGTGTCGTCCCCGATTAGCCTGCGCTTTACTTTAATTATTATTTGTTAACTGATGGCGACATCACTGGAAGCATTACCACGATGCCGAACAGTCAGAGATTAATCGAGCAGCTGCTAGGTACCGAAGATATGATAAACAGGTTTGATGACATCGATTGCTTTATTTAAAAAAAACCTCTCCAAACAGAAACACATAACTTTGTAAATAAAAACTGACTTCCGTTACGTGTGGTATGTTATTTGTGCTATGATTCATATGTTTGTTTATATGTTTATATCATGCTTATATCATGCTTATATCATGTTTATATCATGCTTATATCATGTTTATATCATGCTTATATCATGCTTATATCATGCTTATATCATGCTTATATCATGTTTATATCATGCTTATATCATGTTTATATCATGCTTATATCATTTTTATATCATGTTTATATCATGCTTATATCATATTTATATCATGCTTATATCATGTTGATATCATGTTTATATCATGCTTATATCATGTTTATATCATGCTTATATCATGTTTATATCATGCTTATATCATGTTTATATCATGTCTATATCATGTTTATATCATGTCTATATCATGTTTATATCATGCTTATATCATGTTTATATCATGCTTATATCATTTTTATATCATGCTTATATCATGTTTATATCATGCTTATATCATGTTTATATCATGTTTATATCATGCTTATATCATGCTTATATCATGTCTATATCATGTTTATATCATGTTTATATCATGTTTATATCATGCTTATATCATTTTTATATCATGCTTATATCATGCTTATATCATGTTTATATCATGCTTATATCATGCTTATATCATGTTTATATCATGTTTATATCATGCTTATATCATGTTTATATCATGCTTATATCATGTTTATATCATGCTTATATCATGCTTATATCATGCTTTGATGTGTATGTTTAACCAGTTATATTTTGTGCTGAAATGTAAATTGCATTGGTTATATTAATAAATGTAATAGTAAAATAAAACACTAAAGTTATGATTTTAATAATAATATCGTCTTTATTATAGCCGAAACGTTCCCGGTAAGCATTGACAAACAGTTAAATGTAACTCAATGTCAATTTCACAATGTTTGAGTTCAGATAAGTCAAACTACGGATATCTCGAAGACGCTATTGCAATCCCGTCGAATTCAAGATAATGAGGTTTAGCTGTAAGTTGGTTTAGAGTTTATTTATTGCAACTTATTGTTTTTACATCCCTTTTGTCAGTTTTTGATGGAGGTGATAAAATTTCCAATTTTGGTGTAAACAATGCTAATTTTCCCAATTTGACAGGTACCGGTACCATTTCCAAGTGGTGAGGAAAAAAGCTGCTGCAGTCTGCTTTATTGCAACACAGAAGAATAAAGGTAGGCTTCGATTCTCACCATTTAATAGAAAATTATCATTAGGAATGTGTTACCTGATTCAATGACTGCTTCACAGTTTTACTAACACCCTGAAAAAAAAATAAATGTCTTAGTTATTACAGCCCAATAAGCAAAATGTTGTAAAATAGAAATACATGTTGTTTAAAAATGGTTTTTCTCTTCAAATTGACTGCAATAAAACATAACATACCAGTATCAAGTGTTTTGCATTGGTCAGTAATGAAACTTTGAAAGCCAGAAAATACAGTCAAATCTTGCAGAAGTTTTCTCCTTTATAAAACATTTTGTGGCCTTTTCAATATGCACTAATCTAACTTGATGACAATCTACTCTTTATGTTATTTATGCACCTATCAATATTTTCCCCCAGGTGTGTGGGGGGGGGAGCGGTGGACATATATGGGAAATTAGACTGAAATCAATTCCAGACAGGCGGCAATTTGACGCGCCAAATGATTCCGTGTCCCGGGAAATAGACTTTGTTCGGATTTTAGATCCCGGTAATATTGGTCCCTGGGCCATTTGATACACCAATGAAGCATCCCCCACTGAGGGGATAAAGACAAAAATGTTTGGCTCTAGGGTAGGGAATAAAATACCCCAAAATACAATTAGTGAAATTCCAATGGGACTGCCCACCGCTCCCCTCTGGGGGAAAATATTGATAGGTGCATTACACTAATCATTTACAATACATGAAATACCTCTGTTAGACCTGTCTACTGCTAAATAACAAGGGTGGCAAATCTCATATCGTATTACTTGCCAATTTTCAACAAATGCCGTGTAACCATTGTCCGTATAGTAATTATAGTCAATATTGGCAAATTTTCACTTGTTTGTGCATGCTCTGGTACAACATTGGCAATATGCATTTCGCCACATAAATTTCACTCGTTTGTACATGCTCTGGTACAACATTGGTATCATGCATTTCAGTACCCAAATTTCATTTGTTTGTACATGTTCTAGTACAACATTGGCAATATGCATTTCGCTGCCCGAATTTCACTTGTTTGTACATGCTCTGGTACAACATTGGCAATATGCATTTCGCTGCCCAAATTTCACTTGTTTGTAATGCTCTGGTACAACATTGGCAATATGCATTTCGCCGCCCAAATTTCATTTGTTTGTACATGTTCTAGTACAACATTGGCAATATGCATTTCGCCGCCCAAATTTCACTTGTTTGTAATGCTCTGGTACAACATTGGCAATATGCATTTTGCCACCCAAATTTCATTTGTTTGTACATGTTCTAGTACAACATTGGCAATATGCATTTCGCCACCCAAATTTCACTTGTTTGTAAATGCTCTGGTACAACATTGGCAATATGCATTTTGCCACCCAAATTTCAGTTGTTTGTACATGTTCTAGTACAACATTGGCAATATGCATTTCGCCACCCAAATTTCACTTGTTTGTACATGCTCTGGTACAACATTGGCAATATGCATTTCGCCGCCCAAATTTTACTTGTTTGTACATGCTCTGGTACAACATTGGCAATATGCATTTCGCCGCCCAAATTTTACTCGTTTGTACATGCTCTGGTACAACATTGGCAATATGCATTTTGCCACCCAAATTTCATTTGTTTGTACATGTTCTAGTACAACATTGGCAATATGCATTTCGCCACCCAAATTTCACTTGTTTGTACATGCTCTGGTACAACATTGGCAATATGCATTTTGCCACCCAAATTTCAGTTGTTTGTACATGTTCTAGTACAACATTGGCAATATGCATTTCGCCACCAA
Source organism: Congeria kusceri (assembly GCA_027627225.1). Taxonomy (NCBI): domain Eukaryota; kingdom Metazoa; phylum Mollusca; class Bivalvia; order Myida; family Dreissenidae; genus Congeria; species Congeria kusceri. The sequence goes on along the minus strand of CM051033.1, from coordinate 13,717,361 downwards.
AATTTCACTTGTTTGTACATGCTCTGGTACAACATTGGCAATATGCATTTTGCCGCCCCAATTTTACTTGTTTGTACATGCTCTGGTACAACATTGGCAATATGCATTTCGCCGCCCAAATTTTACTCGTTTGTACATGCTCTGGTACAACATTGGCAATATGCATTTCGCCACCCAAATTTTACTTGTTTGTACATGCTCTGGTACAACATCGGCAATATGCATTTCGCCACCCAAATTTTACTTGTTTGTACATGCTCTGGTACAACATCGGCAATATGCATTTCGCCGCCCAAATTTCACTTGTTTGTACATGCTCTGGTACAACATTGGCAATATGCATTTCGCCGCCCGAATTTCACTTGTTTGTACATGCTCTAGTACAACATTGGCAATATGCATTTCGCCGCCCAAATTTCACTTGTTTGTACATGCTCTAGTACAACATTGGCAATATGCATTTCGCCACCCAAATTTCACTTGTTTGTACATGCTCTAGTACAACATTGGCAATATGCATTTCGCCGCCCTTGCATATTGAACACAAGTCCAACATACATGTAAGTTTGTTTTGGACAATTAGTTTGATTACACTACCTGGAACACCTCTGCATCTAGTACCGGGTTGAATGGAGAGGCCTTGGAGGTGAAGGCTCTGTGACTGCTCTTCCCGAGAATCGACACCACACACACCTTGTTGGACTTCCAGTGCTCTGGTCTGAAAAAGAATCACAATTCCATCTCAATTGATGTATTTACAATGTATAAGTTAGACATGAAAATATGCATGACACAGTCAGCGTTTAAGCAGGAGTTCTTTAATGCATGTTGACACTCCCAGGCCCAGCCCACCTAAAAATAGCTGCATTACTGTAAAAAGAAAACAACAGCCCCTTAGCTTGATCCCCCAACACCAAAATGGACAGCATCACTCAGTTCTCACCCAAATTGGCTTAAAAAATTAATGTAAATATTGTGCCAACAAATTTTTCATGAAGTTTGGTGAAGATCGGATAAAAACTGTTGGACTTTAAAGAGCGGAAACGAAATTGGTCTACCTTCCGACAGAACGACCAACACTGGCAATATACCCTGCAATCTTCGATTGGGGAGTGACAGGGGGCATAATAATAGACCGGGCTCAATTAAGCTTGAATATGAACTTATATAGCAAGAAACAAATAAATACAGGTCAATGACAATAGTCTGTTTATACTGTGTTTTAAAACGCTACTAAAATTCTATACACAATGCGCCTACAAATTATATAACATGGGGATTTCCCAATTCTGGGCTAACATCTACTTTTTTGTGTGAGCATGTAGGCAAAAAGTCAATTTTGCATGCATTTCTGTTTGTATTTGTCAGTGATTAATGCCAAAAAATAAATTAGGCAAATTTATGCGTGAATGGAAACACTAGATCACTTGAGCTCAGGGCCTTTCTCAAATGGGGCACATTGGTTCATCCATCCAAATAATTTTTTTTCAAATGTATTATCAGGTTTAAGAATTAGTTAACAACACCATATACAAATTCTTAAAATGTGTAAGTTTACTTTAAAAATCCATTGGGCAAAATATCCTATTACCTACAAACTTGCGAGACAATTACACGAGACTCATCAAGTTAAAGGTTTGTAATGAAATTAATTGAATAAGTCAGAATTTATATTAATGGAAATAATTTGAATTTCACAACTTGGAAAAATATGGATATTAGTACTTGAATTGTTACTAATTTATTACACATTATGTTCATTTTCAGATAATGTCCACAAGGTTACAATATACTAATTCCAATCCTTATGTAATTTAATGTAAAAGCGATAACTTTAACCAAAAATAAATGCAACATTTTGCACATAGGGACCCTCATAACCATACCTTTTCTTAAAGAGCATTCTAAGCTGAATTGATTTAAGCAATGAAAAGGGTATGTTATGTTTTATGTAAGAAAGAACTCGACACTAAACAAAGTTGACTGTTTTATCACCATCTTTTTAGCTGCTACTTTCTAGTTGAATTTAACCCACCTCAGCGCAAGTGTCATACTGTAGTCTCTAATCTTTAAACATATCAGTGATTTATTTGTGCATACCAATGCTTACCCTACAAACATCTCCAAAAAAGAATATCTGTCTAAGAGTGCCTAAACCTAAAAACATGTCTTCGAGTTAAACTTGTTGATTTATTTAGAGAGTACAGCTCTACATCACTTATTTATTTAGGTCTAATTACCCCAAAACTGAAGTCACATTCTCAGGGTTACATGCTGTCAGTTAGATAATAAGCACATATGGTTGAATGCAGGATGCATATAATTTGTAAAATACAATATTGACTATAATTACTATACGGACAATGGTTACACGGCATTTGTTGTAAAATAAATTATATGTTTTGGTATCATTTAAAAGGTATATATGTAAGCAATAAGAAAAAAGGCTGTTTTTGTGCACTACTTTTATTTAGTGGTTCCCAGCTTCATAACTTTTGGCCCATGTATTCATGCGCAAAATGGCAGCCTCTATGCCCGTCAAAACCGGTGTGTTTTTTTCTAAGGACAATATTTTTAGTTACAACACATAGAATTATTTGACATGCTGTTTTTTCAAAAGGTTATGTCCTCATCTTTCCAACAATGTATGGTGATATATTGGAAAGTAGCTTGGTCATGGTGAAAAGTGAGATCAAATATTGAATATTTTATATGTAACAAAGAAGGAATTTATTTGCGCATGCGTAACCTTTAAGACCTTCCCGTAAGATTAGTCGTCTGCAAAGATTTTGAAAATGGACTCTTACAAACACACTGTACTGGAAAGAATAACTGCCAGATGCTACCTTGACCCCATTTAGGGCTGTATTTTATGGGATGGTTGCTCTACGGGGCATTAGGGGGGTAAATATGGGATAGTTAAAGCAAAATGTCCACCAGAGTGGCAATCTGAGACACTTTGTGTTCATCATATTGTTTTTCAGTTTCATTTTGACATTAATTTGCATTAGTTTCAACAATTCTCTCATTTATGTGATAATACCTTGTGTTGTAATCCTGAATATTTAGTTTAAGAACCTGTAACTGACAATAATGCCCGCAAAGTTTGTGTTTGCACTGGCCAATGCATTGGCCATGATGACCGTCCGACCTGCCAACTTTGAATAATACCAATTTTCCTTATTTGCAAAGTTAACAGATCCTATTAAGTTCATATTTTCTTTTGTAATTGTACTTAAATCAGGCTTTCAGCTAAAAAATACATGAAATGCATGCATAAAACACTTTAGCCTCTCACGCCAACCTAGACCCCACCTAATGGAGATAGCGGCGTCAAAATTTAAATCACCATCACAGTTTGGTTTAATTTGAGTATGTTTTTTAAATGCAGTGTTGAAAAGAACCAGGACATCAGCCGGAACCATCAACTCATTGGTATACAAGTCTGGATGAAGTGACGAGTCATCAAAATTACTTTACTTGTCAACTACACTGAAGCGTTGGGGCGGGGCCGTAAAGCTGACACAGTAAATAAAACCTTGTAAATTATTGTATATGTACACTTATTGTATCTAACTTACACTAGTAATCACAATATTGAGTGAACATGCACAGAAAATCTTTTTATTTTCACAGATTACACAGCAGAGAGTACCTGAAACAGATTGAAGATTGCAGGCGGCTGACCTCACTCACAGGTTCAGGTGTGACAGAAGACTGTTAATTAATATCTGGCATTGACACTTTGGGGTCAAATTCTTTTTTTATTGTGTGACAGGAGGTCAAATCTGTTGATTGTTATGTAAACAAACCCTTTTCTGGGGGTCAAATGGCATCTGAAATGCTACATTTATATGGATTTTACCCCCAAAAATGCAGAAACTTAAAAAAAAAAGTTGTTCGAAACGGATTAAAAACCTATTCTGTAACATTCAGAATGCCAATGAAGATTGTGTTCACTTCTGATTTTATATATTGTATCTGCTATGCCTATTAAAACTCAAACTTATGATGCTTAATTCTGAGTTAAAATAAGGTTTCCCAGATGTACCCAAGTACATTTTTTTCCGTCTAAATTCTTGCCTCAAAACACCATTATGAATTTATGTGTGACATGTTTCGTGTAGGTACCTATTCTCGAACCTCACCTATTTTCGAACCTTTGGTTTGTGCGCTATTTACATGCAAGCAAAATGTGTAAGACGTCATCCGATTATGTGTATCGGTGCTACGGTAAACAATCTGTACAATCGTCGCAAAATTATCGGAAATATGCATCAAAAACTTGTATTTACTATCATAATTTAGTTTTGTTAAACAAGTTTATTAAAATCTCTATGACTTTTTATGCATTTCAAATAAATGTACATAATTCTTAAATAAAAAGTATTTTTCTGAAAGAAAAACTCCCCTTTGAATTCCCCTATTGGCTGCTTCGGAAAAACAAGTGATGATCATGTGATACACCATGTGTTCGTTATTGATACATGTAGCTGTGGGTTCGAGAATAGGTCAGTTATTTTTAGGCCGCCATGACAGTTGAAATAGCAGGGTGGCGACATAATACAGTGTAAATTTTCTAAAACATACAGAATCTATGTCGCTATTAATGCATAAAAATGTGCGCCAGAGATTGAAATAGTGATCTATAATGTTGTTTTCAAGAATGCTTTTGCAACAGTCTACAGGCCTCGGAACATCCTTAGGCCAGGACTTTCTGATTTTACGGTTTACAAAACCGGCGAACGTAAATTTTCCGAAAGTGAAAAAAAATAAAAATATATATAATTATGATTTTTTTTTTACCGATGGGGGACGAAACGTTCAAATTTTCAAAATATTTTGAGTATGAATATAATAATTTGTTTTTGACAGTATCACACTGTGATTGCCGATCGAGATCAACAAATTGTTCCAGAATTTCATGGACAATTTTTTTAAGCAATGCGTCCGCCGTTGTTTATGTACATGTATGCCATGTAAAACCCGTGTTTTCTACAAAAGAGTGCGAAATGTCTGCTGAAACACGACGTCACGTTCCATGCATGGAAAGCGTGCGTGTACTGATCATGTGCTTTACATACATACAGGTCTTTAACATTTGACAAGCAGGCACGATGTGCACGAGGAAATTTTCCCGCCGTTTTTGCAGGAACAAAGCATGTATGTAATATAAATATATTTTAATCAAGATCTTTACAATTCACCAATTATTCAGTCAGTACTTTGTTCAACAGCTGTAACGATTAAAACAGTGTTAAAACACTAAATACATGCCTATATGTTGAATAAAAAAGGCTCCATCAGTAGATCGAGTGTAACCTAATGATTCGAGAACGACGAGAATAGTGGGTTTGGACATGACGTCACTGTGTGAATGTGATGCGCATTGGACATAAACATCCGGAAAAAATCATTACTTTCAGTTTCGCAACAACAATGATGCTTTTGCTTTTAAAAGGCTAGAGGTATGCCGTTCAAACGGTGATGTTTCGTTTATTTCATTTCGTTTAAACTTGTACAAAAAAACTGAAAACATCTTAGCCTTAATTTTAATAGCTAAAATGCACCAGATAACGTCATTTGACACATGCCGCAAAAAAAATTGACGTACGGAGGGGATACCCCTCCCTAACCCACCCCTCTCGGGACGGGGACGCCTAAAAAAATCCTGTGGAAGGCACTGGACTTATACTTTTAGGTGGCATTTGTAACAAATAATATCATTAGTAACAAGATTTTCTTGCGGGCACATCGAAACAAGGATGTGGGGACAGACAGCTTTGTCTCGTATAAACTTAAAAGAGAAAGTCATGGTTGCATTTTGTTGATGATATATATTTTCGCGACACAATAAGAATGTCTTATTTGCCTTGTATTTTGTTTCTGTCACAATTGTAATGCAATAATTTAACACACACTAGCAGTTCAGTTTATATCTGATAAATTTCATATATACATGAAGATTTAGCATTTACACAGAGTTGAATATTAAAAAATTTTTTATGTTAAAACTGGTTTCTCTTTTTTAATAAGAATTAAGACTTAATAAGAATCCAAACAATTAACGTCATATTATTTGGACTTTTCTCTTGATATAGTTAAATATAATATGTTTTTCGAGACCTCACAGCAATTATTTTCAAAATTTGCGTCGTGTGGTTAGATTAAGCTCGTTTTGCAAGGTCTGTGTTCGGGCAGTTGTGGATTCCAGTCCTGCACAGGTTAACTGGTCTTCTTTTAAAAAGGCATCTCACTTTACATTTTGTAGATCCATACAAGTATATAACTTTGTGGTAAAATCAATTTTAATGATGCTGTTAAAATATATGCAGGCATCTATTACACTTATTTACTCGGTAAAATTCATAAATACGAATGGTTAAACTGCATATGAAACATTGGTGTAATAAAACAGTTTATACCATGTTTGACGTCTTATTCTAACTTCACATAATAGTGTGTTTTAATGTTGATATTGTTATTAATTATAAATTGCTAACTGGAAATCGTTCGTTGTGTTAAGATTTGAACAATTTTTTTTTTTCGACCTGCCAGTGGACATGTTCCCCCAAAAATTTTGTAAACCAGAAAATAAAAAAGGACTGGCCTTAGAGGTTTGCGAACTGGTACTTCCATGATTATATTTTATTTTTTTCCAATACATCTTTAAACCAGTGTAATACGACTTCATGTTCTTTCTCGAAATGGGTCAAATTGATGAACATTGTGTTTTTTATTCAAATTTAAAAGGGTTGGGTTCCCTTGCGTAACCTAGTGTATTGTGACCACAAATATTCTTTAGACAATATCCGAACTGGTCCATATCCGAAACATACTATTAGACAGTTTTATTATATTTTATAGCAAGACCCAAAATAAATACTCACATCAAAGACTCCGGGGTTGGGAATATCACAGTTCCCGCTCCTACAGACGGAAAATAACTCATTGCACATCAGATGAACGAGAATTGTTGTTTTAAAATATTTTGTCAGGAGGTAAATCTAGAAATTACAAAACATACTGTTTAAAACAGTGTTTTGCAGACACCGGAAAAAGTTTATTTTGCGGCTTGAGGTTAAATACCAGTAAACTATCGGGAATCGATTTTTCTGCTATTTTTGGCGCCTCGCATCTGCGGTATCATTTGATGCATTTGACAAAGGTCAGTTACCGTACAGCAGATACTGCCGAGTGATAACAACTGAACAGACATCTATTAACAAACATTGATAGATCTTTGAACTGAATTAAAACGGTATTGTGTTTAAACGTGATTAGAAGGGAGCAGGCAAAACCGGCCCCAGTCAAAACCGGCCCCCAGTCTAAAACGGTCACAAAAAATGCAAACCGGCCCCACATTTAGGCAAAACCGGCCCCAATGGTGAAAAACCGGCCCTAAATTGTTTATCTAAGAATTGAATCGATATTATTTTATGTATTTGTATGTTAAAACAAAATATTCGGAGCGGCGTTTGGTTAATTGTTATGCTGTGTATTGGTTTAACATTAAACGAGGCGTAATTATTGCATGAATTTGCAACTAATTATAGAGCAACTATAAAAAAAGTTGTGTTATTATAAAGTGGAAATTACTGAGTATATGATTATGATGCAATAAAATGTTTGAAGTTTTTTGCTGATTATTGTTTTATTGTATGGTACAGAATTAGATGACATTTCTTGTTTCCAAGTTTATAAAAAATATATAATTCGTATTATGGTCATACAATTTTTCAAGCGTATATACATGTATATGGAAACATGAATCGTTAATTTAAACAATGTATAATGATGATATATTATGGCAAGCGCTGTGTTAAAATAGTGTAAAAGTTTAATGTAAAATCTGTAATGAATATATCATCAGAAAAAAACACGAATAGTGCATTTGGGAAGAACTAACATTCTCATTTAGAAGATATTAAGTGCATATTTAAATACTTATTTATAAATTTTGAAAACAAATTACTCCAAAAATATCATTTAATAATTGAAAGATAATATTAACGATTTAAAAATAAAAAACATGTGCCATTTTGGGTGGTGCTAATTTCAATAGATTTATCAAATTGTTACGCAATGTTATGCAATGTTTTTCTCACATTTCGGGGGTAATGTCATCAATTTGTGACAGGTATACAACACCCTGTGGCGGATGCGTGGTCTAGTGGTAACGCACGGGCTTCACAACCCAGGGGTCGCAGGTTCGAGCCCCCGCTACACCCTAACCTACTAACTCGTCTTTCGCATGAGACGTTAAACCGAGGTGCAGTGTACTAGATGCTTCACACCGGGCACTAAAAGACCCAGGGTCTCCTCTGGAACGAAGCGTCTCATGTATCTTGCACTATCCCCTGTAACCCAACTAACAAGTCTTCTGGGGGCGATGGCCATATGGGAGAGAATCCCGGTGCACTCAATAAAAAATGTACTACACACACTATACAACACTTCAATCATAACCTGTTATTGTTAAGATAGAAAACATAACTGAGTTACTTTATGTAGTAAGCGCGTGCACAATAAATTTTGTAAATCGATTAAAATGCATTAAAGTATGTATAAATGCCGTTTATTTGCGGATTGTATTAAATTCCTAAATAACATAAAGAAGCATACCCAGAATCAGTTAACTTTAACCGCGTTATTATTAGTTTGCGAAATAGGTTACAAGATATTTTTTATTTCAAATTGACGATTCGATGTAAATGATGTCAAGTTCCTCGTTGTTTCTTTACACAGAATTTAAACCAGTATTTGAATAATGTGATTACTACAATAAAATGGAAAAAACGGTATTTAGAAATATTATTGCAAAATTAAGATCGTCTTCCCATGTACCGGTACTTTTTATCGATGGAGGTGATTGTGTGGTCAATCGTGTTGTCATTGATAATTAATGCGTGAATTACGCATGAGAGTAGTAAAAACTAATAAAAAATAAAACTACAAACGTAACACTATCTTTTTGTATCTTGGGGCCGGTTTAGTCATTATGCAATCACACGTGGGGCCGGTTTTGCTTTTTTGGGACCGGTTTAGATTGGGGCAGGTTTTGCCATAAACCGATTAGAATGGCTTACAGCATGCGCGTGACTTTAAAAGATTTGACAGAACTCCCTTGGAACAAAAAGCATTCCCAAACGGGGAATCGAACCCCGGCCGTGAGAGGGGGGTGGGGGAATCCTAACCACTCGTCCACATGGGAGAGTGAATGTTTAAATGAAAACAGTTGTACATGTACCGATAATCTGCCGCGACGAAAGCACGGTGCGCGCGTTGTGTCTACACCGGTCTAACAGACCTGTGTACTCACGCTCTAAGCATTATGGAATTGCGCTACATTCCAGCGTAGCTCGCAATGGTTGATTTAACATCGCGTTGAGGTTAGATACCAGTAAATTAACGTGTTTCCCTCCATGTTACATTCGAAATATTGCCTTTTACTATAGTTCCTTTTTTCTTCTGCTATTAAAAGCATTTAGCAATGTCAGAAATGCCTTTTGTGGTTATTTCTAATATTCTCTTGTGTTTAGAACATTTCTGTGCGTTTCGTTGGACGCTAACTTAAAAGATGAGCTTTTGGGATGTGTTTACTGTGGCATGGGGCTTTTGTCAAAATATGACTACCGAAACCCTAGTTTCCACCGGTGTCTGCATTCAGATGGCACGCATTTTCTTACAAGTAACATGCCATTAGTTGTTATTGCAATTTTTGGAAGAGGAATGATTCATCTTTAAACTGACAGCAAGCATGCACAAAACGAAATCTGAAAGTTCGCCGTTTTATAATGTGACCCTAGGGGATTTACTGGCATCTAACCTTGAAAGTAGCTTTTTATAATAAACACGCTATACGTTAAACACGAAGTACTGGTATTTTATTTAACAGAAATATATTCCACTATCAGTATTAACTTAATATTAGACTGATTAATGGTATCAATAAAGTCATTTCATGAAATAACTTTCATACGTGGGATTACTTCATGCATAAGCACATTTCGCCGTTTGTATGGAAGGGTATATCCGCCAGTACATTCATGCTTCTAAATGACAATTAAATGTTGCTAAATTACAATTGCATGCTGATAAATTACAATTCCATGTTCCTAATGACAATTACATGTTGCTAAATGATAATTGCTTAATCCACTGTGTCATTCGTTACTAATTAACTGCAACTTCCATGCGACCTAGTGCTTCTTTCGATAGGTTAATTAAATTAAATCACATATTCTTGCGTGTAAATGACAAATGCATCCTCTCTGTGTCATCGTTAAGTGTTTTTGCGAACAAGTTCGTATTGCTTTGTACATTTTACTATGTGAATTTGATTAAACCTAGTAATGATAGTTTAGGCATTAAACGATTGAAAGTTTAGCAAGGCGAAAGCAGCAAGCACTTAGCAACAAGAAGTTACTCAAATGCGACTTGACAATTTGTAATATGCCATTCATATGTAACCGGGAACCAGAAATTCCGGCCGTGTCCGTAAAATCGCTGGGAGATATCTAACTCCAAGCTACTTTTGACTAGTTAAGCTCCTGGCTATTTTGGTCGAAAAAAGGTCCCGTTGTTCGTACCGCCTCTGCGAATCAGTAAATGGCCGAGGAAAGCTAGTCTTAGTGAGCACAAGCATGGCGATGTTGAGCTAATACCTTTGTCTGTCAGTACTTTCGTCCGTACGTCCGGGTGCCTGTCTGTCACAAAGCATGTCGTATCTTTTTCCTTAAACCGTTTTTAAGGAATTAATTGAAAAAATAGTTTTGTGTTTAGTGTATCAGTCCTGACGGTTTGCGCATTAACTGCCTGCCCAACCGTCTGTCTGTACGGATGACTTTCAGACATACAACGTATCCGTCCTACAACTTCTGAATAGCTTGAAACACTGCCCGGTTAGCTCAGTGGTTGGTAGACTGGCTTTTCATGTAGGCGGTCCGGGTTCATTCCCTACTCGGCGCATGTGGGTATGATTGGTGGTCAACATACCGGATAGCTGGAGTTTCCTCTTGCACTGCACCCTGCACTGTGTACTGACCGCCCCCTCCCCCCAAACAGCACAACACCACACCAGAATAACAAAAAAATACAACAGAAACAGATTTATGATTCAAAATTCGTCCCAACTTGTGATGAGTTTAAAAGTAAATTAGGCAGGGGTGCTGGTACACACCCCGGGTCCCCACGAAATGCAGTGGCGCGGAGGGACCTCATAAACTACGAAATACGCACATTCAACACACACACACGCACGCACGCGCGTACACCACGCACGCACGCGCGCGCACGCTCGTACACACACATACACACACATACACATCAACACATGTGTCCGAGTGTCCGTCCGCCCGTCTGTCAATGCATGTGTATACATATATATGCATATCTACTGCTTGGGTTACTCACGAATATTTTATGAAATTGGTAATAGAAATCCACAACAACATTAAATCGCTATTTTTCGTTTCTATGTCGTATTTTGTTTATTATTTCATGTTTGTCCTGTAATTAAAATTCTTTGTTGAATAAAATATTCTTAACGATTACATTTTACGCGAAATGCACGTTCAACAGAACTAGATTGGACTCCAACAGTGTTATTATGACAAAAGCAGTCTACAATATCATCTCCGGAAACAATCGAACATCTGAATTTGCTGTCAAAAATTGTCTCCCGTATATAGTAATTTGCGCTAGAAAGTCAAATTCTTATTGGTTCCCTGTCATGTTATTATGCATTAACGTGCTTAACAAAATCCACTAGTTAGTTAATCGCTTGGGACAATCAGCAACAACACAGTAAATGAGCCTAGTAATGCAGAAAGGAATAGTATGAATAAACATTTCAATACTGCAGTAGGCAAACAAAAAGGCTGAAAGCACTTGTCAATGACATGCAAGAAGCAAAAATTTGGCATTAAGAAGCATGCAGTTACCACGTAGCACAAAGCATATGCATGTAAATAACATAACAATGTCATTAACTGGCGGATATGTATGTCGCTCCATTACGAATATCATAATGCAATAGGAAGTTGTCATTTAGCAACGTGCAATTGTCATTAGCAACACGTAATTGTCATTTAGCAATATGCAATTGTCATTTAGCAACATGCAATTGTCATTTAGTAACATGCATATAGTGGCGGATATACCCTTCCATAGTTTGGAGCGAAATAATGCGGTTAAGTGTAGCGTGTGACGTCATCCTCTGTGTATAGAATGCAGTGCGCGCAATGAGTTGTCCCTTTATGTCGGGAATGACAAATAACATCCTCGATAGTATAGTGGTAAGTATCCCCGCCTGTCACGCGGGAGACCGGGGTTCGATTCCCCGTCGGGGAGCCATTTTTTAATTATGTATTTTGCTTTTTGACACTTATTATCATATGTATTTTTTCAAATACGTTATCGTTTATGTAGATAGATATGAGAACCAAACTGCTATATCAGTTCCGTCTTAAATTCAGGAGCATTGACTGAATAATTTGTTGCTGTTATGTCTTTGTGTCATTGAGGCGGGTTTTATTGAACACAACACACATAGCGGGTTTCGTGCATCTTTATTCCGCGGATTCTACAGGACGTCTGTTCTGGTTTAATGCATGCTGGGTAATAATGAATTGACGGTCTCTGACTATGAATTCACACATACAACATCCCTCCTCCAATCAGATAAAACGTTAGTTTAAGTTTCCTTGCAAATACTAACAGTAATTTCATAATCAAAACTATGCATAATAACATGGATAGATCATATAGATATAGAATTAAGATTGTTGTCCAATATTAACTATGAAACGTTGGAATAATGTAAATGAATCTATCTGTAGAATAACATTCCGCAATATTCCGGACAACATTTTATCAACATTTAGACAGCTGATATCATTAATTAGCGACTAGCATAGCAAGCAGTCCGCTGGTCAAAGATAACACTACTACAGATCTCTTCTACATGAGCAATATCAAACATTTACACCGTACAAGTTAATTATGATACTTGCTGTTCCCAAAAGTTTATGTTCTGACAATGTGATATCAAAATCTGAAAATGAAGTTAATAAAATGTAAATTAAATAGTTTTTACAGAAACATGATAGAGTCAAATGAATGCGTCGTTTAGACACATTTGTTTAACGTTCATAATTTAACTTCATACACAGTTCGTTTAAACTTCAAGCGCGATAGATCTATTTCGCACATTTATCATCAACAGTTAATGTCTAACTACGTTTCTGTGGTAATTTAACACCCAGTTCATTATACCACACATAGTAACGCAGGTAATCCGCGTTGTTTTGACGATTGTCACGTCTCTCCACCTCTACCATGAAGTCATCATCATCGTCGTCGTCGTTGCAACCACCACCACCTCTTTCTGCGATGGGTGCCTTGGATTGACTTAGGTTTCCACGAACCTTTTTCATGGCTGATGAATTCCGTGTTAATTTATGTCCGTGCCTTTATGCAGTAATTATCGACCCTTGTTTGCGTGTTACCGTATACGGTTGTGGCTTATAGAATGGGGTCATTTTTCCTTTATTGTCATTTTCGATTATCACTTTATCGCCTACGTCAATCGTTTTATGGCGTGCATTGTTCTGCGCATCCTGATAGGATTTGCTCCTTGATTTTGTTTCTTCTTGGTCCTCCTCGCTTGTTCGTTGACGCTCCTGTTCCTGAATGTACCTGTCACAGCTTCCGGCAGTCGTGTGTTCGGTTCTCGCTGGAACATTAAATGAAATGGCGTGTAGCCTGTTGCCGTGTGTGGAGTTGCTCTGTATTGTCTAAGGAATCGGAATAACTCGTGTTTTCAGTTTTTTCCTTCAATGCATGCCGATTTAACACATTTCATGAGCGGTTGTTGAAACTTTCTGCTTGCGCGTTTGCTCTAGGCCATCGCGGCGTGACTTTTCTGTGTATAAATCCAATGTAATTTGCGTAGTCGTCGAATTGTTTGCTATTAAACGGGCTACCGTTGTCCGTTTTGATTACTTTTGGCACTCCAAAATTCGATATAACTCTGTCAAGTACTGGAATAACAGTATTGGCTGAAACCGATTTGACTATTTCCACTACTGGGAACCGCGAATATTCACCTGTCACGACAAACAGATCGAGGGTTGCACGCAAGACTGTCGTAACTGCCTTTTATTAAAATTTACAGGACAAGGAAAAAACTGTCAAACAACTGCAATATGAGTGCAGTAGTATATAAAATGTCAGTATTTGGTAAAGAATGGATGAAGGAAAACAATTGTTACAAACTATAAATATATCTTTGAGAAAATAGTTATTTTGAAGAAAAGTTTGACTTACTACACTCTTGCGCTGAAATTAGACTTGGGCAGGGCATCACATTTCCTGCAATACTGTAGTAAGTCAACTTACTACAGTCTTGCAGGGAAATTTCATGAAATTTTTTGTTACTCGTTTACTGCAATACAGTAGTAACTGCTATATAAAGCATATCAAAATTGAAATTACATCAATTTTTTTCTTCTTAATATTCAATTATATAAATTATGATATATATATAACAAATTTGTCAATTATTTGTGCTTGATTTACGTTATGTAATGCTAATTGTAAGCAGAACCATATCTGGTTACAGGGGGTGTAACAATGAATAGTATCATCAGTTTTATCAAACTATGTTAAAGAATTCCATCAGCAACATGCATAGAAAACACACAAACATGATTTTAGAACATTACAATTTTATTTTTCCAAATATACCGTCAAAATGTCAAATACTACAGTTTCCATTTCAGCATAATTATCAACATTAAAAATACAGCTACCAAGTTATTTTTTCATAATAATTAAATATATTAATTAAGATATAGACATCAAATTTGTCAAATGTTTTATTTATTTTATGATAGGAAAAGAAAAGTTCTAAATGAATTAGTGGGGCTAGAATATTCTGGTCACAGGAGATGCACATATGAATTTGGATGCAAAGTTTATTCAAATAATGAAATAATTCCAGCAGCAAAATAGAAAACACAAAGAAATACTTCTACAACATCTAAATTTTTATTTGTATCAATTATAAAATATCAATCTCAGGGGTTTGTATTTCAGCTCAAAACTGTTGGTAAGATGTGTCTAGTTCAAAGCAATTTCTAATAATAAAAGCACAATGTTTATTACTCGTTAGTTGAATTCTAATCTTATATACTTCCAGCAGACATAAATTTGAATATTTTTGAACAGTTTATAAAAAATAGTGAAAGTTTAAACTGATAGTTTATACCGGAAGACATAATTATTATTTGGTAATGTATAATGAGGGTCACAGGGAATTAGGCGCATCCTTATGTTTTAAGGCCCCCAATACAAAGTCATATTTAAAAGTGACAATTTGAATTATTGCATCAACTGTTCAATAAAGTCTGGGTGTTATTGCTTACAATCGTCTGCAATAACAAAGATAATATTCAATAACATGAAATAAATCATTACTAACAATGTTTAATGGATTCTATAGCTTTGTGATACAATTTATTAACTCCGATACTTGACAGACAATGTGCAAACATCTTGACATCACTCATAATACAACTATGTTTGTTTTTTTACTTTTAGAAGTATTTCTGCAATAAAAAGATAACACATACTTTCCAATACTTTACAACCATTTTCTTCTAGAAAATTTATGCAACATTTATTTAGCATGATTTAAATTAACACTCCTAAAAGTAACACAACAATGATTGGAATAACCATGCTTTTCAACTTTCTGTGAGGTTTGTTATTGGTGTGGTAGAAGCAAGTAAAATGGGTGATGTGTCCTTGGAATAATTCCACTTGTACACAAACTAATTAGATCAACAAACTTTTCCCGTTTTAGAGGAATACCATCATGCCTAAGAACCGGGATAATTATCTTTTCAGGGTCAGGGGTGTCTTTGGACCTTAGTCTTTTGTACATGTCTACCTTCTGTACAGGTCCATAGTAGTCATTCTGGTATGCAAACTCATTTGGTGCGTTAGCTGTCAATGTTATTGTTTTAAATCTTTGCCAGTACACTTTTTCATTTTCAACATTAACATTGAAGTTCTTCAAGCAACTGGCAATGACTTTAAAGTCAAAAAAATCAGCAAATGACATCTCCTTAACAAAGTAAGGTTTTGCCCTCCTAGCTGTCCTTATAGTGGCAGCCCACTGGGCTGTAGTGTAGATAGACACTTTACGACTGGCTGCCTCTACTGCAGCATGAATGCTGTCAGCTTCATTTTGTGTGTGGCCTTTAATAAGGTATTTGTGTTCAATTGAGGTAATATTGAATTTGTGCAGACAAAACCATAGCATTGCCATAAGGTACTTGTTTTTATTTTGACCACTGCAGTTATCTGAATAGAAAATGAATCTCTTCTTACCTTCCTGTGTTTGTTGTTTAATAAAATCAAACAAGCAAGATGCAATTTCACATGCACCCCTACTGGCAATTGTTTCATCCCATACATAACAATGGCCATCTTTTGTACCCATATCATACACTGTAAAATTGAAAGTACAAAGCCTTCTTTTGTAGTGAAGACTTGACTCAAAGCTATGTGGAGTTAGAAGTACTTCCTCTAAATCAAAACAAGCTACTACGATGTCATTTGCCTGCAACGCTAATTCTTTGTCAGCAGTTTTTTCTCGAGACTTATTTTTATTTAATATATGATTGTTGTACTCATCTTGTTTTTCTGTTTTAGATTCACTTGGAGCATTCTTAAATGATACACAAAAGTCACATTGATCTTTTCTTGGTGTGTGAAAACTTAGATTGTATTCATGGTCAAAAATTGTTCTGTACATTCTAACAGTCACAGGATTAATCCCTTTTTCATGGCATTTTTGTTTGTACATTTCAAACATCTTGAGGACATTCAAACCAGCAGGCAAGTAAGATTTGGAACTGTCTTTCCTGCAGTAATGACTTTCAATGCATTTGTATGACTCAATGCGCATTCTTACCGACTGTTTTTGTTCCTCTGACATTTTATTTGGTCTCGAAGAATGTTTTCCACGTTTGTCAAGGTCACACACGCCAATTACTAATTCCTTAGAATGTGCAGTTGCTACCATTCTTTCAGATATACTCAAAGTAGCTAAGAAAAAGGTTTTACAAACCTTTACTGGTCCTGAATTTTGCTTTGGCATTGTCCACACTATCGTATTCTTTCGTTTCCTTACCATGTTAGTGCAACTTTTTGTCTGTTTGGATGTTTTGCTTGCATACTTACTCAAAAACTGCCATTGCTTGTTAGTGTCCCCCATTCTCCAAAATGAATGAAAAATTGCCTCTCTATCTGTATCTGCAAATTTGTCTTTACATTTATACCTGCAAGAGGGTCCACATCCAGGTTTCATAATCCTATGTGACTTAATCTTACCTGTTGCAATTGATTCATAGCTTTGCCCTCGATTCCTGCGTAGCTTTGCTACGTTTCTCTTCCTGTTTTGTTCATTTCTTACTTTTTTCCTACCCCTACCATTTTTAGGTCTTTCCCCTACATCAGTAGAATCTGACATTTCTTTACATGTTTGCATGTTCTCGAGTGTTATATCTACATTATTACCCTGTACCTGTGCTTTTTCACCTGAAGTAACATGCAGCATGTATTCATTGTTCTTAACCTTTCTGTTCCCTGACCCTAACGTTTTTTGGGCTTTATATTGCCTTATTTGTTTTTGGAGCCCTATCAAAGGTAAATTATCATCATAAACAGTATCTTCCTCAGAATTACTGCTACTCAAGTCTTCGTCTGAATTGTATACATAGTGTGGGTCATTCAAACTGTCATCGTCAGTACTGTCACTGTCCTCCATAATTTCATCAGCCTCACCAACATTTTCATGATGGGCAATAGGAATATCTTCATTAGACATTTTGCTGCAAGTAGAATTAATCTCTTTTTCAGACAAATTGCTAAATGTATCGATATCTATCGACTTTATGTATGTGGCACTATCATCAAGATTATTCATGACAAATTGGAAACCAGAAAGTAACGTTTCCTCTGAAATAAATGACATAAGAACTCAACTTAAAGACATCAACAACAAGTTGGCAAATGTCGCATCAACCGTTGATAGGTCCATTGAACAAATAAATACGAAAATTAAACAACTAATAGAAAAGGACGACACACGAATGAGAGATACCATGAAAGAATTATTATCGGGTATCAAAGATGAAATCGTGAAGACACTTTCAAAGCAAATCGAAGTGCTGGAATCAAGAATCTTTGAACGCGAAGTTGAGAATGATAGACTGAAACATGAAATTAAAGACCTGAACAAAAAACTTGCGGATCAAGAAGACGTTAATTCCAAACTAGCTGATTCTGTTGTCAAGCACGAAACGGAAAGGAGGAAAATTGAAAATGAGGCAAACCAATATAGCCGAAGTAACAATATCATAATCAGCGGAATATCGCATATCGAAGAACTTGTAGAAGGCAAAAAACAATTCAAGCGATTTGAAACAGCTGAAGAAACTACCAAATATATGGTAGAAACTTTGAACAGCAAACTGGGCTGCCAGATAGCCACAAGCGAAATCGATATTGCCCATCGTTTAAAGAAAGGACCAGAAGGAAAGAAGGACATTATTGTACGCTTTCAGTCCAGGTTACTTCGTAACACAGTACTCAGACAAGGTCGTATTCTCCGCCAAGCAGGTATATTTATTAGAGAAGACCTCACACCTCTGAATTTGGAGGTCTTTATGAGTGTCAAACGCAAAATGACTGACGAAGTGTCCAGTGTATGGACTCGTAATGGGGTTATCCTCTACAGAAATGCACAGGAACAGGTGACCCGTGTCGACTTTGAGGACTATCAGACCTGGTTAGACCTGCCCTGGCCAAAACGACCTGCGAAGTAACGGCGATCAGTGTTTTCATTATCTATCATTGGACAGTATAGATTTTTGTATAATTTGAACGGTGCTATCATGCGTGACAAATCTGGTAAAATGGATGTAGGTAAAACGGTTCTCATATAATCACAATTTTGTGATTAAGTTTAACAGGTTCACAAAATTAACGCTCGTCTTAAAATAAGGATGAATTGTAAAATAAGTTGTAAAATAAATATTGATTTGATAGTAATAAATATAATAATCAGTAAAGTGGTTAACAAAATCAACGTTTGTCTTGTAAATTAAGATGAAATGTAAAAATAAGTAGTAATAAATTTGATAATAATAAATATCGATCACTTCATACATATAGTGTTTCCATTAGTCCATATTATATAGTGTACATTAATTGTAAACAATAAACTAGTATGCATATAAATATCATATATGTTTTACATTAAATATATTTAATATTTGATAGTGATAAATACAATAATAATAAATATAGATCCTTTTGTATACAACAACAACAACATTATACATAATGTATTTATTAGTGTATATTATATGTGTAATTTAATTGTTAACAATAAATTAGTGATAAAACAATAATAATAAATATAATTAGTGATAAAACAATAATAATAAATATAGATCACTATATATACATAGTGTATTAATTACTTGATATTATATAGTGTAAATTAATTGTAAACAAAAAATTAGTATGCATAGAAATATCATATATGTGTTTCACTATATGTAGTAAATTTTCAAAATGTGTAGATTAGTGTATATTTTATATTGTACATTAGTTGTAAACAACAATAAGTATATATAGAATTATCAGATATGTGTACATGTACGAAAAGTGATAGCCGTGCTTTATCTTCAGTTATTCCTTTCCTACTATGCAATTATTTCTTTTATAGTATACGTCCTGGCTACACTTTCCTTGCAAAAATTCGTCAAATACAGTGCCTTCCACCGTTTTCGTTAAAAAGGGCAAAACGGAAGCATTAATTAATTTGTTGTTGCATGTTGTTTGAATCTCAATGCCTTTATTTGTTGGAAGTATTGTTGTATGTTAAACATGAAGGTCAATGAACAAAAATTCAAATTAGACATAAGTTTGCATCACATATAAATACTATTTCTTTTTACTAAACGAACTCTATATAATACATTAATTGACATGTATAAGACAGTGCAAAAGATATGTATAAGATCATCTTAGCGAAACATAATTGTGTATAATATATACAATATAAAATCATTGTAATGTTTTCTAATCCTCTTTTAAAATATATTTTAGCGAAACATAATTGTGTATAATATATACAATATAAAATCATTGTAATGTTTTCCAATCCTCTCTTAAAATATATTTCTTGATGTTATATATTTTTTAGTTCCTAAACTGCTTCTCTTTTTTCGTTTTCGCTAAAGAGGGCAAATACGGAAAACGCTTTAGTAATTTAAATATTTAGCAATTTGTAGTATCTCCATATGTTTCTTCTGTTGGAAGATGCATTTCTATGGGGATCCACACATATTGTTTTTTTCGACAAGCCTTTTAATTAAATAACATTCATACTTAATACATATCTGCAAAGTTCATAACCTGGTAACACTTGAATCTTCATTTGGGTTGCAATTTTCTTTCACTTGCGAAGAAATTACTGGAAGTGAACTCGTTAGCTTGTGTTAAAAATGAAACAGTAATGCAGTTGAATTGATGTTTTTCCTTATTTAAATTGCAAACATTTTAATTATTAGTTCGCGTCATCTTGGTAAAACTATATAAATGGGATCAGATCCGGTAATTAAAACTAAATTGACACTCGTCTTTAGAGTTCATTAATTTTTAAATGTTAACAATAACACAAATGAAATGTTGTTCTTCTCCATACAAGAAATGTATATGCATATTTGAAATTCTTGTTTTTATAAGATACATTTATAAGAAATTATTACAATACACAACATGTTCCAATTTTATTCTCTGTTCAGTTAATAAATATTAATATGATAAGATTTATAAGAAACTGTTCCAGGGCACTGCATACTACAATATTATAGCAATAGTAGCCTTTTTTTTTCTAGAACGTTATCAAATACAACACGTTCTAATACTAGTTTTTTTTTTTTTTTTTTTTTTCCCAGCTTTCAATAAATTAAATGATAAATGAAGGTTTTATGAGTAAATATAGAGATTTTTTTCATAATTTATCCTGAATAGAAGTGTATACAACTGCTACATTTCTTAAATTTTTGGTCTATTGAGACATTGTTGTATCTAAACCTGATATATTTCCAATTGCATATATATGCCAATATATTAATGCACGATGATTAACTTCCTTTTAAGTGTTTATAGAGGAAATCCATGCTTAGGTTGTCTGTCAAAGTAGTCAGTATTCTTTTATGTTTGTTTGTTTATTGTTTATACTTTTTTGTTGCTTCCGTTCCTTATATGGAGATCATGCTTATTGCGTTCAAACCGATGTACCTGCTTTTACATATCACTATAATTACCTATTTCATGCTTTTCGTTAATGTGTTCCCTTAAAATATTATCTTTAAACTGCAGAGGCATCCAGGGCATAAAGAAAAGATTACAAGTATTTCAATATTTAAAAGATACAAATTGTGACATATTGTGTCTTCAAGATACACATTTTGTTTGCGACCAATATAAAACTATTTACTCAGAATGGGGGGCAGAATGCTTTATGAGTTATGGCTCTTCTAATTCCCGCGGTGTTGCAATTTTCCTTTCAAAGAAACTTGAGTACAAAGTACATAACGTTTATTATGATGACCAAGGAAACTTTATTCTGCTTGATTTAAATCTCGGTGAAACCAGAATTACCATTGTTACTATCTATGGGCCAAACACTGATATCCCGGACTTTTTTAACAATATCTTCCAGAAAATTGACACAATTAGTAATGATTCTTTCTTGATTTGTGGAGACTTTAATTTAGTATTAGACCCAAATCTGGATTACGATAATTATAAAACAGTGAATAATAAAAATGCAAGACAAACTGTTATAAAGCATATTGAAGAACGCAATCTTTCCGACCCTTTCAGAGTTAACTACCCTGTTTCGAAACGATACACATGGAGACGAACAAACCCCATACAACAAGCTAGGCTTGATTTTTTCCTTTTATCACCGCTTTTATTACCAGCATTCGTCGATGTAAACATTCTACCAAGTTTCCAATCCGATCACTCAATTGTAATCATGTCTTTACAATTTACTAATTTTAGCCATGGCAAAGGTCTATGGAAACATAATAATAATCTGTTAGGTGATATCGTCTACTTAAACACTATTAATAAAAAAATAAACGAAATTAAACAACAATATATGGTCCCCGTTTATAATTTTGATAACATGTCTGATATAAAAGATCAAGACATACAATTCACGATTGATGATCAACTTTTTCTCGATACTTTACTTATGGAAATAAGGGGCAAAGCTATATCTTACAGTTCCTATAAGAAGAAATCGACTAACAATCGTGAAAAGTAACTTAAACTCGAAATCGAAGAACTAGAAAAAACTCTCACAGATGATAATGTTCAATATATTAATAATTTAAAAGCTGAACTTAAAAATATATATGATGAAAAATTAAAAGGGTCCGTTATTAGGTCGAGAGCTGAATGGGTTCAAAATGGTGAAAAACCCTCGAAACTATTCTGTAACCTTGAAAAATACAATTATACGACAAAAACTATGACCAACTTAATTAATGATAATGGAATTGTACTAGATAACCGATCTGACATTTTAAAAGAAACTGCCTTTTTCTATAAAAAACTATACCAGTCTCAAAAGGTAAACGTGTACGATGAAGATTTAAATAGTTATGCAAATGACATAGAAATACCCAAACTGTCAAGTGAACAGTTAAATAATTTAGAAGGGCCAATCACATTAAATGAGGCTTCTATTGTTTTAAAAAACATGGCAAATAATAAAAGCCCAGGTTCATCCGGTTTTATAAATGACTTTTTTAAGGCATTTTGGCCAAAATTGGGCACCTTCGTTTGCAGAGCTTTAAATCATGCATTTACAAGTGGAAATTTATCCGTTACTCAAACACAAGGTATAATTACCTGCATTCCAAAAGGTGACAAACCTAGACAATTTTTACAGAACTGGCGGCCAATAACGTTACTAAATACTGTATATAAAATCGGTTCTGGATGCATAGCAAACAGGTTGAAACTGTATATAGATAAACTAATAAACAATGACCAAACTGGATTTATCAAGGGTAGGTTCATAGGAGAGAACACCAGACTCATTTACGATATACTTAATTACACAGATGAAAATGAAATCCCGGGTCTGCTGTTGCTAATAGATTTTGAAAAGGCCTTTGACTCTTTGTCATGGGCATTTGTTAATCGGACTCTATCATGGTTTAATTTCGGTCCTGATATAATAAAATGGTTTAATGTATTGTATAAAGACGGAGTATCGGCGGTCACGCAGTGTGGGTTTTTATCAGATTTTTTTCCAATACAACGTGGCTGCAGACAAGGGGATCCGCTCAGTTGCTACATTTTTATACTATGCGCTGAAATATTGTCTAATAAAATAAGGTCTAATCCTAAGATTAAGGGAATCAAAATTAATGACATGGAATATAAATTGTCACAATTTGCCGACGACACTTCGATACTCCTGGATGGCTCTGCAGCATCTCTCAATGAAACTTTAGATGTATTGTCACACTTCACACACTACTCAGGGTTAAAAGTTAATTTCGACAAAACGAAAGTAGTCTGGATAGGTAAAAATAAGTTTAGCTCCGAAAGTATTAAAACAAGATGGAAATTAAATTGGAACCAACAAACATTTGACATGCTTGGCTTAACATTCCACATTGACCTTAAAAAAATGGTAGAACTAAATTATGCTGACAAAATAGTTAAAATAAAAGCCTTATTAAAAAACTGGACCAGAAGGATTTTAACACCGATAGGAAGAATTCAAGTAATTAAAACTTTAGCATTGCCGGTGTTAAATCATCTCTTTCTTTCCTTGCCTAATCCACCACAAAATTTTTTAACAGAGATCAATGAATTATTTTTTAATTTTGTGTGGAATGGTAAACCACGAATTAGCAAAACTATTTTAATAAAGGAATATACTGAAGGAGGTTTAAAGATGATTGATTTGTTTTCCTTTGTTAGCTCTCTGAAGTGCTCATGGATCCGTAGAATTGTCACTGGGAATGGAAAATGGATAAATATTGTTAATTTAATGATTGATCTTCAAAAATTATACAACTGTGGCAGTGACTATCCTGAAAACTTAATTAACAAGATACAAAATGAATTTTGGAAAGATACATTGAAATCATTTGCTGAACTTTGTAGAACAGAACCACTTAAAAATCAGCTTTTGCTACAAAATCCAATATTCTATAACCCAGACATAACAATTGGTAACAAAAGTGTATTTTTTAAATCATGGTTTGAAAAAGGCGTTCATTTTGTTGGGGACTTGATGCACAATGCTGAACTTTTAACCTTTTATAGTTATGATGATTTCTGCAAAGTATATAACTTCCATCCAAACTACTTATTTTTCCTAGGAATTATTAACGCAGTTGCAAGATACATGAAGCTTAGAAGCTCTTATGATACTTACTTTATGAAGCCGTTTATTCCCACTAGCCTAAGGTCCATCTTAGAAAACACAAAAGGTACAAAACCTATGTATGATATAATTAGCAAAAATGAGTCTTCGCCAGTGTGTATAGATAAATGGTCGAACATTTTTTATTCTATTGAAACAAAAGAATGGCGACATATTTTTGATATGCCTTTTCGTATTACACAGGATACCAATTTACAGTGGTTTCAATATAGAATTGTACATAGAATCATAGGTACAAACTCCTTCTTATTTAAAATTGGTTATGCCACTTCAGCCAACTGTACCTTCTGTCAAACTGAATGTGAAACTATTCAACATATATTTTGGGAATGTAAACATGTCAATCAGTTAATAACAGAATTTTTTTCTGGATGTAATCATTTTTCGAACTTTCTTAATATGCCTTCCTTTATACTGGGAAATGCAAATACAAATGGACCCTTAAACTTAACATTTGTTTTGATCAAAATGTTTATTTATAATTGTAAAATGAACCAAACTAGACCCACTCTTAAAGCAGCAAAATCGTACATGTCCTTGCATTGCCATGTACTAAATGAAATTAACTATTTTAATGATTTGCGTAAAAGTAAAGAATGGGAACTATTGTTACCCCTTTTCCAGTAGTTGTGATATGGGACCTTAGAAATTTTGTATTGTCAACTTTTTATTAACAAATATTGTTTATATTGTAATGTAAAAGCTATTGATGGTAAAATGTATAAAATGTGTTATAATATGCAAAAAAAAAAAAAAAAAAAAAAAGATTATTCATGGCTTGATCTAGAAATGAATCATCAATGCTAGACAGAGTAATATCTGAGTCTGAATCAGACAAACAATCGCTCAAACATGGACTTCCCATCGCAGCATCAATAACCTTTTGTACAGACAATAGTTTATCATAGTCATCTTCATTAACAGATTCAAAGCCAGAAAATTCTGTATCAGAGTCATCTGACATAGGTGATGAACAAACTATAAGCTGTGATAATTCAAAAGGAGTGTCACATGTCAGTTTTAAAGAAGCAGCTAAATGTCTGATGAAGAGACACAGAGAATTAATGTTGCGGTGAAATGTCATTGTGGCCTTTCCATCAGGGCATAACATGCCACAGTCATTTCTGCTATGTGGATCAAAAAAGTAGAACATCTCATTGTATTTCAATATAGCAGATGAGTAACACGGTGCAATGTTACCCATAGTAAAAATACAACTGACAATATTTTTCTTATCTGTGATTGTTTGGACTGCATCCTCAAGTTTAAATATGGGATATTCTGTCCTCGAAGCCAAAGTCCCATTTAATGGATCAGACATCCGGCCAATATCATGGGGAATGTCCGTTATACTTAGATATTGATCACAATCTTGATTTTGATTCTGTATTCTTTGGTATAAACTGTCCCCCTTTGTAAGGATACAATCAAGAGTGTCCTGGTCCCATTTATATGGGTCTACTGTGTTGCTTTGGAGAATGGCACAGATAGAATTAGCCATGCATTGCCTTCCACTCCCCAGAAAAGATGAGTTGCCTTGGTGAAACCTGGCTTGAAGTGCCATCATTATGCAACGTGCAGTATTTTAATCTGAAGTGGACATAATAAATTTTAACAGCAACAGACTTACCTGGTAGTAAGAATTACTATTAAAATAAAGTAGAATGGTGAAATTATGATCTATTGACTACAGGCAACATATCCAATAACAAAAAAGTGTGTCAGACCTGAAGGATTTACTGAGAAGTTTAGTATAAGTCACATTATTATTTATTTAAATACCAACAACATACCAGCCTATAAACTCTCTCTGATGGTTTTTAAGCGTGTGTCCTCCAAACACTCCTTGATGGTTTATATATTTATTTTTATGTATTTATTTATATTTAAGTATTTTTATTTATTTATTCTATCAGTTTTGTTTGTATGATTTTAATATCACAATTACAGATAAGTTGGCAACAATGTTGTTATTTTTTTTTACATAATTGGACCAACAATAATGAATCATGCAAATAAATACAAACAAACAAATACAAAATATTAGCTTTAGTTTAATAATAATGTTTTTTTTATATTGTAACAATCAAAATTAAACTTACCAACAGTTACGATGAAATCGATATCAAAATGAAAAACAAAGTGGATTAAGACTTTAAGTTCTGTTGTTTTCTTCAGATAGCAAAGCTAAATGTGAGGTCATAAATTTTTGAATATAATGACATCATATATATATGATGTCATCATATTTATGTGATGTCATTGATAATATTCAGTGACTTACTACAGTATTGCAGAACAGTATTAATTACCAGTTGCAAAGATTTTGCATGCAAGACAGTTGTAACTCAAGTTACTACTGTATTGCAGGAAATTATTTAGACATTCTGAGTTACTACATTATAACATTTATCAAATATTTCTGCTCATATCTGGAATATAACAGTACAGATTAAACGAGTAAATGTAATAGAAAAAAATACACAAAAAAATAACAAAAAGTCAATTTCTGTAAAAATGGTAGTTACGACAGTCTTGCGTGCAACCCTCGAGATATTCTCCAGCATAGATATAGAAAACTAGATGCCGCATCGCCTATTACCCGTATGCAAGTGAAATGCGTCTGCGCATCCGCCATATTGGTAATCATTACTATGATTTCTTAGCAAGGTTATCCATAATTAGGCTTTTAATTTGATAATCTGAGGAAAAATCTTATAATTAATATTGTTTTATTTTGGTCTTGTGAATATTTTCTCTAATTATATACAATAAATATATTCTTCCGGAGAATATAATTGTAATTATGAATATAAAGGGGTTTCGGATGAACAACACTCAGTCTGAATTCTGATTCGATTTCGGATTAAAATATTTCTGCTAATTACAAAGTTCACGTAGCTGACAAATGATATGCAAAATTGATGGAAACAGTTAATACAACTCAGCTTGAAATGTGCTAGCCGTATAGATAAAGTATGCCAATACATTTATACATTTAAATTTGGTATTAACAGTAGTAGCTTTTTGAATGTTGTGTGTACTTTGTTTAACAAATTGTTTGAGTCTGGACATTTTCCAGAAATTTGGTGTGAGGTTTTTATTGTTCCTTTACATAACAAAGGAGATAGAGATGATGTAAATAATTACAGGGGTATCACATTATTAAGTACATTTGGGAAATTATTTACTAAAGTCATTAATAATAGATTAAACAATTGGGCTGAAAATTATCATGTATATATAGAGTTTCAGGCAGGATTCAGACAAAATATGGGAACTATCGACAATATCTTTGTATTACATGGTCTCATTATTTGTTAAATGAAAAAAAGAGAATGTATGCTGTATTTGATGATTTTACTAAAGCATTCGATTACCTGGTGCGAGATATAATTTGGTACAAATTGTTGAAGTAAGGCGTTCGAGGACATACGATTAATATTATTAAATCTATGTATGTAAATGTCAAATCAAGAATTAAGTTAGGTCATACAATAAGTAATGAAGATTTCTCTTGTTTATTGGGTGTTACACAGGGTGAGTCATTATCACCGTTTTTGTTTTCTATTTATTTTGAATGACTTAGAGGAATATTATATGTTAAATGGCTTTAATAGTATTGATATTGGTATGTTGAAATTGTGTTTGCTATTGTATGCAGATGATATTGTAATTATATCTGAATCTGATGAAGAATTGAAGAAAGGCTTGTGTCTGTTAGAAGAATACTGTGATAAGTGGAAGCTATGTGTAAACTCAAATAAAACAAAAGTAATGATTTTTAAAAAAGGTGGTCAGTTAAGGAGAAATCTTAGTTTTTTATATAAAGGCCAGGCTTTGGAAATTGTTAAAACGTATACATATTTAGGAATTGTAATCACTACAGGAGGATCATTTGCAAGTACTTTTGATACATTTGCAGGCCAGGCTTCAACAGCTGTTTTTATATTAAATTCATATTTAATTAATTTCCCTTTAATCTATATACATACCAAGTTACAGTTATTTGATCAGCTTGTTTTAACAATTTTAAATTATGGATCTGAGGTTTGGGGTTTAACTGAGTCAATGACTCTAGAGAGAGTTCATTAAAATTTTTGCAAAAAGATATTAGGTGTGAAAATTCAAACCAAAAATAATTTGGTATATGGAGAACTTGGTAGAACATCCTTGATAACCCAAAGAGCTGTTAATGTGATTAGGTACTGGTTAAAAATTGTTAAGTTAGAATAGCATGAATATGTTCAGTGTATTTATTTGCATATGTGTAGCAATTTAATAAGTAGGCCAAATGCCCACTCATGGACAAAATCTGTATGTAATTTGTTGCAATCTTTAGGCTTACATTATGCATGGCTAAACCAAGGTGTAGGGGATGAAAAGTGCTTTCTGTCATTAGTAAAGTCAAGAATAACTGATGCATTTATACAAAATTGGATAACAGAACTAAATAACTCATCTAGAGCAAAAAGTTACAATATGTTTTGTAAATTTGAATTTCAACCTTATCTAAAACATGTCAGTATTAATCAGTTTAGATTAGATTTTTGTGAATTGAGAGTTTCTTCACATAGGCTAGAAGTCGAATCAGGCCGATGGCATAAACCTGAATCTATACCTTTTCATGAAAGAAAATGTCATCATTGCAATGTTCTTGAAGATGAGTTTCATTTCTTGTTAGAATGTTCACTGTATAATGATATAAAAAAACTATATATTAAGAAGTATTACTGGAAAAGACCAAATGTACCCAAATTTATAGAATTAATGCAATCCGACAATGTAATTATTAACAGAAACTCAGCTATGTATGTCCATAAAGCGTTTATTGAAAGAAATCAATACACATATTATTACGGTTACTATTTCCGTAAATGTATTCACACTTGACTTCTCGCTCCACATGTTGCTTTGTATATTTATTAAATACTCATTTAAATTGATATTTTGCTGTTGCTGACTATTGCATTGTTAATATTTGTATTTATATGCCCAACCTGTTGTAATTTATTTATGCTTAATTCAGTCGAGAATAAGTATTACACAGATGACCACTATGCATGCTTTTATTTATATTTGTGTACTACTTCATGTATACTCATGAACTGTATGTCTGACGTATATTGAATAAACCATAAACCATATTTATCCTAGAAGGTGTGTGTATCACTATCATTACGGACAAGAAAGTCAAGAATTGTGCACTATTCACTGATTTTAGATATCTTCAAAGTCGCGTAACTCTGAGAAAAATCATTCAAGCGGAACGGCCAGGTATGTGCGCACCTCCTCTTGGTAATGAAGATTCCCATGACGTTTCGTTTCATTCCGGCCGGAAGTTGCTGAGAAATACTCCGGACAAGAAAGTCAAGAATTGTGCACTATATACTTATTTCAGAAATATTCAAAGTCCCATTACTCTGAGAAATATCACTTGAGCGGAACGTCCTAGTAATATGCACACCTCCTCTTGGTAATGAAGCTTTCCATGAAGTTTCGTTGAATTCCGGCCAGTAGTTGCTGAGAAATACTCCGGACAAGAAAGTGTGACGGAAGGACGGACGGACGGAAGGGCGGAAGGACGGACGGACAAAACGGCGACTATATGCTCCCCCGAAATTTTTTGAGGAGCATAATAAACGAAATAAAAACAGTGCTACAAAATATTCTCTGCATTATACTTAAGTTCGCATGTCATTATCAACTAACTGTTTGGTCTACAACTGAGTAAATAGCATTTTATCTGAACGCAAAACTAGTTGCGGTTTAGTTTATTAAAATGTTTGTAAATAAATTTTAACTCAGGACATAAATACTGGGCATTTAAATTTAATGTGTTTTATTTTTGGTTCAATACTGCTATCTCATGAGAATCCCCTGTAGACCATGGGCTGGCGTGGTAGCTGGTTGAATAGGGTGGGCATCTGAAAGGCATGAGATAGATGGAAAGGAAAGCTTAAATCAACTGTTATTTACGTTTTCTGATAATGAATTAAACGTATCAAAAATGCCGAAAGTTGGGATAACACATAAACTATGACATTGAATAATCTTTGTTGGACATTAAATTAATATCAGAAAATATAAATTTCCACGGAACCCTAAACAATAGAACGCAAAGACAGTACGTACCATATCTACATAGTGATGGGGTGCAGACACCACACTGCAGATCATTCCACTTTCCATAGGTATGGATACCGTAGACAATTTGTATGTCGGGAACCAGTGCAACGCATTCCTCCGAGTTGTGTGAGGACGTGCTATATCTTGCCAGTTTTGGTACGTGAATGGGTAACCTGTAGTCACAACAGTTCAAGTTTCCACAAAGCACAGTTCAAGTTTCCACAAAGCACAGTTCAAGTTTCCACCAAGCACAGTTCAAGTTTCCACAAAGCACAGTTCAAGTTTCCACAAAGCACAGTTCAGGTTTCCACAAAGCACAGTCATGTTATCATAAGAATGATAAATTGAAATTCTTTGGCATGTAAATAATATTTATTTAGAATTTGAAATGTAAAACCTAGAATGATAACCATAATTGCAGTAGACACACTCTTTTCACAATCTAACCAAAACATAAAGTACGAAAGTTCGTATTAGATCTATTTATAATCTTTTCATGCACTCACTTAGTCCAAACAAAAAAGTGACGATTTTCTTATGGAGAGTGCAATAGAAGCCCTTGTTGTTTAAGTATTATATTGTTTTCAATTATATTTGAGTATCCCAACAAACGATGCAATGTGGTCATATATTTATGGATACCAGAAGACTAAATGTACACTAAAGTACTGTTGATGGCTAAGGACCTTCATACTCACAACGGTTTTCGTCTCGTTTGTTCACAGTTATTTTATTTTAATTTTTAAAATATTATTTCTCTATTATTTATTTTATATTTTATTTCTTTATGTAATTAATACTTTCATATACTTAACTAACTTTTCTTTTAAAATAAATTAAAAAAAATAAAAATAAAAAGAAAGAACACACTACAACTCACGCAGCATTTCGACTTTAATAAGTCTTCATCAGGTAACTTTTCTATCTAATGTCTTTTAATCTCTTCATATGTGTTGTCTGTTAAAGGTAACTAACCTGGTAACACCTATAAAAATAGAGTAGTACATACGACCATTGTAGGCGGCGTTGACTTTTGATTCTATAAAACATTAATATGTCCTAATCTAACAACTGTATATATTACCAATACAAACAGCGATGATATTGATGCTTTCTTACTTTCTAACAAGCCTTAACGAGGCCGTTTAAAGAGCGTTTCAAGCTTCTTTCATTGTGCCAAACATGTTTTTAGTGCTTTGCACTCACCAGAAGACCAGGTAAGTGTTCTTCCTGACCCTGGACTGACAGTCCAATCCATACGGAATAGTTGAACCCTTCTTTATAAAGGAAGGTCATGACTGAGTTCTCCTCCGCTTGACTGGTGATGTACGCCAGATGACCGCCATTGGCGTTGCAATGATGTTCAGCTTCATGCCACGTCATTGGTTGGGACACGATTTCAAAACAGCTGTCGCCGTCGACATGGACGTGTCCACCGTGAAGTAACGCGTACATGACGGCATTCGTCGGGCATTTGTATGCTTAAATATAACATTAAATGTGTTGTAAATATCAAGGAAAAAGCGTACAAATGATCACTAAATCCGGATGACCGAACGTAGTGTCATCATAGATTTATAAAAGAGTTTATGGACTTATTTTGTATCATATTTTTTGTGAACGTATAAGGCCCTGTCACACTGTGGCGAATTTAGTCTTTCACTTTTGGACGAGTTCTGCCAATTTATAATTCGTCGAAATGTGGACGAGTTTGTGGCGGAATTGTTTCAAGTCGACATTTGCTCGAGTTCTCTTCAGCATATTAGTACGATGTGCGTACGTACGATATATTTTTGACAATCGAAGACTTGTCTTCGAGAATGTATGAGTGTGGACGAGTCTGCACGAGTAGATGTCGTAGGCAAGTCACCCAAACTCGCAGCAAACTCGTTTTATGTCATGGAACAATAATATACGGCGAAACGCTACGACATGGGAAGAAATGTCTATGAAATTTGTTCAAGAGTGCGCGAGATTCATTCGACATGTCTTCACCATGAAGGGGCGCTAATTTCAACATTCTCGCCGCTACTTGGCCAGTTCTGGCTATGTAAAAAGACATAAGAAGACATCACTGCCACATAGAAAGACATGTGTACACGATCTACATGATTACAGGCGAGTTGTGGTGCCAGAACACCTAGCTCAAAGTCGCCACAGTGTGACAGACCTTAAGGCAGACATATCATGGAGCAAAGAACTAATCCACTATACAACAATTCCAGGTAGATATCATTAAAATGATTCACATGAAAGTGACAGCTAACAAAAACGTCCGTTATGTTGTAAGATGCACTACTTATGCATGCTTCATTGATGATCATGAGTAACGCCTCTGCCTAACTGACATTTATTATTATTATTTCTATTGTTTTATATATAATCTATATCAGAATATCTAAATGATAATTTTTTCTTCGGGAATATTATATAATAACGTAATAAGATAGTATTTAAAAGGGTTTTGCTTACTCGCGGTCGTTACTTTGGGGGAGTGGGTTGACTGTGTAGAATGCACAGCTGCAGTTGGTGCTGGAGTAGACGGTAGAGTGGTAGTTGGAGCTGCGGTGGACGGTCTGGCTGTTGTCGGAGGTGGTGTGAGTGGCGCAGTTGTTGTTGGTGCAGCGGTTGTTGTAGCTTGGGTTGTCGGAACAGCGGTTGTCGGAGCTTGGGTTGTCGGAATAGTGGTTGTTGGAGATTGTGTTGTCGGAATTATGGTTGTCGACACATGAGCTAGTTGCGTGTGTGTTGAGTTTGAAGATGTGGTCGTAGTTGACCTCGGGTCTGTCACTGGGAATGAAGTGATAAAATTATAAAAGTTGTCATGACCATGCCCCACGACTACATGTACACTTCTAAACTAGTCTGGACTTAAACTATCGACCAATGAGAATGCTTGTTACATTTGAGCGTTGATTTCCATTGGTGCAATGTTTAAGCTTAACGTAACGGGATTTTGAATGAGGTCAACTCGTTATAAAGTTTCGATATTTATTCCAGTATATTAAATAAAACAAAAATAAACCTGAAAAATAGAAATTATGCAATAATTATATTACATGCAATAATTCATATGCATTAAATATATTATAAATTGCATAACTTAATTATACAATACATTCAACAACACAATTCATTAAGCAAATAGGTTAACTGCATAAATCTTTAAATAAGAGAACAAAATACAATAAAGACAAAAATAAAATACAAATCTTACCAAGCAGGACAAAATGACTTGGTCAATATTCCTTTGCAGGATACTATTGTATATAATGTCTGAAGTCTCTGGTGACAAACGTAAGAATGTGCTGGGTTTCTAGTTAGAAAAATGGATATGTTAGTTAATTGATAGCTTGGTATGGGGATTACATTAAAATGTGCTCATAACCAATTAGGACAGTGAAATCCTATTACACTTCATTCACACAGCACCTTACTGACGCATAACTGTACACTGGTTACATTAAGACTAGGATTGCTCTTAAGAATGTTCGTACTCATGGGGCCTGGTCAGCGTGTCAATGAAAAATGTTAATAATGAACTCTCATACTTATGATATCAATCTTAATAATAAAAACAATTTTAAACGCAGTATAATATACTCAGTAGTACAGATGTCCTGAGTATCAAAAGTAAATGGAAACATTTCAGCATGTGTTCGTTTTGGAAAACATAAAATACATTTATTCAACCTATGTCAGTAGCATCGGGATTGCCTGGACAGTTTTGTATCAAATGGTCTTTTGTTTTCTGGATATATCCGACCTGAAATATAGATAGAATAAAACTAGCTGATGTCCTGTATCGGTTTCTCATCTAAATGAACACGACGAGTTTTTAATGTTACATTACGTTTGCAAATTACTTTTTTGGGCGATTCTGTCACAACAAATCTTCATAGTGACGTCGTTGTTGCACACACATGGTTATACATAATGTTAAATTCCATGCGGGTTGTGTATTTTTATTGTTGTTTGTTGTTTTCTTCACAACTCACAATGTAAACTAAGTATCGGCAATTACCAGGTGCGCGGGTCATTCTAAGTAGACACTAATAAATGACCTGCTATACATCAATATATAGAGGATATTTGTCTAAT
>CM051033.1:13652557-13677557 GCA_027627225.1 Congeria kusceri | reverse complement strand
ATGGAATGTGAGGACAAACAACTCATTTGTTGTTTAACTCTGTTAAACTAGACAGCACAAAATTTGTATCGATGAAAAACTCTGGTAAGTAGACTTTATGCTGTGTCATTCTCGACAATGTTGTTATCCGGCGCGTACGAATACCTATTGACGGTATATCACACTCACGTGATCTACTGCCGGATATCAACACGTTTATACGGTCACCGCTTTATTAGGTCACTGTTTGGGTTAGTAGCAGGATAAATTTATATATCTTTGCAGAGTTGATATGTATCATTTACACAGTACATGTGTATGTTAACATTTTGCTAGTGTCGAAATTACGTATCAAGCTTTCAAAAGTCGCTGATCTCGACAAATATAATAAGGAATTGCCTAATTATTAGCACATTTCTAACAATGTTTAATATCCCCGCCTCATCGGGCTTATGAGCAGCACCCTTGGTCCCTTCTGATTCCAAATCTCTCCTTCCACGGTTTCATTCACTTGTCGTTACCTACGAACTAATGGCACTTTTCGGAAAGTGCTGTAAAAGCATCGGTGAGATTTGTGCTCTAAAAAGTTATTCCATTTTCTGATTAAGTACTATTTTCTTGTAAAAGTATGCCTCATATCCTTGATATGTTGTACCTTCAACTTACCAGACGACCAGGTTAACTGTTAATCCTGACTCTGGTCTGACAGCCCAATCCATACGGAATATTTGAACCCTTCCTTGTACAGGAAGGTCATGATCGAGTTCTCCTCCGCTTGACTGGTGATGTAGGCCAGATGTCCTCCGTTGACGTGGCAGTGTTGTTCAGCGTCATGCCACGTCATTGGTTGGGACACGATTTCAAAACAGCTGTCGGCTTCGACTGTGACGTGTCCCCCAGAACTCACAGAATTTGCAACGACATGCGCTGGACATGTATAGCCTAAAACAAGTAATAATAATGCTTAAAGCCTTGATCCTTTAGTTACTTCATTAGTTACAAAAAAGTTTCAAGATAAATACAACAACTTCCCAAAAGAAGAAATACGTTCAATATTTATTTATAAACACATGTACAAAAAATACATTGCACCGTATAAAGCATCAATAATGATAACAAGTTATGTTTTTAAGATATTTTAGTCTGAATGCCTTTAACTTATAGTCAAGGCGAACGTATCACAGATGACAATACAATAGGAAGTCCAGACTATCACTTCCGGTGAGAACAATCCCTTAAACAAGTCTGGGATGGCACATCCCCTGACCACTTCCGTAATCATGTCCCCGCCGTCATTTCTGGTTACGTCTGGTCGTTGTCTGTCACCCAAGTATAGTGCGCAAATATTAACCTACCCAATATGAATACATTACACAGTGACTGAATGCGCTATTTTTATCTAAACCGATCGACCAAAGAATTTTGTCATGATTTTTAATTTGAGTTTAATAGACCATGTGACTTGTTAAGTTCATAAACAAGTATTGCACCATGATAATACAAGCGTCAATAGTCTATAGTTTATATTATTGGTAATAATAATAACATAGTTAAAAGATATATACAAATCTAACCGTCCAGTGATTCTAGAAATGAATAAACAAACTTCATAGCCCCCATACAGCGATACATAAAATTGTTTCATATTATTAAACATGAACGTGCAAGACTCAAACTTTTCAGTAATACGGTGTTTTACAAAAAGTGAAATCCACAATACGTAGTACCTACTGCGCTGCTAATGAACTTTCAAAGCAGACAAGAAAATAATCACTTTAAATCATGGTCATTGTAGAAAACAACATTGTTGTCAGATAAGCTGTGTATTTCTTGCGGTGACAAAATGTGAAATAAAACTAATAAAATTGAAGTGCAAAAAAATCATTTGTGTTGGATATCTGGATAACAACACCTGGTAAACATTACTTTGTTATATAACGCATTTATCTTCACTAGAATAACATAGAAATAAGCAATGAAATAAATATAAACAATTGATATGGGCGACTCCATTTTGTTTTTATACCACAAGACTGTATAGTAGAGTGAACACGCTCAAGTAAACCTGCTGTACTGTAGCAAGAAGAAAAGGCACAAATGACAAATTGTAGCCCTTTGAAAACTGTAAAAATTATTGACTAAGACACATACAATGGATCAATAAGACATCAATATAAAGGCAGGCGACTAACGATGTCGCAACGTCGTCAGAAGTGTAAGCGATGCCGATACGAGTGTTTCTGAACAGGTTAGTGTTAAACAGAAAAAGAAAAAGCAGAAAAATGACCAGCGCGAGGCACTAGATGGTGCTCGAGATGACCATGAAATCAATATTGCTTTCGAACTTCACAGCATAAACCAAAAATTAAGCAATGTGCTAACAAAAGACAGCAGTGAACACAAAGATCGTATTAAAGATGTCGTTCTACAGTTGAAAGAAGAAATGTTAAGCTCTCTTGTCCCCAGGGTTGAAAAGGTGGAAAGTTAGTTATTTGAAAAAGAACATTAGAACAGTAAATTAGCCAAAGAAATTGAAAAGTTGGGCAAATCATTAAATGAACAACAGAACGAAAATGAAAGTCTCAAGAAACAAATTAAAAACCAAGAAGCAAATAATGAAATCAAAATTAATGAGCTAGAGCAATATAGTAGGCGAAGCAATATCAAAATAGACGGCATTCATGACAAAGAAAATGAAAGCATGACAGAAACTGCAGAAAAGGTCATAGACACCTTAAATAAACACATACCCAATCTCAACCTATCGAACGACGACATAGATATAACACACAGAATTTGTGTTTTCAGAAAACAGAAGGAAAGACCCATAGTGTTAAAAATGGTGTCAAGAATGAAAGGGAGCTCCACAATGCAACACGCAAAAAGTTTACGAAAACTTAGTGCCCCCATCTACATCAACGACCATTTAACCAAGTTAAACGCACACGTGTTTGCATGTGTGCGAAGGAAGCAGACAGATATAGTAGCATCGGCCTGGTCTCGTGATGGAGTGGTTTACTATAGAGACGTTAACGAACACATCCATAAAGTAGCACCTGACCAGTACCGGTACTGGATAGACCTGCCCTGGCCAAACGCGCAGTAAGAACTTAAATGGAGTACCATCTTGTGTGAACAGTATACAACACAAAATAGACCTTATAGCAGGTAGCACAAGAACAGTTACACCACGTTATCCACGAAGAAAATGAGAACATCGTTCATCACAGAGTAAACCGGTAATAACGACACGGTTGTTAACAACACACATACAATTAACTGCATCAACAATACACAAGTATATACTGTGAATTGAAATTATGAAAGTTGATAATTATATAATTGATATTTGATATGAATTCTTTGATTAACATAAATTTTTTTCGAATAATAATTTGAAGTTAGCAGAATACCCCGCTACTTTATAGAAATTTTATTAAAATATCGCTTCAACAAAAATATATAGTAAATAGTGAACTTATAATTGATAAATACATGTAACAACTGAAAATAGTTAAAATACTTTACATGTATAAAAATGTAAACTATATATATGTCAATGTATTGTATCGATTGTTAAAATAATTATCAGATACATTTGAACAAAATATTAGTAAATATAGTAAAAAATGTAAACTATTTGCTTTAGAATTATCTTGACCGTTGAAACAATTTACATGTATATTCGAACAGAAATATGAGTAATTATAGTAAAATTGTAAACTATATGTCAATGAATTGTCTCGATTGGTAAAATAATTATCATATATATCTGAACCAAAATATGAGGACATATAGTAAAAATGTAAACTATATGTTTTTTTTTTAGGTGTTTCGACTATTAAAACAATGAACATTTTTTATATTTAAACTGAAAATATGAGTAAATATAGAAAAGAAAGTAAACTACATGCAACTTCTCGATTGGTACACTAATTTACATTTATATTTAAACATAAATATTAGTAACTATAGAAAATGTTAAACTATATGTTTATGCAATTTCTCGATTGTAACAATAATTTATATTTATATTTAAATAGAAATATTAGTAAATATAGTAAACATGTAAACTAGATGATTATGCAATTTCTCGATTGTTACAATAACTTACATTTATATTTTGAACATAAATATAAGTAAAAACAGTAAAAAGTAAATGATAAATTTACACATTGTTTTCGATCGTACATATATTTGAAATTACATATTAATATTACGTTAACGGATTACTACAAAAATATGTACTGGTACAAACTGCGTAACCATGTTTACGTCATAGGTACAATAAACGGTACAGTTACCGAATGTTTGAATTAGGTTTTGATGTACGGTTACGTAAAGAATTAGCCATTTAATGTTATTTAAACTACTTGAATTTTCTTGATATGCAAATCTTGTGTTTATCGTTGTGTGTGGCTTTTATTGCATCACTTGAAACAAGGTTGCTTTTTTTACCTAATGTATATTTTAAACTATGCAACATATTTACCCTTCATTGCTAAAATAGACATATTTTTGAAATTATATATAATTAAATTACGTTAAGTAAACTAGTACGAAAACTGCATTAGTAAACTAGTACGGAAATTGCAATACTTTGTTTATATTACAAATACAATTTTCACATGCACATATGAGGTTTGCATTGTAATGGTACCTAAAATATTAATTATTAATGTTAAAAGAACTACCTGAATGAATAATTTGGTGTACAAATCTTGAGTTTAACATTATATGCGGTTTTGTTACATTACCTGAAACACTGTTTATGTTTCACACTCTACAAGTTTATTATAGTATCCTATACAGAACACTTATATAATTGGAAACTGAGGTTAAAACGTAAACTTTAACTTATACATGTATACACTTATAAACGTATATACCTGATACATACACCAATTAATACCTAACATGTACTGCATTAATACATTATTAAATACTTTAATAATAATATAATAAATACAAGTGATTATCAGAAAATGCAATTCACTGCTGATGTCTAACCTACAGTTTTTGCTTTTCGATACTAGGTAAACAATATATCAGGATTTAGTGGATTACCCATTTCGAACTAGAATTAACATCTATATCAGGTTGTCAATTACCGATTCTTTAATCACCCATAGCTGTTCTCATTTTGTTTAAATCAAACTGAAAGTAAAGGCATGCATTGACAATTAAATTCAATAGTGCAACTGATAAGCAATTTTTGTGCATGCAACATATCACATTAGCTAACTCAGGTTAATATTAAACATGATTGTTAATATTGAACATGTACGACACTGCATTATTACGTTTACCTTACCTTACCTGTCATTTATTTGAGATCATTATATAAGCCTTGTAGTACAAGTATACAAGTTTGCCCATATCCAAAATGAAATACCATGAATAAGTTTAACATTCTAGGTGAGATAGTAGCAAACTGGACAGGCACACACCTACTTACCAGAGATGATACCCTCCTTTTATATGAGTATTAAAATGTGTACACTTTATGTAAAAGGGCTTAACAACAAAGAAAAACGCAATGAAATTTTGAAATGGTCAGATGAAAAGAAATATAATATATGCCTTTTACAGGAAAGTCATTTGACAGATACTTTAACGCAAACATTGAAATGTGAATGGGATGGTGATATCTATGTAAGTGGACATCATACCAACAAACTAGGCATCACATTTCTGATAAAAAATAACACAGGGATTAAGGTCAATAACTTTGACGAGATAATAGCTGGCAGATTAGCTAGTGTCGACATCACAATACATGAAACACAAATAACGTTAAGTAACGTTTACGGTCCAAACACTGATAAAAGTAAATTTTACCAAACATTGTACACGTTTATAAGTGAGCATACGGATAAGAATATTATAGTTGGTGGAGATTTTAATACTGCTGTTAACCCACTATTAGACAAGAAGAATGGCAATTTATATACCCATCTGAAAAGTAGAACTATTTTAAATAATATAATTGAAAACTGTAAAATGTTAGACATCTGGCGTACACTTAACCCAACTGAGTGCAAATATACTTGGCATTCAAACACCAAACCAACTATATTTTGCAGGCAAGACTTCTTTTTAATATCAGAATTATTATGTAATCTAATTGACTGCTGCAGTATAAAACCAGGTTTTATGACTGACCATTCTTTAGTTATGCTTAAACTTAATAACATTCAATCTGAACGAGGACCAGGCTATTTTAAACTAAATAACAGCATCCTATTAGACACACAATACCAATCACAAATAAAACAGGAAATATCAAATACAACTCAAAACAACAAAGACTCAAAGCCAAACACATTATGGGAGGTTATTAAAGGTAATATACTTAACTCAACTATTAGATACACATCATTTAAAAAACAACAACACAAACTCGAAGTAAACACACTAAACGATATAGAAGCACTCTAAAAACAATTACATAACACTAACAATAATGATACTATGCCGATTGAAAATGAAATTATGTCCAAAAAACAAGTGCTAGAAGAAATTTATCATGAACATCTTAATGGGATAATATTACGAGCGAGAGCAAAACATGTAGAACACAACGAAAAAAATACAAAATACTTTGCCAACATCGAAAAACGTAAAAGTGAACAAAAAACTATTAACAAGCTCGTCGTCAATGACAAGGAAGTAACTAACAGAACAGATATAATGGAAGAACAACGTTTATTATATGAAAATCTCTATAAAAGAAAACATGTCGACACTAATCTTATTTTCAATACTCCGCACAATACCCTAATTAATAACTAAAAAGAATCCTGTAACGGACTACTTACAGAATATGAATGTGGATTAGCACTCAAAGCAATGCAAAGTAACAAAAGTCCGGGATCAGATGGCATCACAATCGAATTATATAAAATATTTTGGAATGATATTAAGCAATATTTAGTTAACTCACTGAACTACTCATTCAATAACGGAAGTCTAACTGTCTTGCAAAAACAAAGTATAATACCCCTCATTCCAAAACCCGGCAAAAACTTAGAGTCCTTATCAAAATGGCGCCCTATTAGTTTGCTTAACAACGACTACAAAATTGCAACAAAAAACATAGCACACATAATTAAAAAAATATTGCCATCAATCATTTCAAGTTCTCATTCTGGATTCATTAAAGGACGATATATCGGAGAAAATGTACGATTGATACAAGAATGCATAAACTATCTTAACCACTCAAATATAACTCTGGCTTATATTCTTTGCTGACTTTGAAAAAGCATTCGACTCACTTGACCATTCCTTCATGTTTCCATGTTTAGAAAAAAAAAGTTTTTTATACTGACATATCTAGTCTAATTATTAACAACGGTTTCTTCACTAGCAGCTTTAACATAGAAAGATATCAGGCCTAAAGTTAAATTAATGTAAATGCACTGTGTTAAAAGTAGGTAATTATAGGCATAGTAAAATACATCTAAAAAAAGAAATGAAATTTCATTGGACATCAAACGAAGCTTCAACATTAGGCATAACCTTTGCAAACAATGAACATGATACCGTTATTAAAAACATATTGCCTAAATTACAATAATTTAAAAACTGTCTTAAATCATGGCAACACCGAAAACTAACAGTAATCGGTAAAACCACAGTATTATAAACATTTGCGCTTCCAAAATTAATTTACGTACTTACGGTTCTCCCAAATCCACATGATTATATTATTCAAGATATAAAAAATACCATATTTGACTTCATTTGGGACGGCAAGCCGGACAAAATCAAACGAAATCAATTAATGCAACCTGTAGAACTCGGAGGTATACAAGTGACTGACATATATTCGTTCCTGAACTCAATCAAAAGCAGCTGGGTAAAACGATTACTAGATAACACAAAAATCACAGTAAATGGAAATTGTTTTGCAATAAAATGCTCGAAAAATATGGTGGTTCATTAATTTCGAATGCAACATCAGCAATACAACAATATATGACTTATCCAAAGAAAACATTTTTCTATCTAATGTACTTTCAGCATGGAGTCAAATCACAAATAAGCTAGAAGACAACAACAACAGTAAAACTATTTTATGGAACAATAAAAATATTACCTCAAACAGTAAAACATTATTTTATAAAACTTGGTATGAAAAAAGCATAAAGTATGTAGATCAATTGTTTGACTACAGAATAAATATTTATTATTCTTTTAGTAATTTATGCTACTTGTATGAAGTACAAGAAAGTAATTTCCTGTTGTATTACACGTTGGTATAAAGTATAACTACATATAAAAAATCGAAGATCAACACGAACAACACGCCATGCGTACAAACCACATTCCTACAAAACATTATTTCAAAACAAAAATCTAGCAAACTATTATATAGATTGCAAATTAAAAATACCATAGAGCCTT
Source organism: Congeria kusceri (assembly GCA_027627225.1). Taxonomy (NCBI): domain Eukaryota; kingdom Metazoa; phylum Mollusca; class Bivalvia; order Myida; family Dreissenidae; genus Congeria; species Congeria kusceri. The sequence continues at coordinate 13,669,166 of CM051033.1, read as the reverse complement.
CCAAATCCCAAATAAAATGGCAAAATTTATTTCAAGAGCATGAATTTAATTGGAAAGACATATTTCACATGCCATACAAAGCAACTATCGATACCACACTGAGGAATTTCCAGTATAAATACATACACATAATCATCGCGACGAATAAATATCTTTTCAAATGTAAATTATCAAACACTAACTTATGTGACATGTGCTGTGAACATATTGAAACCATAGAACATCTTTTTTGGGAGTGCAAACACAGCCAACATATTTGGAATCAGTAGACGGTTTTTCTAGAACGGCAACAATTGCCGGTCAAACTATCTCTTTTAAATATTAGTTTTGGAATACATACGTTTAACTCACCGGACGAGAATAATATAATAAATTTTATCTTTATATTAATGAAATATTTCATATTCAACTTGAAATACAGGAAACAAATGCCTACGTTTAACTGTTTTATACATCGTTTAAAGCTGAAAATTCAAATTGAGAAAGAAATAGCCCTTGGTAATGATACACTAACTATTTTTTACCAAAAATGGAATCGAATCGGATGTCCATAATGCCAGTCCATTTGTATACTATTCACCCTTTGTAACAACTCTATCTCCCTAGCTATTTTTTCCTTTTCTAGCGTTATCAAAATGTATATAGCGAAATACACGTCATTAATACTATTACTGTTATTACTACCCAAGGTCAAAAAATCCAAAGCATATTATTGTATATCCATTTGTATTGTAAATCAGATATAGTTTGGTATATGGAATTATGTATGCAATATATGGTTTACATTGAATAATAATAAAAAAACAAAAACAATTATCAAGCGTATCAAGGACCGCCTTTCCTTACAATAGCGTGTTTAACCATTGTGTAATGTATTTATATTGGGCAGGTTAATATTTTCGCACAATACGTAGACGGTTGATGCCACGTTGGTAAGCCTGTGCTATGGCCTGTTGCCCTTTAGCACTTGCACAATACCTACACAAATACGACCATTTTATGTCGCCCTATAACGATTTGTAAAGTCCACGCTCATATGACTGTGCTTTTACTTACTTCCACTCTTTTCCAAATATGCTCGTGAAGGCACCCCTTCCAAAATCGGATGGTCTGTCGCCCTGTGATGTCCTTATGACGTCACTATCGACCTATGGCCACGCTCTTTGTATGCTCGTCTTGTCCACATGCGGCATGTTTTGTCGCCCTATGATGCATGATGTCCATTTTACGTCATTATGACGTCACAATGGACATATGACCACATTCTATGCTGCTGACCAAGACGAGTGCCGTCCATCCCAAGTACTTATGATGTCATTCTTCTCTAAGTCCGTCTACAATATTCCCAAAACACCTGTATATACCAAGTGTTACTCGCATTTTCAACATGAATTAAACAATTTACTCAGTCATATATCTTATTTTGTTTATATTGAATAAACACAGACTGAATTTTTAATTCAGTTCGATCCATGACATCTAACAATCACTTCAACTTCCATCCTCCTTTCAGAATGGAAATTCAAGAAATATATGATAATTTCACGAAACTTTACATCAATAATAAATATCGAAGGTACAGTTAGATTTACTTTCGATTTACAATCATTTCCACAAAACAGGTTGCGTGATATTTTAATCAATTACCGTTCTAAAGAAGATTTATTAAAATCAAACGATACTTCAATAATGAAGAAAAATATGTCCAATGCATTATTCTTTAATGCCTTATAACAAATACATAAAATATAAATTCTTACTTCATAATATACTCAAATATGCAATACAATGTAAATAACAACACACATGCACATATCCGTATGCCGTTAACGTACTGGTCACTATACCTTTGATAACGTGTGGCTTGCTTTACTGTTGTAAACTTGGCTGTACTGTACCACGTGTCCTTCATAAAACGAAATTCATCCATCTTGTTATTAAGAGAGACTCGTGCATGTAAATATTGGATGATTGCTTTACATCTGTCTTATTAAATGATATATTAAAGCAATAACTTACAAAATAACGTACAATTTACCTCTGTATCAAGTCAGCAATCCTTGAATAAACATAGACGTCAAAAACAAAAGACAAGACAAATGGAGGAAATTGCAGCGCTTGTTACAAACTTTTAAATTTAATAAAAAAATGGACTTTTAAATGTCTATATTTAATAAATGGAAATGAGCGGATTAGATTACGTTCATATTCTCATAATAAACATTTAAAATGTAACATTGCTAGAATATGTGATAAAGAAACGGTACACAAACACAAAAACTATAATCTAAATGATTTCGCTTCCCGCTAGTTGCTGGGCTGGCAGTTTTTTAGATTTCAGAGATTTGCCTAATTATGAAGTTGTAGTTGTCGGAGATTGTGTTAAAGGTTTATTGATTGTCGGAGATTGTGTTAAAGGTTTATTGATTGTCGGAAATTGGCTTATAAATCAGTATGACGGCCGGTGATCTTCTTAATGGTGTTTTAATTTTTAGAATTTCTGTTGAAGATGTAGTGATTGTCTTAGATTGTGTTTTAAATCATTGATTGTCGGAGAATGTGTTGAAGTTGCAATGATTGTCAGATATTGTGTTTTAGATGTAATGATTGTCGGAGAATGTGTTGAAGATATAATAATTGTCGGAGACTGTGTTGAAGATGTAATGATTGTCGGACTATGTGTTGAAGATGTAATGATTGTCGGAGGATGTGTTGAAAATGTAATGATTGTCGGAGAATGTGTTGAAGATGTAATGATTGTCGGATATTGTGTTGTAGATGTAATGATTGTCGGAGAATGTTTTGAACATGTAATTGTCAAAGAAAAATGTGTTGAAGATGTAATGATTGTCGAATAATGTTTTGAAGATGTAATGATTGTCGGAGATTGTGTTTTAGATGTATTGATTGTCGGAGATTGTTTTGAAGATATAATGATTGTCAGAGATTGTGTTGCAGATGTAAAGATTGTCGGAGATTGTGTTTTAGACGTAATGATTGTCGGATAATGTGTTTTATATGTAATCATTGTCGGAGATTGTGTTAAAGATGTAATGATTGCTAGAGACTATGTTAAAGGTATACTGGTTGTTGAAGATTGTGCTGAAGATGTAATGATTGTTAGAGACTTTGTTAAAGGTATACTGATTGTTGGAGATTGTGTTGTAGATGTAATGATTGTTAGAGACTTTGTTAAAGGTATACTGGTTGTTGGAGATTGTGTTAAAGATGTAATGATTGTTAGAGACTTTGTTAAAGGTATACTGGTTGTTGGAGATTGTGCTGAAGATGTAATGATTGTTAGAGATTTTATTAAAGGTTTATTGATTGTTGGAGATTGTATATCGATTGTCAGATATTGGGTTAACGGTATATTGAATGCACGGAATTGTGTTGAAGATGTAATGATTGTCGGAGAATGGGGTGATTGCTGGTTTTCTGCATATACACTAACTGAAAAACTGAAACTGGAAATAAACAATATGTCAGATTTCGAATTTAGATTTTTTTAAATACACACTTCAACGGTCAAAGTAAATGTGTTGTTCAATGAGGTATAATTCTTGCCAAAATACTCAGTTTTCAAATATAGAATATATTAACCAATGATCGACATTTTAGCAAATTTTCGAAAATGAACACCAGTTTATAAAATTAAAATTATATGCTAACTTAGTAGGTATTATATAAACAAATGTTGAATTAAACACAGATTCACTATGGAAATAGCTCCATCTATGACCATGTTATAGTCAGGGCAAGCAAAAAACTGATTTTGACCTTTGATCTCTAATTGTGACCTTGACCTTTGACATGGATCTAGTTTACGTGCACTACATGTTCTCTCATTGAGGTTAACACTTGTGCCAAGAAGTTTTTACAATCCATGGCACGATAAAGCGCAGAGAAGCAAAGTGTCAATTTTGCCCTTTGTCATCCAGAAGTGACCTTGACCTTTGATCTAGGGACCCGATTCATGAGAGGTACACACCAGCTAATTACAGCAAACATTTGTACCAAGTAATTTTAAGATCCCTCCATCCATGGCCAAGTTATACATATAGTGTGGACAAGCAAAATAAGCCAATTAATAATCAAACGGCAATTACTCCCTGAAATATCATCAGACCGGAACGACCTGACAATAGGCGCATGTCTCCTTGGTAGGAATGCTGCATATAAAATTTCAATGAATTCGAGTTGTTAGTTCTTACGCGGAAACGAAAATATTCCAATGAAATGTACTAGTTTAAATATAAAAAGGGCAATAACTCCCTGAAAAATCAACAGACCGGAACAACCTGACAATGTGCGCATGTCCCCTTGGTAGTGAAGCTGCACATAAAGTTTCATTGAATTCGGGCTATTAGTTCCTGAAATCTCGCGCGAAAATGAAAATTTCCTTAGAAAATATGCTATTTCTAATCAAAGGGCAATAACTCCCTAAAATATCATCGGACCGGAACGACCTGACAATATGCGCATGTCCACCGTAAAGGAATACTGCACACAAAGTTTCATCAAATACAGATAATTAATTTCTGATATCTCGCGCGAAAACGAAGTGCTGGACGGATGGAAGGACGGAAAGATGGTAGTACGGAAGGACGGACGGACGGACATGGGAGTATGATGGTTAAAATCATCGGGGAAATTCGTTTGACGCCCGGACAAACTGAAATGCAGTGAAATTAGAATTCGGACCGACGGACAAAACGGCGACTAAATGCCCCCCCCCCCTTTCGGGGAGCATAAAAATATGTATCGCCATTGTGTAGTTAAGTTAGTTTTTGTCTCTCAATAATGCCGTTTTGAAATGTATCTGTTGTCAAATGTGCAGCTGATGAATTAAGGTCCATTGTAAAATGTACGCCACTCATTAAAACGTTAACTGGTGTTAGGCAGCCGCTTACAGCAGCTAAAAATACTATGTAAGAATTAAATATATAAGGCCTGTCAAAACAACTTTCAGTTGAAAATGAAAATTATTGTCGGGCAAGAAACCTGGTGAGCCTTCTTCCTATGTCCGGGGTACACTATCGTGGTCTTTCTTTTGGGGTACAAACATAATTATCTTACTTTTAATGACATTCCGAAATTCTGTCATTACATTTTCATAAACACCACATTCTCCGAATGTACCTACCGGGTAAATAGTGAACAATGATGGTTATCAGTTTTATTACCGGGCAATCTCTGTGGTAGACAGTATGTTAATTTGTCGAAGATAAATAAGTCTGGTGTTAAACAAAAATCATTTTAAACCTAGAAAACAAACAATATGCTAAATTAAAAAAAATCAACAACATTATAATGAATGCAACGACAATGCTACAAGCTTTTTAATTAGCAAGGTGTTGTGCGATAATGTTTGGTAATGTTTTAAAATGCTTAAAGGAAGTTACTCACAGAATATTATAATTTAGAAATGTCTTCTTTTTCAATTTATAAAGCGTCTGGAGTAGCAAACCCTTATATTCTTCTGTTAAACAAAAAATAAAATAAATACTAGAACTCCGCCAGTCGGATGTGTCGCCTGACGGGGTATAGCGATAACTCAAGTACGATATGAGCAATTATGCCAAAACCCGAACTTGACCTTCCTTTTATGCCTACTAAGGCGAGAGTTTGTTGATTTCTAGGTTCTCGGATCCGCCCACCCGATTTTTTGCAAAAAGCAAAAAAAAGTGGAATGTAACCGATATCGTAAAAATGACCTTGTGAAAGCTGAAGAAATGGCTATATATTATGTAACATGCATTGTGACTATATATCGCTGTATGATTTATATGATCTGCTCTCTGTTATTTTATACATCTGCAACACTTTAAGTCAGAAGAAAATACTCAGTTAAAACAAATTAAGATCTTAAAATCATTGTCTTAAGTACACATTTTATAATTTTCAATATTATAATTAACAAATTTCATTGGTGTAACTATATTGATTTACAGTCAAAACTCGTTATTTCGAAGTTGTCGGGACGGGAGAAAATACTTCGAAATAACGATTATTCGAATTAAACATTTCTTGATTTTCTTGAGAAAAAAGGTTGTTGTAAAAATCGCATAGTTATGTAGTTGAGATGCGGTTACACTACACACTTTGATTGAACTTATAAAAAACGAATAAATACGATAACTTGATGTACGTGCCATTCTCCAGATTGCTTAGCAATGGGATTGATGTTTTCTGTATTTATTACTGCTTCTGACATCGTGAATATTAGCGCAAGTAAATACGAACTGATAATCTGACAAATGCAAGTCTAACTTCAATACAGAAACCTAATAATTGACATCCGTGTTTGTTAAAGCAATAGCTTGCCACGCTTTAATTAGACAATCACATCTTGGTTTAATCGATTATTAACTCCGGAAAGGTGTGCAAATCAAGCAGAGAGCAAATGCTGTCACAGTTGATACGGTTAAGGTAAAGGTGTGAAAATTATCTCCACCTCTATTATTAACACTTCGAATTAACAATTGATAAATGCACTGAAAAACAGGTGTTGGGACCGGAGTAATGGTTTCGAAATAGCGATAATTCGAAATAACGGAGTTCGAATTAAACATCAAAATTCTAATTAAAATAAGAAGGAAAAAATCGGGACCGAAAAAAAAAATTCGAAATAACGAGGAATTCGGATTAACGGTGTTCGAAATAACGGTGATCTACTGTATATATATGAATCACTTCATTAAACAGGCTGTTATACATATAATATGGCCACTATCCAGCGATACGTAACACCGCAGAACAAAGAAAACTCTCTGGAATACGGTATAAAATACGATCTTCAACCGAAATAAACAAATATCCCCTATGACTATGTACCTATAGCTGTTGAACTGTGATTGCCCGGACAGCCTTCTATTAAACTACGATTGTAATAAACAAATATCCCCTATGACTATGTACCTATAGCTGTTGAACTGTGATTGCCCGGACAGCCTTCTATTAAACCACGATTGTAATAAACAAATATCCCCTATGACTATGTACCTATAGCTGTTGAACTGTGATTGCCCGGACAGCCTTCTATTAAACCACGATTGGGTTGATGGATATAGCCAATATGAAAGACGGAAAACTAACGTGGATAAAAACATCTTCCATATAAACATTATAATTAAAGACACTTGACGTTGATTACTTGTGTTGATTTGATAAACACAAAACATATAATATATTTAATGCTGAAATACTATTTTTTTTTTAAAATCATATTGTCAATGCTTAATACAATAAACACATCGCCAACGATTGGTGTCCTGTTACCGCCATCATAGTTTCGCGACTTCGACCTGTGCTTATGAAGGGGCGCCGAAGCGCCGACGAGATACGCTGAAGCGCCTACAAGATACGTCGGAGCAATATAAACGTCGCAGTCTCGGGTTTTCTTTTATGTGACTATAAAATTGGGGGAAGATACGACGAGACGACGTTTCTATCGCTTCGGCGTATCGTGTCGGTGGTTCGGCGTATCGTGTCGTCGCTTTGGCGTATCGTGTCGGCGCTTTGGCGTATCGTGTCGGCGCGTCGGCGTATCGTCTCGGCGCGTCGACGCCCTATTATTTGTGAGGTCGAAATCGCGCCGAGACGATACGCCGACGCCCGAGCTTTGTGTCAATATCTTGTTCGTTCATCGATGATTATGACAAAAGGCGTAGCAGTTAAGTAAACAATATACCTTTTTATTATATGCTCTTCAGAGAAATTTATGAAACTGTATGGAAGTGTTAGGCCAGGGTTTGTTTATTTATCGGTTGTCGGAAATTTTTGGAAAAATGTCCGGTTGGAGGAGGGGAAAAAATAAAAATAGAATTAACACAGACTTAAGAAAAATAATGACTAGAACTTCACAAATGGAAATGGACAGTGAACCTTTGTAACTTACTACTTACACAAATCGTATTACACAACATTAACGTAATCATTGCATGATAACAATGACATCAATACAAAGAATAATAACATTAAAAGGCAGCGTTTATCATATACAAACTACTGTTAAATTATGCTTACACTTAAATAGTATTCATGGATAATGGTGTTGTGCAGTGCTTAAATAATAACAATCTTCATTTATGCTTAAAATCTGGATTGATACTGACATTAGACTGCAGAGGCACCATTAGCAAAAAATGTTGGAAAATGGGAGCCTGGAAATACAGATATATAAACAATGCAAATTCCGTTTTAGTCAAGATACTATGAATATTTTGTTCCATGTTTAAAATGACTGCAGTCTGTTAGAACCTAATTGCCCTGCAATTTCCATTTGTAAAAATCAATGCTATCCTTGTTCAAACACAAGTCAATCATGTTAACTTTGAATTAACTTTATTTACTTTGTTATTTTTTATGCTGTTTGGTGTAATTTTTCTTAAAAATGCACTTGCCAGAAGGGAAATTTGCCATTTTGTCACTGGTTAAGTGCAAGTTTAGATGACCAGCTACCAGCAAAATATTACTTTTTGATGCCTAACTACAGTATTCTTATAAGATTCTGTTTCAATGAAAAAAACTAATGTTAGTATTTTAATTGTATAAATTGGTTAAATAATCAATTAGATCTACATGTATAGTATGATATGTTAATTTTAAGAGAACTTAATGATTTATGTTAATAATGAATATAACACTGTTATGTACGTGTTTATTTGTTAAATATTACAGTTTTTCTTATTTAAAAGGAAATAGTATTGACATAATTTAGAAATATGTAAAATCATTTGTCAAGTCCTATTTAAATAGTTCTTTTTCTTCTTTCAGATTTAACAGCTAATGATTTTCCAGAAATATCTATTTTCCTTCTTCAGATGAAACAGCCAAACATTTTTAAGAATAAGCTATGTTAACATTACTGGCAATCCTTGTAAGGTTGCAAAAGTGCAAATTAAAGCCTTCAATCTTTCTTTGACCACATATGGGGGCAAACCTGGTGGTAAATAACCAGGTTATATACAATAAAGAATACTACATTTATATAATAATTGTTGTTATATGTTTATTTCATTATATATAAATATAGTTGTGTTTGCAATAAAACTGTACACACAACACATTGTTTAATCTTTTTTTGTTTGCAATATGCATGCAAAGTTGGAACTATGTGACAAAGGCTACAAACACTTTAGTCTACATAAAGTATTCTGAAAATATACTGAATTTGCATACGGTTCTGACTGCAAATATGATGTACCTTGTAATATAGATGGTTTCTACATTGTTCTAGCCTCGTAAGTTTTCCTCTGGAGATCTTCAAAGCATTTATCTATTTATTAATGGGTAACCAGGTTACTAAGGCATGGTGGTTTAACTGTATTATAATGTGGCCTCCATTTTTCCATTCTGGCCATACTGTACATGTATACACAGGTTGTTGCTTAGAAATATACATTGGTAGCCACATGTTCTTGTATTATGCCTGTAAGTTTGAAATAAAAATTGTGAATTTTCATTGAGTTGCAAAGGTGTAATGGATATGGTGTCTGCCGTTTGATTAAGCCATTCTGAGTATGACCCCTATTAATGGAGCATTTGAATGGTCTTTCTCAAAAAGACACACAGTACTGATTCTACTCTGGAAACAGATTAATTATTAATTCATTGTCAAAATATCTCAATAATAGTCAGGCTTTCTAAACAGTAAAACTAACATAAATAGTTTTAAACTAAATATGATTTTTAATTGCCTTTGTTTTTCCTGCTGGATTTTTTAAACACATTTTTCCATAAGTAAATAGCAACTATAAACCAACATCTAGTAATGTTATGAATTATTTATTTATTTAAAAACCCACCCAGACAATACACCCAATGTGTTAACTTTTTTCCAACAAATAATAGATTTATTTGCTTAAATATTCATTTGTTTTCATATTTCTCCATTTCTTTGAAGATTACAAAAGGGTGTGATTTTAGAAATACTTCATTGAAGGAAATTGATTTTGCTAGAATATATAAAACGTTGTCATTTCACATTTTTTTTATGTTTTGCATTTAAGGCTGTGGAAATCTGCAACTGAAGCTTACAATCCTCACTTGTTAAATTTAAAGTGTAACCACTTAACAAATCAAAGTAACGAACACTATACTACAGAGTATGAGGCTTGCAGAACTTTAATGATATTTTATATTCTCAGAAATGTCATGCAATACATATTTGGTGGCAGTATTTATATCAGTCAATTGAAGTTCATGTATGTTGTTGCTGCACTGGATTGAAGAAGTGCATGCCATCTTTTTCATAGCATATTCATGGGTCCCTCTGAAAAAAAACAAAAAAAAACAACATATAATTATTTCTGGCATATTTGTATATTTCTAGTGCATGAATTAACATCTATATTATTATTATGTATAATGTATTATTGTTAAACACTATAAACTGTAAAGTGTATGTGTAATGAAATTATGTTCTGTTCTGTTCATTATTATTATTTTTTTTATTATGATAATTATTATTATACAGCTTTAACAGATAATATTTTATATTCTAATGATGTGTTTATCAAATAAATAAAACATGATTTAAATGAAATGTTGTTAAAAAAATAATAAAAAAAGAAAACAAAACAATAAATTATTTGTAATAATAAAATCTAATAAATAATAATAAATACTCATTTGTAAATGTACAATCTAATAATAATAATAATAATAAATAAATAAATAAATAAATAAAATAGATCTGATAATATTCATTATTATTATTATATTATTATAATTATTATTATGTCATTGTAAAAATATAACATTATATTATTGCCTTATCCATTTTTTTTTATTTAAATGATTATTAAATAATAAATCGTTTCTTTAATAACACTTACGGTAATTATTTAACTAATTATCATTTTCATTTATAAACAGTATAAACGTTACAGTACAATTTTTATTGACAATAACCTTTGCGAAATTATTCCTCTACGCCTTGGTTGTATGCATTGACAACCTCTTCAGCAGAAAGACGCAATGTGTTAAGAAAAACAAAATTCTTCCATTCCAGTATTAGGTATTAGTGTTTGTTTACAATCGACGACCTTTCCAATATGGCGGACGCGCTGACGCATCCTATTGGATGTGACGCGGCATCTAGTTTTCTATACCTATGTTCTCCAGTATCTAATGGTCCACAAAAGTCCGCACTTAAGTTCTCCCATGGTCCCAGTGGCATTTCAGACATTTTCAGTGGTTCCCTCGGTTTTGGTTCCCGTGTATTCGCTTGACAAGCGATGCAATTCTTGATAGCCTCTTCGATGTGTTCATTTAGATTGGAAAACCATACTTTGGACCTAATGTAGCTCTTTGTGCGTGATACACCCTGGTGTCCTTCATGACCTAGCTTTATTGCTTGTGCTGGAAGCTATTTTTGCATTACTATTTTGTCGTTTAGCAACAAAACAGTTTCACAATGTACTGTCAATTCGTCGTTCACATTTCGTAATGATAACAACTCTTCCTTATCAAGCTCTGGGTCATTAAATGTTTTTATTTCGTACCTATTTCCATTCTTTGTATATTCGATCGCTTTCTGGATCGTTTTGTCCTTAATCGAAGCCATTTTCACTTCATCTAATGTCATTGCGTTCGCACCGCCTCGTTTGCAATGAATGACACAAATTCCTCAGCTAAATTTCTCTGTTCAACGTACTTCAAAGGATGGCGTGACATATAGTCAGACGGATTGTCTTTTCCAGGTTTATAAACAATTTTCAGTTTGAATAGTTGTAGACGCAATCCACATCGTTCAATACGTAATGGTTGTTGTTTCTTTTCCCAGATTGTTTCTAGTGGTTTGTGGTCTGTAACGACGGTAAATGGTGGGGCTCTATGTAGGTACATACCGAAATGTTCGCATGCCCAGACCACAGCTAGCGCTTCGCGCTCAGTTTGGCTGTATATTGTTCTGTTGGCGTCAATGCACGGCTGGCATACCCAACAACATGACCATCTTGCGTCAGTATCCCCGATAATCCTACGGGAGATGCATATGTGATTAGTTCTGTGTCTTTTGTTGGGTTGTAGTATTTGATGACCGTATCGCTGCTTAGTTCCGATTTTATTTTCTCGAATGCCTCTTGCTGGGATTTTCCACATTCCCGTTGTGCATCTGACTTTCCGTCGTAATGGCTCTGTTAGAGAAGCGTAATTTTCGATAAACCTTGAGCAATATGACGTCATGCCTAGAAAGCTTCTCGGTTCTGTCACATTGGTGGGATTGTCCATTCCCCGTATTGCTTCCACCTTGCTCGGGTCTGGTGATATTCCGGATCCTTGGAATACTACACCAAAGAATGTGATCTGCGATTTGTTGAATTCGCATTTATCCTTGTTCAAGGTTAGTCCGTTTCTATGCAAGGCACTAATGACTTTGTCCAATGCCACGTCATGCTCCGATTGATTCCGTCCACTCACGATAATGTCATTCGGATATGTTTTTTTTTGCTCCTTTGATGCCATAAATGACCATACTTATCGTTTTCTGAAACACTTCGCTTGCCGAACTGGTTCCGAAATTCAGACGCTTGTATCGATATAAGCACTTGTGAGTAGAAAATGTTGTGATTGACCTCGATTCCTCTTCTAACTCCAACTGATTATAACCCGATTTGAAATCCAGTTTGCTGAAGACTTGTGCTAAGTTCATGTCATATATTAGTTCATCTATTGTTGGCATTTGATGGCGCTCTCGTTCAATCGCTTTTTTAGCCTCCCTCATGTCAACACACAGTCTAACATCACCATTTTTCTTTGGAGGTGTCACAATTGGCGATACCCATGGCGTAGATTCATGTTTGACTTCCTATCATCTTTTAACAGTTGCTCTATTTCTTTTGCCACATTTTTGCGAAGATGGAATGGTGTGCGCCGATTTGTTTGGACTACTGATTTGACATTCTTATTGATATGTAATGTCACTTTGTGACTTTTCAGCTTACCGATGCCAGTATATATTCCCGGATAGTTTTCTTTAATGCTTTCCGTGGAGAAGTTAACATTTTGAATTATTTTCACTAATTTCAGATCTCTGGCTGTTTCATAGCCAATTAGTGTTCCATAGTTGCCCTTCACCAAGTAGAACTTTTCAACTAGCATTTTGCCATTCTTTTCAGCTTCCATTTCGCAATACCCGATAACTTGTAAGTTGGGTCCTCCACCATAGGGCATAAGCTTTGGTAAGCGTTTTCTATGTAATTGCGGCTTTCCAAGAATAGTATAAGTCCGTTCATCAATGATGTTTACTCTTGAATCAGTATCGATAGTGGCTGTGATGTTTTTGCGATTGATTCTCAGTAATGTTTTTGGAGTTTTGTTCGAACCGATATTGCCTATTTGAATGTTGTAGTTGTGGAATTCACTTTCGGAATCGGACTGTAAATTTTCCTGCACTTCCCTAACGGTCTGTTTATCGCGCTGGCGACAGACTCGGCTGAAGTGATTTATGCACTTGCAAATGTTACACGCTTTCCCTCGCGCCGGACAAGGCGCATTCCTGTGTAGATATTCAAAACCACAATTTCTGCAGGTTCCTTTGTCACGTTACTTGCCGGCTGGTCTGTGAACTTCATTTGGGACAGAATTTGCATAGAGCTGCTGTCCCCGGCCGCGGTTTCCTCCGACTCGCACAAATTTTCCTTTGGAGCGCGATACTTTCTGGATACTTTGTTCGTTATTCTAAAAGCCTCCCCATTGATAAGATGTCGTTTAATGTTTTGTTCGGGTCTCTTAATGCACGGCGACGTAACTGATTTGATGAACAATGTTGAAAAGCCTGTTGCAAAATTTCATTGTCTATGTTCGTAAATGCACAGTTCTTGGCAAGAGTCCGTAGTTCTGTAACGTATTCATCAAGTGACTGGTGTGGCTGTTGTTTGTACGATCTAAATGTGTATATTTCCATTTGAATGTACTTCTTAGGAGAAAAATAATCAGTTAATACCTTTTTCGTTGCATCATACGTGGATTCTGTGTCTCGTTTCTCTGCATCGTAAATGTCATATACTTTATCGCCGGCATAGTGATGAAGTAAAGCACGTTTTTGATCCGCATCGTTAATTTTCATTTCTATAAACAGATTTTCCAGCCGTCCTAACCATTTTTCCCACCGTGTTCCTGAATTACTCCTGTCAGTGTCCAAATCGAATGTCGAGAAATTTGGCAGATTATTCATGTTTAGCGTCGTAATCCATCAACTAAACGCAAAATAACGATAAGAATCCGCACATTAATCAATGTATTTGTTTATCCTTTTATTCCTCGTCGCCAAATGTTATGTCTTTGTGTCATTGAGGCGGGTTTTATTGAACACAACACACATAGCGGGTTTCGTAAATCTTTAATAATGAACTGACGGTCTCTGACTATGAATTCACACAGGATACAACAGTTGCTACTTTGATGGCAACATGTTATAAAATCACACACATCTGCTCGCTTCCGTATGGATTACGAGATGCTGCGCGCATGTCTTAATCATGAAAAGTGCACATTAGCGCCCACACGATAGCCAGAATAGGATATAAAAAATGCAGTTTCATCCCCGGCGGGATTCGAACCCGCGACCTCTGGATTAGAAGTCCAGCGCGCTATCCACTGCGCTACGGGGACTTCCGATAGAATTGCAGACAAGTAGAAATATCAGTATGCATCTCTTACCTACTTTTACGAATTACACGCGAAGGACTCAATGGCAACAATGGACATCTGTCATTGCTAGTCCCTACCGCCGGCGTTGCTCATTTACATACAAATAGTGCATAATATGCATATTATGTTAATCAATGGGATATATACGTTCCGTATAGGATAAATCCCGAGAAGCCGTGTTGTATGAAATTTAGAAACGAGTAATCACGGCTATTCTTGCCTGAGATTAGACTTGTTGGTGACGGAAAAAAACGCACTTGGAACAAAATATATTCCCAAGCGGGGAATCCAATCCCGGCCGCCACGGTGAGAGCGTGGAATCCTAACCACTAGACCACTTGGGAGCGTGAATGAATGAATGTAAACAGTTGTACAATGTGCCGATAATCTAACGCGGCGATCGCACTGTGCGCGTAATGAGTTGAGTTTTATGTCCGGAGCGATGAACAACCTCCTCGATAGTACAGTGGTAAGTATCCCCGCCTGTCACGCGGGAGACCGGGGAACGATTCCCGGTCGGGGAGCCGTTGATGTTTTTTCATGTATTTTGCTTTTGATCACTGATTATGTTATGTATTTTTGCAAATAAGTTATCGTTTATGTAGGTAGTACGTAATCGTTTATGCAGGTAATTATAAGAACCAAACTGCTATATCAGTTCCATATTAAAATCAGGAGCATTGATTGAATAATGTGTTGCTACTTTGATGTACGAGAAAAATATATTTAAAGCCTTTCAGAAAAAAAAATCCATTCAAAATGAAAAAACAATGTCGGAAAAGAAACCTAATAAGACAAATTCTTTGTCTGATTTTCAATTGCATGCTCTTTCTTTGGGCTACAAATATATAATGATTTGATTGCATTCTACTTGACACTCCGACATTAAATATTCATTACTAACAAACGTTATCTGAATATACGTGTATAGTGAAAAACGACCATGATGAGTTTCATAACCGGACACTCTCTGTGGAAAACAGATGATTACGCTGTCGAAGATCAAAAGATTTGGAGTTAAAGAAAAAGTCAATATTAACCTTAAACACAAACAATATGCTGAATATTAAAAATATTAAACATTATAACGCAAAGACTGTGCTAGAAGCTTTCAGCCGTATTAGCAAGTGTTTTTAGCTCTTTAAAGGGAGTTACTTTAAAGCCGCCAAGACGTCACGTCCGGTTCGACGTAAACAACTTTTTTTAAAATAGCGTTAAGAATTTTTTTTATTTATTTTAATATATGAAAAGTTCTTTCAGTGAAACTACCATATATACCAAAAAGATGTAGATCAGCAAAAAATCTTTAAATATATATAAGTTTAATCGTGATAAAAGGTTCTTCAACAAAATGACAGACGGTTCTAGTGCTGTAATACTAACGGACTCTTCCGATCAATTTGAACAACTATCAACACTGGTGAATGAGAGACGTGATTACAGACTAAACGTGAAAAAAGCTGTTCAGAAGAAGATGGCCGCGACAACAAGATCTGAAATATCGATCACAGAAACAAGCGGAGGAATAACATTTGCGTTGAATGCCGGACTATACGAGCTCTTGAAAAATGCAACAGAGCAATACTGCTCTTCAGAAAAAAGTGAGTACCCTTTCAAATGTCAGAAAATTCCAGCGCTAGACCAGAAAGGCAATATTGTTGGAACAAAATTTTAAGTTACTTCAGGAAAAAACTCAATATACACTCTTAATATGTACCATACCAAATCGGGCTGTCTTGTGAACGGTAAGCAAGTAAGACAATTTATGCAAAAAGATTTGCCGAACATTCTGGACAGCAGTCTATATAAACCATGTGATCCCCCGGGCGTGACCAGTTGTTTTGACCTCAAGGGCATAATTTGAACAGTATTTGTAGAGGACCACTATATACCAAACATGAAACCTCTAGGCCTTTCGGTTTCAAAGGAGAAGAATTTTAAAGTCATTTTG
>CM051033.1:13475057-13647557 GCA_027627225.1 Congeria kusceri | reverse complement strand
CATGGACGAATAGTTAAACGTAATTCAGATTTTTAAATACAGCCGATTGCAGCTTAATCATTCACAGTAAATTTCACTATATCTCATATTTGCAGTAAATTGCTCATCCCCTCATTATCAGCTAAATTTAAATCGACTATAAAATCAACCTGTTTAAATAACATTTAGCCGTTGCTCGTACTCGGAAGGGCCTCATTTTAAAAACATACCACGTGACGAGGGAATTTGAAATCTTCGTATAAAACAGAGCCACGGCAGTAATACAGTCAGTCGTTGCAATATATAAAAGTCTGACTGGCAGTTTGCAATTATCATTGTTCAACATGAGATTCGCAATAGTTGGATTTCTTGGCCTCTGCATGGCGTCATTAGTCACTTGTTTTCCCGGCAACTCGGTGGAGCGAACACACCATCACCCAGGTTAGTAATGTTACTGTGTTTTTACACAGCAATTTACTTTATTTCGGAGATTTCAATAGATGCAGAATCCTGCTTTTAGATGCAGGCAAAATGGCGATTTACACATTTTTACTCGATCAAATAATCTGTCTTATTACGAGTATAATTTTGATGCAGTTATTTTCCGTTTGCCAACTTCAAAACACTAGAAAATAATATATATTATCATAATTATGGCAGTTTTTATTTTGCAAATTCTTTAAAAAGTTTTTATTCTTTATTAACACAGACTGCCAGAGCATTGAACACATAAACAGAAACACACTTCCTCTGACTGCAGTAGTTTAAACACTGAAATGTTCGTTTTGGCCCCTTGAAATTTGAAGCCATGGGTGACGTGAATCTTGGTTTTCAAACGCTATTGAAACTAAAACTAACACAATAAACCCGCCTCGTGTGCAAATTTAACTACTGCGTATTGCTCATGTATACATGCCATGCATGGATTGAGTTACACATGCTTTTTTGACCTTGACTTCACTTGAAAGGTTGTAGTTAAGTGCGTTTTAATAACTATTCTTAATCTGTATATACCGAATAAATATATAATGTATATTATCCTAGATAACAAACGGTATGTAAATAATTACATTTTGATGTTGCAATAATTGTCTGTCTTATTGCACTAGTCTCCAAACACATTATTCTACTGCATGAAATAAAGTGTGTGTGTACGTTCGAGTAACTATTTCACAATTATGCTATATTTTGAATCGCCACGTCGTTTCATACGACTACATGTACGTTATAATACAATCTTTTACAACGCGTGGCAGAGTTTGGTTTTAAGTTCAACAACTCTTCAACGAAAATGAACATTACGAAGAATATACGGTTGCATGACGCTGTTTAGCGTCCGACAGAAAGTTACCGTTCATCACCAATGTTCAAGATTTTGTCTGCGATTTTTAAATGCAGTTTTAATTTTTTGCAATTTTAGATAACCGTTTATATACAGGGACGACGTCTTTGAAATCTGCGTTCCAGTCTGAGGAAAGTGTCAAGACAGGGTGGCCCTACGCAATCATGGAATGTAAGTTACAGTATCAAGGTTTCAAGTACAGATAAGGTTTGTAATTTTTTAATATATGCTGAATATATACTGCACATAATTTTTTTTTAATATCTAGATAGTTTTCAAACGTTTGAATATAATTGACTTAAATCTTCTGTTTTCTTGTATAAGTTTGTCTTATGAATCTACTGGGATTAACAGGCCGAATTTCGAAAGTAGAACGATTTTATACGATAACCACATGTATTTATGCGTATACATCTCTTATGTTACCGTTTGCATGTACATAACGAAAGTTTTTGTTTTGGTTCGGTATTTAGTCGCAGGAGCTATGGTAATAAGCCATAAAAACTTTATAATTATTTGTGTGACGTACTGTAAATATTCTTTTTATTTTCTTATTTCATTTGTGGTTTCTTGTGTTAGGAATTTTAAAAGTATCATTTAAGAAATAGTTCGTGCGCTTTAAATCATTATTAACATTGTTTTCATACAGTATACCAATCTCATTAAAATCAAATCCTAACGTTGTTTGGATCTGAAGGCATCGTATAACAGGTCACGTTCAAGTGACCTTCCGATATATAAGGTATACCTGAACATTTTGAAGGCAACTTTCGATTGACTCCGGACAAAAGATCATCTGAACGTGACCCCTAATGCGATGTCATCAGATCCAGTCAGCGGATAATATAGTAGCGTCAGAATGGAGATGATTTTAATGAGATTGACAGTATACGATTGTTCTAAAAATATTTTTAAAAACAAACTCCGACGTGAAAAAGGATTTAATTCATAATCTTACTGGTTGTCCTTCAGATCTTTAGTGTGATTTTTTCTTATGAAAATAGTTGCGTCCCTGTTTGCCAAATGCCATTCTTGGACCATTTACCACGAGGCGACCCATGACGACAGTAAGTATACAGTGTGTATGATGGTGCAGTTTTAAGGATAAAATTTAGTGTGAGGCGTGACGTGGAAATCTCGGACTTGTCAGCCTGTGCAGTCCGCACAAGCCAACCCAGAACGACACTTTCCGCTTTTATGGTCTCTCTCAGCATAAATCCACTATAGGCGGAATGTGTCGTCCCGGATTAGCCTGTGCGGGCTAATAAGAGACACTTTACGCACATGCATTAATCCCCGGTTTCCCAAGACAGGCCTCTGTGTTAAGATAGTTATATATCTACAAACGTTCATATGAACCATAACACAATCGATTAATGTGGATTTAAACAATTGACCATGTTTTCAGCATTCCATTCTAATTGTACACGCATTTTACACCCGATACATATTTCGGCGTGCCGGGATATAATATCATCGTTGTCAGCAATGATGTCTTATGAAATGCAATAGCAAATGATTTAAACCTCAAGTGAAACTTCAAACCGTCTGTTTTCTTGTGATGCATGCTTTCGGATTAAACATAGATTTTTATTCGCTTATCATTATATACGCCTTTTATGATATATCATGTGTAAACAGGAATAGTATATTCCTGTATAACGCATTCTCTTTATACAGTTTTCAAACCGTTTGTTTTCAGGACAAATCATCAAGCTGCTCGAGTCTTCCTGCCCAGACGTTATGAAGATGGCCGAGGAGTTGAGGGCGAGTGTTTTTTAACAAATAGTTCAATTGATATTTCTATGATTTTTACCAGCCCCTCCCCTCCCCCGCACCCCGTCGAAGATGGGTTGTTATATTGGTGTGCAAATGTTGGTCGGTCTGGCGGTAAGAGATGAGGGCCAGTTTTTTAACAACAAATAGTCTGATTGATATTTATGATTATTACCAACACCAAACCCCCTCCCAGCCCCCGTCGAAGATGGCTGGTTATATTTGGTTATAATGGTTTGCAAAATGGCAGTCGGTCTGTCTGTAGGAGATGAGGGCGAGTGTTTTTTAACAAAAAATAGTCCGATTGATATGTCTATGATTATTACCAGCTCCCCCACACACGTCGAATATGGCAGGGTACATTTTGGTTTGCAAATGTCGGTCGGTGGGTCGGTCAGTAGACTACATTCTTTCCAAGGTCCAACACTTATCATCGGATCTTCTCCAAGTTTAATAAAACTGTTTTTGGGGCATAATACCTAGTAAAGTTACTAAAGTTCTTCAATCAGCCATTTCGCCCTCAGGAACTGAAGTTATGGCCCTACTCTGAAAATATTCCAGATTGGCATACCGGTTTTAACAGCTCTTGATCAGTTTTAGATAGACATCCAGAGTGATCAGGTGCCTATGTAGAGTGTAGACGATATTATATGTAGTTTATAAGTACTGTCGTAGAATATGTAATACTTAATTTAGTAATTAAATTTTTTTGATTTTAATAATTATTAAAATACATTCTATTGATAAATTCAAATAAAAATAGTTTCTGACAATTTGTTTGAAATTCATCTAAAACATTAATATTCATTTTGTTGTCTGTTTAAGTTTGATTTTATCGCTTTATCTTTTTTCTCTCCTCGAGTCGTATCGAACATTACACCCGACAGTGCACGAAATTAATTTTTTTAAACTGGGGCCTTATTCCAGAAAAATTTTTAATGAAAAAATTGTATTTTCACTAAGTTCTAGTTTTTGTAAGGTAATATTTTTGAAATGTTATATAAATTAATGAATCCAATTAAGCTAAAAATTTGTGTACATTTAGCAAAAATTCACGTATACGAGAAATAAAATGCTTACGAAAAATGATCTTAAAAAGCTAATGATAAAATTTCACTTAATGTTTCTGGAATACGACCTTTGATTTATGTTTTTTGTATTTTAGGAGATGATGATGAATGGCGAGGGCGACTTCAAACAATTCAACAAAGAATTTAGACCTATGTTCGCAGCAATCCAATGCAAGTTTCCGAAGTTTTTTCTTCTAACGAATACTTCATTTTTACTTTTGATTAAAAAATTTAAATCGATGGTAACACTTACCAATTTTAATGGTTTCTCTATCCCTTGAAACAAAAAGCAAATAAGATAGAACAATGATATTCATTGCTCAGTTATCGACCATATGTGAAATTATGACGTCATTCGTATTTATATCTATACTTATCAAACTCTTAACGCATCACATATTCCAGGCTACTTTTACTACATTACAAAGATAGTAACATACAAAGTAATAAAAACACGATATACTGATATGCAAACATGTTCCGATAGTAAAATTGTGCCGAAAAGGGTACACAATGAGGCATGTCTCGATTACGCGCAGAAGGGGCGTAATAA
Organism: Congeria kusceri; assembly: GCA_027627225.1. Lineage (NCBI taxonomy): Eukaryota > Metazoa > Mollusca > Bivalvia > Myida > Dreissenidae > Congeria > Congeria kusceri. The sequence continues at coordinate 13,642,837 of CM051033.1, read as the reverse complement.
AAAATTACACAGGTAAATTACTGTTGTCACCCTCTTGCATTCAGTACTGCAGTGCATCTCCGTGGCATGCAAAGAACAAAAGTGGTCACCGTGTCCAAAGGAATGGTGACCATGCTTGTTCTTTCCATGAGTTTTCCTATGTATTTAATGGAACTTTGCATGTGTTGCGTTAGGAGTTTTGGATTAGTATATAAGTAAAATGTTTATTGAGAGAATTTCTTCAGGAACAAGAAGCCATACGTGAGGGGGCGCACTTCATCAAATACATCGAATAATACACAACATGACGTTGATATTCTGGTTTGGTTTTGTGAATGTCTGTTAATTTTACCCCCGACGTCATGATTATTATCTCTGACGTCATTGATTTATATTTTTTACTTTGCACAGGCACCAATGTAATGATCGATCGCGAGGAAATGCTCACTGAACTTGAGGCAGCCGGGATGGATCCACAAGGTTCGATCAGTATACCTAGTAGATCCAGATATTGTCAAAACAAACGGTTATTTAATCGAACAAGTTAAAAAAGTTTATTTAAAGACTTCTTAAGCTAGCAGTTAGAAAATTGTGTCAAACACTGTCTATAATGTTTACCTTGCAGTGGACACATTAGATATATCGTTACTTTAACATAGATCTAAGGGTCCGTATTCACAAAGCTAAAGGAAATCTTATCTTGTAGTTGTACTTAAGTGAAATTTTTAGATGAAATTTTATGTGTTAAATCCAATGATTAATAAATTAATTGGCATAATGCTAAACATTTAAGCAGTATTTATTGGTTAAAAACATTTTAACATTAATGTAAAAAGACTTTACATGAAAAGCCAGAGACATAAGGAATTTAAAAAATAACGAAATTTTACGTTTTCTTCCGTAAGGCGCTTTGTGGATACGGGAACTGATAATTATCTTTTCACAGTTTGACTTGCTAATTCATAACGGTTACGACATGCATTTTCTGGTTATGTTCTCGAATGTTAACTGCAGCCAGTATTTTTAGCAATTGGAACTATATAATCATTTATATTAAAGTGTTTCTAAGTAACTTTTTCGTTTTGTGGTTTTATTTTTCACGAATAAAATGGTGCTAATAGGTAAAAGCCAAGTGCGTGTATTTTAGTTATATCGTTGTAAGATAAATCTACCCGCTTGAAAATGACCTGGGACAACAAATGTTAACCACATATCTGCTTACTTGATCCGTAGATGACCCCTTTCTGCGACTCACCGTTGACCTTGATACGATCTGCCAACGAGCGCTCCAGTAAACCGGAAGTAACATGGGAAACGCACCGGAAGTGGGTGATCTTTTTTCTCGCTTGAGCTGTTTCAATTTTATTTTTCACAAAGTACAAATACATGTTAATCTAGATCTATAGGTGTTCATATTTCAAACTTCGTAGGGGCTCCGGATTATATGACAAAAAATACTATAAACGAATAAATAATTTATTACATTATTAACCGCGGAACGAAAATCTCTCTAAATACACTCAACAATAATATTACAGGGTCATATATTCAATAGAACAATAGTTTTTGATAATTTTGTCAAATGTTCATCTTTTATTGATGATTAAAATGTTAATTTACTTTTGTTTTTTTCTTTATTTTTTTAAATATAATTTTAAAATGCATATCCAAGTTTGTTTTCCAGTTTTGATGAAACCATTATTAGCTTTGTTTTATGTCTGACACTTTAACATTTTGATGAGTGTAGATCGGTTGTTTTTGGTGTTAAACGGACCCGATCCCAGAATGGCAAATTGGCGATTTCGAAATGTTTTACCTATACCAAACAGATGCTTTTATTTAGAAGTTTATAGACATTTATGTCATGTTTTTGTAAATTCAAACATTTGTGAATAAGACCCTTGATGTCCGTTAAAATATGCCAACGTTCTTTTCACAGAGTATGCTTATTTCAGCGACGAATTTTTCGGTGGTGGTTCCTGCCTTGGAGGGGTTAGCGCGGAGACATCGTCCCGAATACTGTTCGTAACATCAACCTGCATTCGCTCCTCCTACATTGTTATTGCAACAGTTAATGAATTGTTTTATGTTATTGGAAATAAAATAAATGCAAAACATAATTTATTCATTTTACTTAGTTATGTATTTTTTTTTAAAGATGCAGTATGCTTCAAAGAATTCGTAGTACGAAATTAATGTATAATAATAAGAAAATATAGATTACAATAAAATAAAGCCAAATAATGAATTAAACTAAAGTGTTTAACATTAAAAACAAATGCGTTAGTGACCCGAATTTGTTAGTGTGTTTACAATTTACAAATAATTTGTACACATCGTTCCTGCTATATAAGTACTATAATCTACTTGTTAATAAAGATCATTTCGTACCTTCCTGATTTTGAAAATGCATCGTTAAACATTTATATGCGTATAATTGTAGAATCGTGCACACATATTTGTACCCAATTACTGCGTAGCATGTTTTTATCATGTGCTTGTCCACGATTTTATTTTGCGCCAAGTGTTTGTCTATGGTCACGTGGCCGACAGGATTTAAAATTGAGCTATGCTAGGGACACAATTAAATCTCTGCGCGGAGGTTGAATTTAGCCATGGCAGGATGGATTTAAACTCGACAAGACGGCGTATTTCGTGAATGAATAAGGTCCATAGGTTTCCGGTCAAGGCCAAAAAAACATAGTAAAGCATTTAGAAATAACATTTTTTTTATATACAAGTGTAATGTAATTAAACATTCCCACTAATAAACACGAAATGAAAATAATAGTATGTTCCACCTGCCATAGGTTGCTATCAACATTGATTCGTACTGAGCATTTTGCGCTAAAAAGTGCTCTATAAAGTGCACTTACATAATTTGAATTAAATTCGCAAGTAATCTCATTGCAATCAGTAATCGGTTTCTTAAGCAATTTATGCATTACTTTTCAATGTGTGTGTCCACTATCTTACGAGGGTTGATTTCACACACTTATTATTCATTCACATAAACCTTGATGTTGTGAAGTAATTACTCCTAAACTAGTATACAAACAAAAACTACGAAGACGGCTAGGTATTTTATAACGTTCTACATACTAATGGAATAGAGGTTTGTAAAACGTAATGCTATTATCTATAGAGAAACGTGGAAGCTGCCAAGGCTGAACGAAAATATTAACATAATACCCGCTACTTTTTCTATAGACAAAGAACAAAATTATCGTTGTTAAACTACCCATAAACAACGGAAAATGAAGTGGAAAAGGAAATTCCGATTTAGAACGGAGCATAGTTAAAAGAAGTTCCAATTTTAATTGCAAAAATATAAGTATAAGAAAGAAAAAGTGGCGCCTTCACTTAACTACCGGTAATCAGTCTGTCGGTTTATCATACATTGTTGTGTGTTCAACACTATTTGATACATGCGACTTTAAAATGATCATAAAAATTACAGTAGTATTCTATTCAAACATGTACGTTACAATTGCTTTATAATTTCGTCCATTTCAAGTGATGACAATTCATTAACGACACGTTATTCTAAAATATTTCTGAGTAGTGTATATTTTTTAGTTTTTGGAATACGTGTCAACAACTTTTCAATTTTCTAATCTGTGAATAGGTTCCTTTAGAAACCTTCTGTAGCAGTCGCTAGAGAAGGACCGTATATCAAACTCAGTTAAATATATCAACAAGGACTGGTTCACAGATTGTCGAATCTTTGAAAGATGTTATTTACTGTCTTTAACTGCTAAAACTAAACCAGTTGTACTAACCAAAACATATATAAAGAAAAATAAATAAAAAGCTTTGCCTTTGCGGGGACTAGAATCTACGAAAGCCGGGATAAAAAAATTTGTCGCGCTAACTACGCGGCCTTTCTGACTTGAAGTCATGGTCGTGAACTTTTAACGCCTTACACACGCTTTACAATTTTATCCAATTCAATTTATATAGGTCATGCAACTTCTAAGAAAGTAAATTCCATTTAAAGGCTAGTCACCCGTAATAAATACAGAATGCATTCGCGATTTCGACAAAAGCTGAAGCTGACTATGCGCTTGTCTTTGATCTGCTGAACATTCGAATGTGTCAAGAAATTTGGGTTCGGGATACATTACAATACCCAGGAGACACGCTGTCAGGGAATAATCATTTCAACCAAGTGTCCACCTTGCACATTGCATATTTTAACAGAAGAAAAAATACTGTTAAAGAGAAATAAGTCACAATAACGGTGCGTTAAAGTAATGGTACTGGTTCGACAACGTAGAATCCTTGCGTTATTATGTCTATTTTTTTATTTTTTATTTTTGTTTTTCAATTTAACTCGTAATATATATATACCTGGATCAATAACGCAACATGTCTGTGTCATTGCTATAAATTATCAATGTCGAAATTAAAATTTTGTAAAAAATAAATCTTCAATCTCCTCATAATTGTCTCCCCTGAAGATTTCCAAATTTGTATTTTTAACTGGTGGGGGCAGATGTAACTGTGAAGAGTACCCATGGGGAAGTAACAATTGAGAAGAGTTTGGGCTACATTATAAGCCCGGACAAGCAAAAAGCCAATTTCGACATGGACCCTTAAATATGACCTTGACCTCTGATCTACATTCTTGATCTATGCGCATGACATGTCATTTAATTTATGCAAACAATTGTGCAAAGTAATTTGAAAATGCATCAATCCATGGCCAAGTTATAGTCTGGACGACCTTGACTTTTAACTTGCGGACCATATTCATGAGCGCTACACACCATCTCATTGTGGCAAACATTAGTGCTAAGTAATTCTAAAATCCCTCCATCTACGGCCAAGTAAGTTATGGTCCAGACAAGCAAGACCGGAACGACCAGGCTATATGCGCCTGTCCTCTTTGTATGGATGCACTACATAGACATTTTATTGAATTATTAATTCCAGAGATCTCGCGTGAAACAAAAATATGCCAATCAATGTCTTATTTTGCGGCGAAGCTATTTAACCCAACTTTTGACCTTTCTCAACATCCAATCAAATGTTGTGAAAATTTCCCGCCAGTAGTCCCGAATGAATAAATCCTAACATTGCATCTGCTAGTTAAAAAGAAATCCCCACCGTAACCCAATTGAAATGTGCATCCCCGAGGCGTGGCTTATTTTGATCCCAGGGGTATAAGTTGAACAATCTTGAACAAACCTCTGGGCCTTGCGGTTTCAGGTAAAGATTTTAAAACTCCTTTTTCAATTTAAGTCTATATAAACCATGTGACCCCTCGGGGTGTGGCCATATTTGACCCCAGGGGCATAATTTAAACAATCTTTGTAGAGGACCACTATGCAATGTTACGTACCAAATATAGGAAAGCTGTGGGCCTTGTCTTTTCTGAGAAGAATATTTTTAAAATCATTTTGTTATTTAAGTCTATATAAACCATGTGATCCCCAGGGCGTGACCAGTTGTTTTGACCCCAGGGGCATAATTTGAACAGTATTTGTAGAGGACCACTATATACCAAACATGAAACCTCTAGGCCTTGCGGTTTCAAAGGAGAAGAATTTTAAAGTCATTTTGCTATTTAAGGCTATATAAACCATGTGACCACTGGCGTGTGGTCAGTTTTGACCCATGGGGCATAATTTGAACAGTCTTTGTAGAGGACCACTATAGGATGTTACATACCAAATACGAAACCTCTGGGCCATGCGCTTTCGGAGGAGATGATTTTTAAAGACATTTTCCTATTTTACTTTATATAAACCATGTGACCCCCGGGGCGTGGCCAGTTTTGACCCCAGGGGCATAATTTGAACAGTCTTTGAAGAAGATCACTATACAGCGTTACATACCAAATAAGAAACCTCTGAGCCGGAGATTTTTAAAGTCATTTTCCTATTTAATTCTATATAAATCATGTGACCCCGTGGGCGTGGCCAGTTTTGATCCCAGAGCCGTAACGATAGGAACAACTTTGAAAGTTGGTCACCCAATGATCATTCCTGTGAAGTTTGGTGAAAATCTGCCAAGTGTCTTAGGAGGAGTTGTTATTTGAATAAAAGGTTGAAGACGGACGAACGCACGCACGCACACACGCACGGACGACGGACAACGGGCGATCACATAAGCTCACCATTAGCACTTTGTGCTCAGGTGAGCTAAAAATTGGCTCCTTTTCTTCTCGGAGGTGAATGGAAAAAATGATCCAATGTGGAAAATTCCAGACATACCTCTTTACTTTGTTTACTTTTTAAATAATTTCCTGTTCTGAGCTTCCTACGCGGAAGTTGCATTGGCTCAATTTGCATTTTCAATTTACATGCCAGTGTTTACAGGTCGTGTAATATGACATTGGGAATATCCCCTGTTAATATGCGATAGGCAACATTCCATATAATACACTCGCTGACTGGTTGTTAATACACGTCAAGGTTACGCATGCGCAAATAAATTCCGTCACAATGTTTGATCTCAATTTTCACCATGACCAAGATACTTTTCAATATATCACCATACATCGTTGGCAACATAAGGCCATAACCTTTGGATAAAAATGAATGTCAAAAAATTATATGTGTTGTAACTCAAAATATTTACCTTAGAATAAACACACCGGTTTTGACGGGCATGGAGGCTGCCATTTTGTGCATGAATACATGGGCCAAACCTATGAAGCTGGGAACCACTAAGAACAAAGTAGTGCCAAAAAACCACCTTTTTTCTTATTTCTTATATATATACCTTTAAATTGATACCAAAACATATCATTTAAACTGTATTTTAAAAATCATATGCATTATACACTGAACCATATGTGTTTATTATCTAACTGACAGCCCAGAGGATGTGACTTCCTGTTTGGGGTAATTTGACCTTGAAGAGAACCCAACCCTTTCAAATTTGAAAAAAAACCTCATTTTTCATAAATCTGATCTATTTCGAGAAAGAACCTGAAGTCCTATCACACTGGTTTAAGGATTTATTGGAAAAAAATAATAATGAAATATACCACATATAAAGGCATTTCGAGACAAGAATTTAGACAGAAAACATGTACTTAGGTACATCTTGGAAAACATTATTTTAAATCAGAATTAAGCATAACTTTGGATTTTAATAGGCATAGCAGATGTAATATATAATATCAAAAGTGACAAAAAATCTTCATTAGCATTTCAAATGTTACACAACAGGTTTTCAAGCTGTTTTTGAGCTAAAAAAAATAAAATCTGCATTTTTGGCGGTAAAATCCATATAAAAGTAGCATTTCAGATGCCATTTGACCCAAGAAAAGGGTTTGTTTACATAACATTCAACAGACTGTACCTCCTGACACACAATAAACAAAACATGTCAATGCCAGGTACTAATTAATAGTCTTTTGTCACACCTGAACTTGTGGGTGAGATGTGAATTCCTTCTAGGCCAGTCTCCAGCAACCTTCAGTCTGTATCCAGTACTCAGTGCTGTGTAATCTGTGGAAATAAAATGGTTTTCTGTGCATGTTTACTCATTATTGTGATTACTAGTGTAAGTTAGATATAATTAGTGTACATATATAATAGTTTACTATCTTTTAATTGTGATAAGTCTAGTCGCTATGCCGGCTTCAACGCGTCGAGCTCACTTGGGGAAAAGTGGGTTCAAGAATGGGCTCGGGAGTCCCAACAAGGGTAAAATTCTTTCTTTTCCAACTGTTGATGATAAGAAGTATGTGAGATTGGAAAAGAAGTCATTCGATAGTAGAATACATGACAATAACAATGTACTAACCTTCAAAGATACCGATGGTGCGGACACGACTGTGTCTACGTTACGGCCCCGTCCCAATGCCACTAATGTAGTTGACGAGTACAGTAGTTTTAATGACTCGTAACTACATCCAGACTTGTATACCAATAAGTGGATGGCTCAGGCTGAGGTCCAGGTTCTTTTCAACACTGCATTTAAAGAACATACTGAAATTAAATCAAACTGTGATGGCGATTTCAATTTTAATGCCGCTACCTCCATTAGGTGGGGTCTAGGTTGGGTTGGCGTGAGCGGCTAAAATGTACAAAGTGTTCATACATTAGCAAGTATCGCAATCTTTACGAGGAGGTTGATTGTAAAAAAAGGTCGTGGTAGGCGTGCCGCAAAAATAAACATCGGCCTTCAGCTTGGACTGTGCACAACACCAGTCAGCAATACCGGTGTGCGCAGAATTCTTAGCAACGCTAATATAATAGCCCCCACCCAGTCCTCCATACAAAGATTAAGTAACAAAGTTAATGAAAAGGATGAAAGTGTCAATGTTAAGGACATGCATGAGCAAAGAGTGTCCCTTGTGAAGGAAAATACCCTAATAGGTCAAAACAATGCAAAAACTGTAAATGTAGAGGGCGACTTTGTGTACACTAAAATAATAAATATTAGTTTTATTATTTCATCTTCAAGTACATACTAATACTAAATAAATAATTATAATTATTTGCAAAGTATTATGCATTCAATTCTTTACCTAAGTATGATTATTATTATTAGTAGTAGAAGTAGTAGTAGTAGTACTGGTAGTAGTAGTAGTTGTTGTTGTTGTTGATGTGGTAGTAGTGGTAGTAGTAGTGGTTTGTTTGTCTGTTTGTTTGGATATATCAGTTAACCTACTCACACTTTTCCTGGGTAAGCTGGTTTACCAGTACTAAGTGCACAAACTTATGCCAGTAAATGACAACTGCCCTACTTGAATCAGAGGTAGGGGGAGAATGGCCGTAGAAATAATTTCATGACCAATCCACACACAACTTATGTGGCCGGGCTGGGAATCGAACCCGCGATCCTCGGATTTGTAGTGCAGCGCTCTATCAACTGAGCTAGCCGGCCCGGCAAAGTAGTAGAAGTAGTAGTGGTAGTGGCAGTGGTAGTGGTAGTAGTAGCAGTAGAAGTGGTAGTGGTAGTGGTAGTGGTAGTGGTAGTGGTAGTAGTAGTAGTAGTAGTAGTAGATGTTGTTGTTGTTGCTGTTGTTGTTTTTGTTTATGTTGTTGTTGTTGTTGTAGTGGTAGTAGTAGTAGTAGTAGTAGTAGTAGAAGTAATAGTAGTAGTAGTAGTAGTAGTAGTAGTAGTAGTAGTAGTAGTAGTAGTAGTAGTAGTAGTAGTAGTAGTAGTAGTACTAGTAGTAGTAGTAGTGGTAGTGGTAGTGGTAGTAGTAGTTGTTGTAGTCGTAGTAGTAGTAGTAGTAGTAGTAGTAGTAGTAGTAGTAGTTGTTGTTGTTGTTGTTGTTTTGGTTTTTGTTGTTGTTGTTGTTGTGGTAGCAGTAATAGTAGTAGTAGTAGTAGTAGTAGTAGAAGTAGTAATAGTAGTAATAGTAATAGTAGTAGTAGTAGAAGTAGCAGCAGTAGTAGTAGCAGCAGCAGTATCAACAGCAGTTGCAGCAACAATAGCAACAGCAGCAGCAGTCGAAGTTGTTGTTCTTGGTGGTTGTGGTGTTGTTGTTTCAATTCCCATTTTTTGTTATTCGATGTCATAATGACCGAGTCCATTGGATACAACCAAATTACACGTTTCTTGTTATATCGCAGATACCCGAGAGTATCGCAGATCTAGTCGTTCAACAAATCGTTGAGAATATCGAGATCCTCGTGCGTTTCAGGACATCGCGGTGTGTTCCCTTCCAGTATTCGGTAGAGGCCCAGAGCATAAGTATAGTAAAAAAAAATTAAATGTTTTAGTTAAAGAAATCGTAAAAGTTTAATGTTATACTTTTGGTTTGATATGTTTCAAACATATAATATTAAATGTGAATGTAATTCTGATGCTCAATAGTCACACCTTTAGATTATAAGGCATTACGTTGTATAATTTCAAGATCAATTTTTCAAGCGACCGCTATTATAATGCATTTATTGCGTTCATAGCGATTACTGATGTCTTTATGATGAATGAAAAGACACGCGTCTCATACACTGTATATTTTTAATGTTAATGTTATATACATATATCTTTTATTCAACTAGACAACCTTAACTTAAAATGGATTATATACCTTGAATTCCAACATGACAGGCGCAGACAAAGAACAAAATTCACTATTGTTAAACGACCAATAAACAACCCGAACACATAGTTCCAAAACTGTAAAATATAGTTCGCATTTAAATTGCAGAAAATGTGGTCATGTCATGTTCAAATCGAAATAATTTTCGCATGATCGTTGTTCATCGGCTAATAAACAACGATTTGTCGTTCTGATGCTGTATATTTAACCACTTGGGCTAACGCCCTTGTGGTTTAATTCCGACGCATCAGAACTCCAAATCGTTGTTTATTAGCCGACAAACAACTGTAAATTAATAATATATCTTGATTTATACCTTTTCAATGTGGTTGTTTGTTTTTATAATGTCACATGCCTTTTAGTTATGTAAATAAACTGTAGGCTAGTTTTTTGTAAGCATATTGTTAAATAAATGTTGTTTTTGTTGTTGTTTGGATGATGATGATGTCAATACTGATTCAGTTACAGTCAGTAAAAAAAAGTGTGAATCGTTGCAAACATGGACGAATAGTTAAACGTAAATCAGATTTTTAAATACAGCCGACTGCAGCTTAATCATTCACAGAAAATTTCACTATTTCTCATATTTGCAGTAAATTGTTCATCCCCTCAATATCAACTAAATTTAAATCGACTATAAAATCAACCTGTTTAAATAACATTTAGCCGTTGCTCGTACTCCGAAGGGCCTCATTTTAAAAACATACCACGTGACGAGGAAATTTCAAATCTTCGTATGAAACAGAGCCACGGCAGTAATAAAGTCAGTCGTTGCAATATTTAAAAGTCTGACTGGCAGTTTGCAATTATCATTGTTCAACATGAGATTCGCAATAGTTGGATTTCTTGGCCTCTGCATGGCGTCATTAGTCACTTGTTTTCCCGGCAACTCGGTGGAGCGAACACACCATCATCCAGGTCAGTAATATTTCTGTGTTTTTACACATCAATTTACTTTATTTCGGAGATTTCAATAGATGCAGAATCCTGCTTTTAGATGCAAGCAAAATGGCGATTTACACATTTTTACTCGATCAAATAATCTCTTATTACAAGTATAATTTTGATGCAGTTATTTTCCGTTTGCCAACTTCAAAAAACTCTAGAAAATAATATATATTATCATAATTATGGCAGTTTTTATTTTGATAATTCTTTAAAAGTTTTTATTCTTTACTAACACAGACTGCCAGAGCATTGAACACATAAACAGAAACACACTTCCTCTGACTGCAGTAGTTTAAACACTGAAATGTTCGTTTTGGCCCCTTGAAATTTGAAGCCAAGGGTGACGTGAATCTTGGTTTTCAAACTCTATTGAAACTAAAACTAACACAATAAACCCGCCTCGTGTGCAAATTTAACTACTGCGTAATGCTCATGTATTCATGCCATGCATGGATTGAGTTACAAATGTTTTTTTGACCTTGACTTGACTTGAACGGTTGTAGTTAAGTGCGTTTTAATAACTATTCTTAATCTGTATATACCGAATAAATATATAATGTATATGATCCTAGATAACAAACGGTATGTAAATAATTACATTGTGAATGTTGCAATAATTGTCTGTCTTGTTGCACTAGTTTCCAAACACATAATTCTACTGCATGAAATAAAGTGTGTGTGTGTGCGTTCGAGTAACTATTTCACAATTATGCTATATTTTGAATCGCCACGTCATTTCATACGACTACATGTACGTTATAATACAATCTTTTACAACACGTGAGTTTGGTTTAAAGTTCAACAACTCTTCAACGAAAATGAACATTACGAAGAATATACGGTTGCATGACGCTGTTTAGCGTCCGACAGAAAGTTACCGTTCATCACCAATGTTCAAGATTTTGTCTGCGATTTTTAAATGCAGTTTTCATTTTTATTTATTTTTTGCAATTTTAGATAACCGTTTATAAAAAGTGAATAAACAGATTGTGGACGCATTTTTATTTAAGTATGTTTAAACCAACTGAAAAGCAACGCGGCCCATCCGCTTAAATGAAAATAAATGTAAATATGACTGCAATATGTCACAATTTTTGTATCGTTTATATACAGGGACGACGTCTTTGAAATCTGCGTTCCAGTCTAAGGAAAGTGTCAAGAAAGGGTGGCCCTACGCTGTCATGGAATGTAAGTTACAGTATCAAGGTTTCAAGTACAGATAATGTTTGTAATTTTTTAATATATGCTGAATATATACTTAACATATATTTTTTTTTATATGTAGATAGTTTTCAAACGTTTGAAATATAATTGACTTAAATCTTCTGTTTTCTTGTATAAGTTTGTCTTCTGAATCTACTGGGATTAACAGGCCGAATTTTGAAAGTAGAACGATTTGATACGATAACCACAGGTATTTATGCGTGTACGTCTCTTACGTGACCGTTTGCATGTACTTAACGAAAGTTTTCGTTTTGGTTCAGTTTATTTTCGCTGTAGTCGCAGGAGCTATGGTAATAAGCCATAAAAACTTTATAATTATTTGTGTGACGTACTGTAAATATTCTTTTTATTTTCTTATTTCATTGGTGGTTTCTTGTGTTTGGAAGTTTAAAAGTATCATTTAAGAAATAGTTCGTGCGCTTTAAATCATTATTAACATTGTTTTCATACAGTATACCAATCTCATTAAAATCAAATCCTAACGTTGTTTGGATCTGAAGGCATCGTATAACAGGTCACGTTCAAGTGACCTTCCGATATATAAGGTATACCTGAACATTTTGAAGGCAACTTTCGATTGACTCCGGACAAAAGATCATCTGAACGTGACCCCTAATGCGATGTCATCAGATCCAGTCAGCGGATAATATAGTAGCGTCAGAATGGAGATGATTTTAATGAGATTGACAGTATACGATTGTTCTAAAAATATTTTTAAAAACAAACTCCGACGTGAAAAAGGATTTAATTCATAATCTTACTGGTTGTCCTTCAGATCTTTAGTGTGTTATTTTTCCTTATGAAAATAGTTGCGTCCCTGTTTGCCAAATGCCATTATTGGACCATTTACCACGAGGCGACCCATGACGACAGTAAGTATACAGTGTGTATGATGGTGCAGTTTTAAGGATAAAATTTAGTGTGAGGCGTGACGTGGAAATCTCGGACTTATCAGCCTGTGCAGTCCGCACAAGCCAACCCAGAACGACACTTTCCGCTTTTATGGTCTCTCTCAGCATAAATCCACTGTAGGCGGAAAGTGGCGTCCCGGATTAGCCTGTGCGGGCTAATAAGAGACGACACTTTACGCACATGCATTAATCCCCGTTTTCCCACGACAGGCCTCTGTATTAAGATAGTTATATATCTACAAACGTTCATATGAACCATAACACAATCGATTAATGTGGATTTAAACAATAATTGACCATGTTTTCAGCATTCCATTCTCATTGTACACGCATTTTACACCCGAGACATATTTCGGCGTGCCGGGATATAATATCATCGTTGTCAGCAATGATGTCTTATGAAATGCAATAGCAAATGATTCAAACCTAAAGTGAAACTTCAAACCGTCTGTTTTCTTATGATGCATTCCTTCGGATTAAACATAGATTTTTATTCGCTTATCATTATATACGCCTTTTATGATATATTATGTGTAAACAGGAATAGTATATTCCTGTATAACGCATTCTCTTTATACAGTTTTCAAACCGTTTTTCAGGACAAATCTTCAAGCTGCTAGAGTCTTCCTGCCCAGACGTTATGAAGATGGCCGAGGAGTTGAGGGCGAGTGTTTTTTAACAAAAATAGTTCAAATGATATTTCTATTATTTTTACCAGCCCCTCCCCTCCCCCGCACCCCGTCGAAGATGGGTTGTTATATTGATGTGCAAATGTTGGTCGGTCTGTCGGTAGGAGATGAGGGCCAGTTTTTTAACAACAAGTAGTCTGATTGATATTTATATGATTATTACGAACACCAAAACCCTCCCAGCCCCCGTCGAAGATGGCTGGTTATATTTGGTTATAATGGTTTGCAAAATGGCAGTCTGTCTGTCGGTAGGAGATGAGGGGGAGTGTTTAAAAAAAAAAAAATAGTCCGATTGATATGTCTATGATTATTACCAGCTCCCCCACACACGTCGAATATGGCAGGGTACATTTTGGTTTGCAAATGTCGGTCGGTGGGTCTGTCAGTAGACGACATTCTTTCCAAGGTCCAACATTTATCATCCATCTTCTCCAAGCTTAATAAAACTGTTTTGGGGCATAATACCTAGTAAAGTTCTTCAATCAGCCATTTCGCCCTAAGGAACTGAAGTTATGGCCCTACACTGAAAATATTCCAGATTGGCATACCGGTTTTAACAGCTCTTGATCAGTTTTAGATGCCTGTCTATCTATAGTGTAGACGATATTATATGTAGTTTACAAGTACTGTCGTAGAATATGTAATACTTAATTTAGTAATAATTTTTTTTTTATTTTAATAATTATTAAAATACTTTCTATTGATAAATTCATATAAAAATAGTTTCTGACGATATGTTTGAAATTCGTCTAAAACATTAATATCCATTTTGTTGTCCGTTTAAGTTTGATTTTATCGGTTTTTCTTTTTTCTCTCCTTGAGTCGTATCGAACATTACACCCGACAGTGAACGAAATTAATTTTTTTGAACTGGGGCCTTATTCCAGAAAAATTTTAAGTGAAAAAAATTGTATTTTCACTTAAGTTCTAATTTTTGTAAGGTAATATTTTTGAAATGTTATATCAATGAATGAATCCAATTAAGCTGAAAATTAGTGTACATTTAGCAAAAATTCACGTATACGAGAAATAAAATGCTTAAGAAAAATGATGATCTTAAAAAGCTAATGATAAAATGTCACTTATGTTTCTGGAATACGACCCTTGATTTATGTTTTTTGTATTTTAGGAGATGATGATGAATGGCGATGGCGACTTCAAAAAACTCGACGAAAAATTTAGACCCATGTTCGCAGCAATCCAATGCAAGTTTCCGAAGTTTTTTCTTCTAACGAATACTTAATTTTTAGTTTTGATTAAAAAATGTAAATCTATGGTAACACTTGCCAATTTTAATGATTTCTCTAGGCCTTGAAACAAAAAGCAAATAAGATAGAACAATGATATTCATTGCTCAGTTATCTACCATATGTGAAATTATGACGTCATTCGTATTTATATCTATACTTAATCAAAACTCTTAACGCATCACATATTCCAGGCTCCTTTTACTACATTACAAAGATAGTAACATACAAAGTAATCAAAAACACGATATACTGATATGCAAACTTACTGTTATGTCCCCCTCTTGCATTCAGTACCGCAGTGCATCTCCGTGGCATGCAAAGAACAAAAGTGGTCACCGTGTCCAAAGGAATGGTGACAATGCTTGTTATTTCCAGGAGTTTTCCTATGTATTTAAAGGAGCTTTGCATGTGTTTCGTTAGGAGTTTTGATTAGTATGTAAGTAAAATGTTTGAGAGAATTTCTTCAGGAACAAAAAAGCCATACGTGAGGGGGCGCACTACATTATATACATCGAATAATCCACAACATGACGTTGATATTCTGTTGTGGTTTGGTTTTGTGAATGTCTGATAATTTTACCGCTGACGTCATGATTATTATCTCTGACGTCATTGATTTATTTTTTTTACTTTGCACAGGCACCAATGTAATGATCGATCGCGAGGAAATGCTCACTGAACTTGAGGCAGCCGGGATGGATCCACAAGGTTCGATCAGTATACCTAGTAGATCCAGATATTGTCAAAACAAACGGTTATTTAATCGAACAAGTTAAAAAAGTTTATTTAAAGACTTATTAAGCTAGCAGTTAGAAAATTGTGTCAAACACTGTCTATAATGTTTACCTTGCAGTGGACACATTAGATATATCGTTACTTTAACATAGATCTAAGGGTCCGTATTCACAAAGCTCCTAAAGGAAATCTTATCTTGTAGTTGTATCTTGCATAATGCTAAACATTTAAGCAGTATTTATTGGTTAAAAACATTTTAAAATGAATGTAAAAAGACTTTACATGAAAAGCCAGAGACATAAGGAATTTAAAAAATAAAGAAATGTTACGTTTTCTTCCGTAAGGCGCTTTGTGGATACGGGAACTGATAAGTATCTTCACAGTTTGACTTGCTAATTCATAACGGTTACGACATGCATTTTCTGGTTATGTTCTCGAATGTTAACTGCAGCCAGTATTTTTAGCAATTGGAACTATATAATCATTTATATTAAAGTGTTTCTAAGTAACTTTCGTTTTGTGGTTTTATTTTTCACGAATAAAATGGTGCTAATCGGTAAAAGCCAAGTGCGTGTATTTTAGTTATATCGTTGTAAGATAAATCTACCCGCTTGAAAATGACCTGGGACAACAAATGTTAACCACACATCTGCTTACTTGATCCGTAGATGACCCCTTTCTGCGACTCACAGTTGACCTTGATACGATCTGCCAACGAGCGCTCCAGTAAACCGGAAGTAACTTGGGAAACGCACCGGAAGTGGGTGATCTTTTTTCTCGCTTGAGCTGTTTCAATTTTATTTTTCACAAAGTACAAATACATGTTAATCTAGATCTTCTATAGGTGTTCATATTTCAAACTTCGTAGGGGCTCCGGATTATATGACAAAAAATACTATAAACGAATAAATAATTTATTACATTATTAACCGCGGAACGAAAATCTCTCTAAATACACTCAACAATAATATTACAGGGTCATATATTCAATAGAACAATAGTTTTTGATAATTTTGTCAAATGTTCATATTTTATTGATGATTAAAATGTTAACTTTTGTTTTTTTCTTTATTTTTTTGAATATAATTTTAAAATGCATATCAAAGTTTGTTTTCCAGTTTTGATGAAACCATTTTTAGCTGGGTTTTATGTCCGACACTTTAACATTTTGTTGAGTGTAGATCGGTTGTTTTTGGTGTTAAACGGACCCGATCACAGATTGGCAAATTGGCGATTTCGAAATGTTTTACCTATACCAAAGAGATGCTTTTATTTAGAAGTTTATAGACATTTATGTCATGTTTTTGTAAATTCAAACATTTGTGAATAAGTCCCTTGATGTCCGTTAAAATATGCCAACGTTCTTTTTACAGAGTATGCTTATTTCAGCGACGATTTTTTCGGTGGTGGTTCCTGCCTTGGAGGGGTTAGCGCGGAGACGTCCCGAACGAATACTGTTCGTAACATCAACCTGCATTCGCTCCCCCTACATTGTTATTGCAACAGTTAATGAATTGTTTTATGTTATTGGAAATAAAATAAATGCAAAACATACATTTATTCATTGTACTTAGTTAAGTATTTTTTTTAAAGATGCAGTATACTTCAAAAGTATTCGTAGTACGAAATTAATGTATAATATAATATGTAAATATAGATTAATTCATTATTTGGCTTTATTTTATTGTAAACTATAGTGTTTAACATTTAAAAAGAATGCGTTAGTGACCCAAATTTAGTAGTGTGTTTACAATTTACTAATTTGTACACATCGTTCCTGCTATATAAGTAATATAATCTACTTGTTAATAACGATCATTTCGTACCTTCCTGATTTTGAGATAATGCATCTTTAAACATTTATTTATATGCGTATGATTGTAGAATCGTGCACACATATTTGTGCCCAATTACTGCGTAGCATGTTTTTATCATGTGCTTGTCCACGCTTTTATTTTGCGCCAAGTGTTTGTCTATGGTCACGTGGCCAACAGGATTTAAAATTGAGCTATGCTAGGACACAAATCTCTGCGCGGAGGTTGAATTTAGCCAGGGCAGGATGGATTTAAACTCGACAAAAGACGGCGTATTTCGTGAATGAACAAGGTCCATAGGTTTCCGGTCAAGGCCAAAAAAACATCGTAAAGCATTTAGAAATAACATTTTATTTATATACAAGTGTAATGTAATTAAACATTCCCACTAATAAACAAGCATGTTCCACCTGACATACGTTGCTATCAACATTGATTCGTACTGAGCATTTTGCGCTAAAAAGTGCTCTATAAAGTGCGCTTACATAATTTGAATTAAATTCGCAAGTAATCTCAAATCGGTAATCAGTTTCTTAAGCAATTTATGCATTACTTTTCAATTTGTGTCCACTATCTTAAACGAGGGTTGATTTCACACACTTATTATTCGTTCACATAAACCTTGATGTTGTGAAGTAATTACTCCTAAACTCGTATACAAACAAAAACAACGAACACGGCTAGGTATTTTATAACGTTCTACATACTAATGGAATAGAGGTTTGTAAAACGTAATGCTATTATCTATAGAGAATATCATGTGAGTGTTGGATAAAGATCAAGTTGATCATGCGAGGCTGAGAAACGTGGAAGCTGCCAAGGCTGAACGAAAATATTAACATAATACCCGCTACTTTTTCTATAGACAAAGAACAAAATTATCGTTGTTAAACTACCCATAAACAACGGAAAATGAAGTGGAAAAGGAAATTCCGATTTAGAACGGAGCATAGTTAAAAGAAGTTCCAATTTTAATTGCAAAAGTATAAGTATAAGAAAGATAAAGTGTCGCCTTCACTTAACTACCGGTAATCAGTCTGTCGGTTTATCATACATTGTTGTGTGTTCAACACTATTTGATACATGCGACTTTAAAATGATCATAAAAATTACAGTAGTATTCTATTCAAACATGTACGTTACAATTGCTTTATAATTTCGTCCATTTCAAGTGATGACAATTCATTAACGACACGTTATTCTAAAATATTTCTGAGTAGTGTATATTTTTTAGTTTTTGGAATACGTGTCAACAACTTTTCAATTTTCTAATCTGTGAATAGGTTCCTTCTTCTGTAGCAGTCGCTAGAGAAGGACCGTATATCAAACTCAGTTAAATATATCAACAAGGACTGGTTCACAGATTGTCGAATCTTTGAAAGATGTTATTTACTGTCTTTAACTGCTAAAACTAAACCAGTTGTACTAACCAAAACATATATAAAGAAAAATAAATAAAAAGCTTTGCCTTTGCGGGGACTAGAATCTACGAAAGCCGGGATAAAAAAATTTGTCGCGCTAACTACGCGGCCTTTCTGACTTGAAGTCATGGTCGTGAACTTTTAACGCCTTACACACGCTTTACAATTTTATCCAATTCAATTTATATAGGTCATGCAACTTCTAAGAAAGTAAATTCCATTTAAAGGCTAGTCACCCGTAATAAATACAGAATGCATTCGCGATTTCGACAAAAGCTGAAGCTGACTATGCGCTTGTCTTTGATCTGCTGAACATTCGAATGTGTCAAGAAATTTGGGTTCGGGATACATTACAATACCCAGGAGACACGCTGTCAGGGAATAATCATTTCAACCAAGTGTCCACCTTGCACATTGCATATTTTAACAGAAGAAAAAATACTGTTAAAGAGAAATAAGTCACAATAACGGTGCGTTAAAGTAATGGTACTGGTTCGACAACGTAGAATCCTTGCGTTATTATGTCTATTTTTTTATTTTTTATTTTTGTTTTTCAATTTAACTCGTAATATATATATACCTGGATCAATAACGCAACATGTCTGTGTCATTGCTATAAATTATCAATGTCGAAATTAAAATTTTGTAAAAAATAAATCTTCAATCTCCTCATAATTGTCTCCCCTGAAGATTTCCAAATTTGTATTTTTAACTGGTGGGGGCAGATGTAACTGTGAAGAGTACCCATGGGGAAGTAACAATTGAGAAGAGTTTGGGCTACATTATAAGCCCGGACAAGCAAAAAGCCAATTTCGACATGGACCCTTAAATATGACCTTGACCTCTGATCTACATTCTTGATCTATGCGCATGACATGTCATTTAATTTATGCAAACAATTGTGCAAAGTAATTTGAAAATGCATCAATCCATGGCCAAGTTATAGTCTGGACAAGCAAGAAGTTACAAAATCCATGGCAATATATAGCACGGACAATCAAAGTGCCAATTTTGACATTTGACCTCTAGGACCTTGACTTTTAACTTGCGGACCATATTCATGAGCGCTACACACCATCTCATTGTGGCAAACATTAGTGCTAAGTAATTCTAAAATTCCTCCATCTACGACCAAGTAAGTTATGGTCCAGACAAGCAAGACCGGAACGACCAGGCTATATGCGCCTGTCCTCTTTGTATGGATGCACTACATAGACATTTTATTGAATTATTAATTCAAGAGATCTCGCGTGAAACAAAAATATGCCAATCAATGTCTTATTTTGCGGCGAAGCTCTTTAACCCAACTTTTTACCTTTCTCAACATCCAATCAAATGTTGTGAAAATTTCCCGCCAGTAGTCCCGAATGAATAAATCCTAACATTGCATCTGCTAGTTAAAAAGAAATCCCCACCGTAACCCAATTGAAATGTGCATCCCCGAGGCGTGGCTTATTTTGATCCCAGGGGCATAAGTTGTTCAATCTTGAACAAACCTCTCGGCCTTGCGGTTTCAGGTAAAGATTTTAAAACTCCTTTTTCAATTTAAGTCTATATAAACCATGTGACCCCTCGGGGTGTGGCCATATTTGACCCCAGGGGCATAATTTAAACAATCTTTGTAGAAGACCACTATGCAATGTTACGTACCAAATATAGGAAAGCTGTGGGCCTTGTCGTTTCTGAGAAGAATATTTTAAAAATCATTTTGTTATTTAAGTCTATATAAACCATGTGATCTCCCGGGCGTGACCAGTTGTTTTGACCCCAGGGGCATAATTTGAACAGTATTTGTAGAGGACCACTATATACCAAACATGAAACCTCTAGGCCTTGCGGTTTCAAAGGAGACGAATTTTAAAGTCATTTTGCTATTTAAGGCTATATAAACCATGTGACCCCTGGCGTGTGGTCAGTTTTGACCCATGGGGCATAATTTGAACAGTCTTTGTAGAGGACCACTATAGGATGTTACATACCAAATACGAAACCTCTGGGCCTTGCGGTTTCAGAGGAGATGATTTTTAAAGACATTTTCCTATTTTACTTTATATAAACCATGTGACCCCCGGGGCGTGGCCAGTTTTGATCCCAGGGGCATAATTTGAACAGTCTTTGAAGAAGATCACTATACAGCGTTACATACCAAATAAGAAACCTCTGAGCCGGAGATTTTTAAAGTAATTTTGCTATTTAATTCTATATAAATCATGTGACCCCGTAGGCGTGGCCAGTTTTGATCCCAGGGCCGTAACGATAGGAACAACTTTGAAAGTTGGTCACCCAATGATCATTCCTGTGAAGTTTGGTGAAAATCTGCCAAGTGGTTTAGGAGGAGTTGTTATTTGAATATAAGGTTGACGACGGACGAACGCACGCACGCACACACGCACGGACGACGGACAACGGGCGATCACATAAGCTCACCATTAGCACTTTGTGCTCAGGTGAGCTAAAAATTGGCTCCTTTTCTTCTCGGAGGTGAATGGAAAAAATGATCCAATGTTCAAAATTCCAGACATACCTCTTTACTTTGTTTACGTTTTAAATAATTTCCTGTTCTGAGCTTCCTACGCGGAAGTTGCATTGGCTCAATTTGCATTTTCAATTTACATGCCAGTGTTTACAGGTCGTGTAATATGACATTGAGAATATCCCCTGTTAATATGCGATAGGTAACATTCCATATAATACACTCGCTGACTGGTTGTTAATACACGTCAAGGTTACGCATGCGCAAATAAATTCCTTCATTGTTACATATAAAATATACAATGTTTGATCTCAATTTTCACCATGACCAAGATACTTTTCAATATATCACCATACATCGTTGGAAACATAAGGCCATAACCTTTTGAAAAAAAACAGAATGTCAAAAAACTATATGTGTTGTAACTCAAAATAATTACCTAAGAATAAACACACCGGTTTTGACGGGCATGGAGGCTGCCATTTTGTGCATGAATACATGGGCCAAAAGTTATGAAGCTGGGAACCACTAAGAACAAAGTGGTGCCACAAAAACACCTTTTTTTCTTATTTCTTAAATATATAAGTTTAAATTGATACCAAAACATATCATTTAAACTGTATTTTAAAAATCATATGCATTATACACTGAACCATATGTGTTTATTATCTAACTGACAGCCCTGAGGATGTGACTTCCGTTTTGGGGTAATTTGACCTTGAAGAGAACCCAACCCTTTGAAATTTGAATAAAAAACACATTTTTCATAAATCTGATCTATTTCGAGAAAGAACATGAAGTCCTATCACACTGGTATAAGGATTTATTGGAAAAAAATAATAATGAAATATACCACATATAAAGGCATTTCGAGACAAGAATTTAGACAGAAAACATGTACTTAGGTACATCTTGGAAAACATTATTTTAAATCAGAATTAAGCATAACTTTGGATTTCAATAGGCATAGCAGATGCAATATATAATATCAAAAGTGAAAAAAAATCTTCATTAGCATTTTAAATGTTACACAACAGGTTTTCAAGCTGTTTTTGAGCTAAAAAAAAAAATCTGCATTTTTGGCGGTAAAATCCATATAAAAGTAGCATTTCAGATGCCATTTGACCCAAGAAAAGTGTTTGTTTACATAACATTCAACAGACTGTACCTCCTGACACACAATAAACAAAACATGTCAATGCCAGGTACTAATTAACAGTCTTTTGTCACACCTGAACCTGAGATGTGAATTCCTTCAAGGCCAGTCTCCAGCAACCTTCAGTCTGAATCCACTCAGTGCTGTGTAATCTGTGGAAATAAAAAGGTTTTCTGTGCATGTTTACTCATTATTGTGATTACTAGTGTAAGTTATATATAATTAGTTTACATATATAATAGTTTACTATCTTTTAATTGTGATAAGTCTAGTCGCTATGCCGGCTTCAACGCGTCGAGCTCACTTGCGAAAAAGTGGGTTCAAGAAGGGGCTCGGGAGTCCCAACAAGGGTAAAACTCTTTCTTTTCCTGCTGTTGCTGATAAGAAGTATGTGAGATTGGAAAAGAAGTCATTCGATAGTAGAATACATGACAATAACAATGTACTAACCTTCAAAGATACCGATGGTACGGACACGACTTTGTCAACGTTACGGCCCCGTCCCAATGCCACTAATGTAGTTGACGAGTACAGTAGTTTTAATGACTCGTCACTACACCCAGACTTGTATACCAATAAGTGGATGGCTCAGGCTGAGGTCCAGGTTCTTTTCAACACTGCATTTAAAGAACATACTCAAATTAAACCAAACTGTGATGGCAATTTATATTTTGATGCCGCTACCTCCATTAGGTGGGGTCTAGGTTGGCGTGAGCGGCTAAAATGTACAAAGTGTTCATACATTAGCAAGTATCCCAATCTTTACGAGGAGGTTGATTGTAAAACAAGGTCGTGGTAGGCGTGCCGCAAAAGTAAACATAGCCCTTCAGCTTGGACTCTGCACAACACCAGTCAGCAATACCGGTGTGCGCAGAATTCTTAGCAACGCTAATATAATAGCCCCCACCCAGTCCTCCATACAAAGATTAAGTAACAAAGTTAATGAAAAGGATGAAAGTGTCAATGTTAAGGACATGCATGAGCAAAGAGTGTCCCTTGTGAAGGAAAATACCCTAATAGATCAAAACAATGCAAAAACTGTAAATGTAGAGGGCGACTTTGTGTACACTAAAATAATAAATATTAGTTTTATTGTCGTTCGATGCTGTATATTTAACCACTTGGGCTAACGCCCTTGTGGTTTAATTCCGACGCATCAGAACTCCAAATCGTTGTTTATTAGCCGACAAACAACTGTAAATTAATTATATATTTTGATTTATACCTTTTTAATGTGGTTGTTTGTTTTTATAATGTCACATGCCTTTTAGTTATGTAAATAAACTGTAGGCTAGTTTTTTGTAAGCATATTGTCAAATAAATGTTGTTTTTGTTGTTGTTTGGATGATGATGATGTTAATACTGATTCAGTTACAGTCAGTAAAAAAAGTGTGAATCGTTGCAAACATGGACGAATAGTTAAACGTAAATCAGATTTTTAAATACAGCCGACTGCAGCTTAATCATTCACAGAAAAGTTCACTATTTCTCATATTTGCAGTAAATTGTTCATCCCCTCATTATCAGCTAAATTTAAATCGACTATAAAATCAACCTGTTTAAATAACATTTAGCCGTTGCTCGTACTCGGAAGGGCCTCATTTTAAAAACATACCACGTGACGAGGAAATTTCAAATCTTCGTATAAAACAGAGAAACGGCATTAATAAAGTCAGTCGTTGCAATATTTAAAAGTCTGACTGGCAGTTTGCAATTATCATTGTTCAACATGAGATTCGCAATAGTAGGATTTCTTGGCCTCTGCATGGCGTCATTAGTCACTTGTTTTCCCGGCAACTCGGTGGAGCGAACACACCATCATCCAGGTTAGTAGTATTTACTTTATTTCGGAGATTTCAATAGATGCAGAATCCTGCTTTTAGATGCAAGCAAAATGGCGATTTACACATTTTTACTCGATCAAATAATCCTGTCTTATTACAAGTATAATTTTGATGCAGTTATTTTCCGTTTGCCAACTTCAAAACACTAGAAAATAATATATATTATCATAATTATGGCAGTTTTTATTTTGCAAATTCTTTAAAAGTTTTTATTCTTTTGTCATGCATGGATTGAGTTACAAATGATTTTTTTACCTTGACTTGACTTGAAAGGTTGTAGTTAAGTGTGTTTTAATAACTATTCTTAATCTGTATATACCGAATAAATATATAATGTATATTATCCTAGATAACAAACGGTATGTAAATAATTACATTTTGATGTTGCAATAATTGTCTGTCTTATTGCACTAGTTTCCAAACACATTATTCTACTGCATGAAATAAAGTGTGTGTGTACGTTCGAGTAACTATTTCACAATTATGCTATATTTTGAATCGCCACGTCATTTCATACGACTACATGTACGTTATAATACAATCTTTTACAACACGTGGCAGAGTTTGGTTTAAAGTTCAACAACTCTTCAACGAAAATGAACATTACAAAGAATATACGGTTGCATGACGCTGTTTAGCGTCCGACAGAAAGTTACCGTTCATCACCAATTTTCAAGATTTTGTCTGCGATTTTTAAATGCAGTTGTCATTTTTTGCAATTTTAGATAACCGTTTATAAAAAGTGAATAAACAGATTTTGGACGCATTTTTATTTCAGTATGTTTAAACCAACTGAAAAGCAACGCGGCCCATCCGCTTAATTAAAAATAAATGTAAATATGACTGCAATATGTCACAATTTTTGCATCGTTTACATACAGGGACGACGTCTTTGAAATCTGCGTTCCAGTCTGAGGAAAGTGGCAAGACAGGGTGGCCCTACGTAATGATGGAATGTAAGTTACAGTATCAAGGTTTCAAGTACAGATAATGTTTGTAATTTTTTAATATATGCTGAATATATACTGCACATATTTTTTTTTAATATCTAGATTGTTTTCAAACGTTTGAAATATAATTGACTTAAATCTTCTGTTTTCTTGTATAAGTTTGTCTTATGAATCTACTGGGATTAACAGGCCGAATTTCGAAAGTAGAACGATTTTATACGATAACCACATGTATTTATGCGTGTACATCTCTTACGTTACCGTTTGCATGTACTTAACGAAAGTTTTTGTTTTGGTTCGGTATATTTTCGCTGTAGTCGCAGGAGCTATGGTAATAAGCCATAAAAACTTCATA
The DNA here is from genome assembly GCA_027627225.1 of Congeria kusceri. Taxonomy (NCBI): domain Eukaryota; kingdom Metazoa; phylum Mollusca; class Bivalvia; order Myida; family Dreissenidae; genus Congeria; species Congeria kusceri. Next base: position 13,617,067 of record CM051033.1, on the reverse strand, counting down.
ATTATTTGTGTGACGTACTATAAATATTCTTTTTATTTTCTTATTTCATTTGTGGTTTCTTCTGTTTGGAATTTTAAAAGTATTATTTAAGAAATAGTTCATGCGCTTTAAATCATTATTAACATTGTTTTCATACAGTATACCAATCTCATTAAAATCAAATCCTAACGTTGTTAGGATCTGAAGGCATCGTATAACAGGTCACGTTCAAGTGATCTTCCGATATATATAAGGTATACCTCAACATTTTGAAGGCAACTTTCGATCGACTCCGGACAAAAGATCATGTGAACGTGACCCCTAATGCGATATCATCAGATCCAGTCAGCGGATAATATAGTAGCGTCAGAATGAAGATGATTTTAATGAGATTGACAGTATACGATTGTTCTAAAAATATTTTTAAAAACAAACTCCGACGTGAAAAAGGATTTAATTCATAATCTTACTGGTTCTCCTTCAGATCTTTAGTGTGTTATTTTTTCTTATGAAAATAGTTGCGTCCCTGTTTGCCAAATGCCATTCTTGGACCATTTACCAGGAGGCGACCCATGACGACAGCAAGTATACAGTGTGAATGATGGTGCAGTTTTAAGGATATAAATTTAGTGTGAGTCGTGACGTGGAAATCTCGGACTTATCAGAATGTGCAGTCCGCACAAGCGAACCCAGAACGACACTTTCTGCTTTTATGGTATTTTCTGTTTCAAGAATGACTCTTCTCAACATAAATCCACTGTAGGCGGAAAGTGTCGTCCCGGATTAGCCTGTGCGGGCTAATAAGAGACGACACTTTACGCACATGCATTAATCCCCGGTTTCCCACGACAGGCCTCAGTGTTAAGATAAAGTTATATATCGACAAACGTTCATATGAACCACAACACAATCGATTAATGTGGATTTAATTAAACAATAATTGACCATGTTTTCAGCATTCCATTCTCATTGTACACGCATTTTACACCCGATACATATTTCGGCGTGCCGGGATATAATATCATCGTTGTCAGCAATGATGTCTTATGAAATGCAATACGTTGTGGGCACCATTTTATGGATAGAAAACACCGCAGTCGCGTTGTAAGCAATAATAAAATTACTAAACAATAGCAAATGATTAAAACCTCAAGTGAAACTTCAAACCGTCTGCTTTCATATGATGCATGCTTTCGGATTAAACATAGATTTTTATTCGCTTATCATTATATACGCCTTTTATGATATATTATGTGTAAACAGGAATAGTATATTCCGTTATAACGCATTCTCTTTATACAGTTTTCAAACCGTTTGTTTTCAGGACAAATCATCAAGCTGCTTGAATCTTCCTGCCCAGGCGTTATGAAGATGGCCGAGGAGTTGAGGGCGAGTGTTTTTTAACAAAAATAGTTCAATTGATATTTCTATGATTTTTACCAGCCCCACCCCTCTCCCCCGCCTCCCGTCAAAGATGGGTTGTTATATTGGTGTGCAAATGTTGGTCGGTCTGTCGGTAGGAGATGAGGGCCAGTGTTTTAACAACAAATAGTCTAATTGATACTTATATGATTATTACCAACACCAACCCCCCTCCCAGCCCCCGTCGAAGATGGCTGGTTATATATGGTTATAAAATGGTTTGCAAAATGTCTGTCGGTAGGAGATGAGGGCGAGTGTTTTTTTAACAAAAAATAGTCCGATTGATATGTCTATGATTATTACCAGCTCCCCCACACACGTCGAATATGGCGGGGTACATTTTGGTTTGCAAATGTCGGTCGGTGGGTCGGTCAGTAGACTACATTCTTTCCAAGGTCCAACACTTATCATCGGATCTTCTCGAAGTTTAATAAAACTGTTTTGGGGCATAATACCTAGTAAAGTTCTTCAATCAGCCATTTCGCCCTCAGAAACTGAAGTTATGGCCCTACTCTGAAAATATTCCAGATTGGCATACCGGTTTTAACAGCTCTTGATCAGTTTTAGATAGGCACCTGATCACTCTGGATGTCCATGTAGAGTGTAGACGATATTATATGTAGTTTATAAGTATTGTCGTAGAATATGTAATACTTAATTTAGTAATTAAATCTTTTGATTTTAATAATTATTAAAATACTTTCTATTGATAAATTCATATAAAAATGCTTCCGACAATTTGTTTGAAATTCATCTAAGACATTAATATTCATTTTGTTGTCTGTGTAAGTTTGATTTTATCGGTTTTTGTTTTCTTCTCTCCTAGAGTCGTATCGAACATTACACCCGACAGTGCACGAAATTAATTTTTTTAAACTGGGGCCTTATTCCAGAAAAATTGTAAATGAACAATTTTTATTTTCACTTAAGTTCGAGTTTTTGTAAGGTAATATTTTTGAAATGTTATATAAATTAATGAATCCAATTAAGCTGAAAATTAGTGTACATTTAGCAAAAATTCACGTATACGAGAAATAAAATGCTTAAGAAAAATGATCTTAAAAAGCTAATGAATTTCACTTATGTTTCTGGAATACGACCCTTGATTCATGTTTTTTTGTATTTTAGGAGATGATGATGAATGGCGAGGGCGACTTCAAAAAACTCGACGAAGAATTTAGACCTATGTTCGCAGCAATCCAATGCAAGTTTCCGAAGTTTTTTCTTCTAACGAATACTTAATGTTTAGTTTTGAATAAAAAATTTATATCTATGGTAACACTTGCCAATTTTAATGATTTCTCTAGGCCTTGAAATTAAAAGCAAATAAGATAGAACAATGATATTCATTGCTCAGTTATCTACCATATGTGAAATTATGACGTCATTCGTATTTATATCCATACTTATCAAAACTCTTAACGCATCACATATTCCAGGCTACTTTTACTACATTACAAAGATAGTAACATACAAAGTAATCAAAACACGATATACTGATATGCAAACATGTTCCGATAGTAAAATTGTGCCGAACAGGGTACACAATGAGGCATATCTAAATTACGCGCACAAGGGGCGTAATAAAAAATCACACATAAATTACTGTTTTTTATGTCCCCCTCTTGCATTCAGTATCGCAGTGCATCTCCGTGGCATGCAAAGAACAAAAGTGGTCACCGTGTCCAAAGGAATGGTGACCATGCTTGTTATTTCCATGAGTTTTCCTATGTATTTAAAGGAGCTTTGCATGTGTTGCGTTAGGAGTTTTGATTAGTATACAAGTAAAATGTTTATTGAGAGAATTTCTTCAGGAACAAGAATCCATACGTGAAACGGCACACTACATTAAATACATCGAATAATCCACAACATGACGTTGATATTCTGTTGTGGTTTGGTTTTGTGAATGTCTGATAATTTTACCCCCGACGTCATGATTATTATCTCTGACGTCATTGATTAATTTTTTTTACTTTGCACAGGCACAAATGTAATGATCGATCGCGAGGAAATGCTCACTGAACTTGAGGCAGCCGGGATGGATCCACAAGGTTCGATCAGTATACCTAGTAGATCCAGATATTGTCAAAACAAACGGTTATTTAATCGAACAAGTTAAAAAAGTTTATTTAAAGACTTCTTAAGCTAGCAGTTAGAAAATTGTGTCAAACCCTGTCGATAATGTTTACCTTGCAGTGGACACATTAGATATATCGTTACTTTAACATAGCTCTAAGGGTCCGTATTCACAAAGCTCCTAAAGGAAATCTTATCTTGTAGTTGTACTTAAGTGAAATTTTTAGATCAAATTTTATGTGTTAAATCCAATGATTAATAAATTAATTGGCATAATGCTAAACATTGAAGCAGTATTTATTGGTTAAAAACATTTTAAAATTAATGTAAATAGACTTTACATGAAAAGCCAGAGACATAAGGAATTTAAAAAATAACGAAATTTTACGTTTTCTTCCGTAAGGCGCTTTGTGGATACGGGAACTGATAAGTATCTTTTCACAGTTTGACTTGCTAATTCATAACGGTTACGACATGCATTTTCTGGTTATGTTCTCGAATGTTAACTGCAGCCAGTATTTTTAGCAATTGGAACTATATTTATATTAAAGTGTTTCTAAGTAACTTTTTCGTTTTGTGGTATTATTTTTCACGAATAAAATGGTGCTAATAGGTAAAAGCCAAGTGCGTGTATTTTAGTCATATCGTTGTAAGATAAATCTACCCGCTTGAAAATGACCTGGGACAACAAATGTTAACCACATATCTGCTTACTTGATCCGTAGATGACCCCTTTCTGCGACTCACCGTTGACCTTGATACGATCTGCCAACGAGCGCTCCAGTAAACCGGAAGTAACATGGGAAACGCACCGGAAGTGGGTGATCTTTTTTCTCGCTTGAGCTGTTTAATTTTATTTTTCACAAAGTACAAATACATGTTAATCTAGATCTTCTATAGGTGTTCATATTTCAAACTTCGTAGGGGCTCCGTATTATATGACAAAAAATACTATAAACGAATAAATAATTTATTACATTATTAACCGCGGAACGAAAATCTCTCGAAATACACAATAATATTACAGGGTCATATATTCAATAGAACAATAGTTTTTGATAATTTTGTCAAATGTTCATCTTTTATTGATGATTAAAATGTTAATTTACTTTTTTTTTTCTTTTTTTTTTTTAAATATAATTTTAAAATGCATATCCAAGTTTGTTTTCCAGTTTTGATGAAACCATTATTAGCTGGGTTTTATGTCTGACACTTTAACATTTTGTTGAGTGTAGATCGGTTGTTTTTGGTGTTAAACGGACCCGATCACAGATTGGCAAATTGGCGATTTCGAAATGTTTTACCTATACCAAACAGATGCTTTTATTTAGAAGTTTATAGACATTTATGTCATGTTTTTGTAAATTCAAACATTTGTGAATAAGACCCTTGATGTCCGTTAAAATATGCCAACGTTCTTTTCACAGAGTATGCTTATTTCAGCGACGAATTTTTCGGTGGTGGTTCCTGCCTTGGAGGGGTTAGCGCGGAGACATCGTCCCGAATACTGTTCGTAACATCAACCTGCATTCGCTCCTCCTACATTGTTATTGCAACAGTTAATGAATTGTTTTATGTTATTGGAAATAAAATAAATGCAAAACATAATTTATTCATTTTACTTAGTTATGCATTTTTTTTAAAGATGCAGTATGCTTCAAAGAATTCGTAGTACGAAATTAATGTATAATAATAAGAAAATATAGATTACAATAAAATAAAGCCAAATAATGAATTAAACTAAAGTGTTTAACATTAAAAACAAATGCGTTAGTGACCCGAATTTGTTAGTGTGTTTACAATTTACAAATAATTTGTACACATCGTTCCTGCTATATAAGTACTATAATCTACTTGTTAATAAAGATCATTTCGTACCTTCCTGATTTTGAAAATGCATCGTTAAACATTTATATGCGTATAATTGTAGAATCGTGCACACATATTTGTACCCAATTACTGCGTAGCATGTTTTTATCATGTGCTTGTCCACGATTTTATTTTGCGCCAAGTGTTTGTCTATGGTCACGTGGCCGACAGGATTTAAAATTGAGCTATGCTAGGGACACAATTAAATCTCTGCGCGGAGGTTGAATTTAGCCATGGCAGGATGGATTTAAACTCGACAAGACGGCGTATTTCGTGAATGAATAAGGTCCATAGGTTTCCGGTCAAGGCCAAAAAAACATAGTAAAGCATTTAGAAATAACATTTTTTTTATATACAAGTGTAATGTAATTAAACATTCCCACTAATAAACACGAAATGAAAATAATAGTATGTTCCACCTGCCATAGGTTGCTATCAACATTGATTCGTACTGAGCATTTTGCGCTAAAAAGTGCTCTATAAAGTGCACTTACATAATTTGAATTAAATTCGCAAGTAATCTCATTGCAATCAGTAATCGGTTTCTTAAGCAATTTATGCATTACTTTTCAATGTGTGTGTCCACTATCTTACGAGGGTTGATTTCACACACTTATTATTCGTTCACATAAACCTTGATGTTGTGAAGTAATTACTCCTAAACTAGTATACAAACAAAAACACAAAAACTACGAAGACGGCTAGGTATTTTATAACGTTCTACATACTAATGGAATAGAGGTTTGTAAAACGTAATGCTATTATCTATAGAGAAACGTGGAAGCTGCCAAGGCTGAACGAAAATATTAACATAATACCCGCTACTTTTTCTATAGACAAAGAACAAAATTATCGTTGTTAAACTACCCATAAACAACGGAAAATGAAGTGGAAAAGGAAATTCCGATTTAGAACGGAGCATAGTTAAAAGAAGTTCCAATTTTAATTGCAAAAATATAAGTATAAGAAAGAAAAAGTGGCGCCTTCACTTAACTACCGGTAATCAGTCTGTCGGTTTATCATACATTGTTGTGTGTTCAACACTATTTGATACATGCGACTTTAAAATGATCATAAAAATTACAGTAGTATTCTATTCAAACATGTACGTTACAATTGCTTAATAATTTCGTCCATTTCAAGTGATGACAATTCATTAACGACACGTTATTCTAAAATATTTCTGAGTAGTGTATATTTTTTAGTTTTTGGAATACGTGTCAACAACTTTTCAATTTTCTAATCTGTGAATAGGTTCCTTTAGAAACCTTCTGTAGCAGTCGCTAGAGAAGGACCGTATATCAAACTCAGTTAAATATATCAACAAGGACTGGTTCACAGATTGTCGAATCTTTGAAAGATGTTATTTACTGTCTTTAACTGCTAAAACTAAACCAGTTGTACTAACCAAAACATATATAAAGAAAAATAAATAAAAAGCTTTGCCTTTGCGGGGACTAGAATCTACGAAAGCCGGGATAAAAAAATTTGTCGCGCTAACTACGCGGCCTTTCTGACTTGAAGTCATGGTCGTGAACTTTTAACGCCTTACACACGCTTTACAATTTTATCCAATTCAATTTATATAGGTCATGCAACTTCTAAGAAAGTAAATTCCATTTAAAGGCTAGTCACCCGTAATAAATACAGAATGCATTCGCGATTTCGACAAAAGCTGAAGCTGACTATGCGCTTGTCTTTGATCTGCTGAACATTCGAATGTGTCAAGAAATTTGGGTTCGGGATACATTACAATACCCAGGAGACACGCTGTCAGGGAATAATCATTTCAACCAAGTGTCCACCTTGCACATTGCATATTTTAACAGAAGAAAAAATACTGTTAAAGAGAAATAAGTCACAATAACGGTGCGTTAAAGTAATGGTACTGGTTCGACAACGTAGAATCCTTGCGTTATTATGTCTACTTTTTTATTTTTGTTTTTCATTTTAACTCGTAATATATATATACCTGGATCAATAACGCAACATGTCTGTGTCATTGCTATAAATTATCAATGTCGAAATTAAAATTTTGTAAAAAATAAATCTTCAATCTCCTCATAATTGTCTCCCCTGAAGATTTCCAAATTTGTATTTTTAACTGGTGGTGGCAGTTGTAACTGTGAAGAGTACCCATGGGGAAGTAACCATTGAGAAGAGTTTGGGCTACATTATAAGCCCGGACAAGCAAAAAGCCAATTTCGACATTGACCTTTAAATATGACCTTGACCTCTGATCTACATTCTTGATCTATGCGCATGACATGTCATTTAATTTATGCAAACAATTGTGCAAAGTAATTTGAAAATGCATCAATCCATGGCCAAGTTATAGTCTGGACGACCTTGACTTTTAATTTGCGGACCATATTCATGAGCGCTACACACCATCTCATTGTGGCAAACATTAGTGCTAAGTAATTCTAAAATCCCTCCATCTACGGCCAAGTAAGTTATGGTCCAGACAAGCAAGACCGGAACGACCAGGCTATATGCGCCTGTCCTCTTTGTATGGATGCACTACATAGACATTTTATTGAATTATTAATTCCAGAGATTTCGCGTGAAACAAAAATATGCCAATCAATGTCTTATTTTGCGGCGAAGCTATTTAACCCAACTTTTGACCTTTCTCAACATCCAATCAAATGTTGTGAAATTTCCCCCCAGTAGTCCCGAATGAATAAATCCTAACATTGCATCTGCTAGTTAAAAAGAAATCCCCACCGTAACCCAATTGAAATGTGCATCCCCGAGGCGTGGCTTATTTTGATCCCAGGGGTATAAGTTGAACAATCTTGAACAAACCTCTGGGCCTTGCGGTTTCAGGTAAAGATTTTAAAACTCCTTTTTCAATTTAAGTCTATATAAACCATGTGACCCCTCGGGGTGTGGCCATATTTGACCCCAGGGGCATAATTTAAACAATCTTTGTAGAGGACCACTATGCAATGTTACGTACCAAATATAGGAAAGCTGTGGGCCTTGTCTTTTCTGAGAAGAATATTTTTAAAATCATTTTGTTATTTAAGTCTATATAAACCATGTGATCCCCCGGGCGTGACCAGTTGTTTTGACCCCAGGGGCATAATTTGAACAGTATTTGTAGAGGACCACTATATACCAAACATGAAACCTCTAGGCCTTGCGGTTTCAAAGGAGAAGAATTTTAAAGTCATTTTGCTATTTAAGGCTATATAAACCATGTGACCCCTGGCGTGTGGTCAGTTTTGACCCATGGGGCATAATTTGAACAGTCTTTGTAGAGGACCACTATAGGATGTTACATACCAAATACGAAACCTCTGGGCCATGCGCTTTCGGAGGAGATGATTTTTAAAGACATTTTCCTATTTTACTTTATATAAACCATGTGACCCCCGGGGCGTGGCCAGTTTTGACCCCAGGGGCATAATTTGAACAGTCTTTGAAGAAGATCACTATACAGCGTTACATACCAAATAAGAAACCTCTGAGCCGGAGATTTTTAAAGTCATTTTTCTATTTAATTCTATATAAATCTTGTGACCCCTTGGGCGTGGCCAGTTTTGATCCCAGAGCCGTAACGATAGGAACAACTTTGAAAGTTGGTCACCCAATGATCATTCCTGTGAAGTTTGGTGAAAATCTGCGAAGTGTCTTAGGAGGAGTTGTTATTTGAATACAAGGTTGAAGACGGACGAACGCACGCACGCACACACGCACGGACGACGGACAACGGGCGATCACATAAGCTCACCATTAGCACTTTGTGCTCAGGTGAGCTAAAAATTGGCTCCTTTTCTTCTCGGAGGTGAATGGAAAAAATGATCCAATGTGGAAAATTCCAGACATACCTCTTTACTTTGTTTACGTTTTAAATAATTTCCTGTTCTGAGCTTCCTACGCGGAAGTTGCATTGGCTCAATTTGCATTTTCAATTTACATGCCAGTGTTTACAGGTCGTGTAATATGACATTGGGAATATCCCCTGTTAATATGCGATAGGCAACATTCCATATAATACACTCGCTGACTGGTTGTTAATACACGTCAAGGTTACGCATGCGCAAATAAATTCCGTCATTGTTACATATAAAATATACAATGTTTGATCTCAATTTTCACCATGACCAAGATACTTTTCAATATATCACCATACATCGTTGGCAACATAAGGCCATAACCTTTGGATAAAAATGAATGTCAAAAAATTATATGTGTTGTAACTCAAAATATTTACCTTAGAATAAACACACCGGTTTTGACGGGCATGGAGGCTGCCATTTTGTGCATGAATACATGGGCCAAAGCTATGAAGCTGGGAACCACTAAGAACAAAGTAGTGCCAAAAAACCACCTTTTTTCTTATTTCTTATATATATACCTTTAAATTGATACCAAAACATATCATTTAAACTGTATTTTAAAAATATATGCATTATACACTGAACCATATGTGTTTATTATCTAACTGACAGCCCAGAGGATGTGACTTCCTGTTTGGGGTAATTTGACCTTGAAGAGAACCCAACCCTTTCAAATTTGAAAAAAACCCTCATTTTTCATAAATCTGATCTATTTCGAGAAAGAACATGAAGTCCTATCACACTGGTTTAAGGATTTATTGGAAAAAAATAATAATGAAATATACCACATATAAAGGCATTTCGAGACAAGAATTTAGACAGAAAACATGTACTTAGGTACATCTTGGAAAACATTATTTTAAATCAGAATTAAGCATAACTTTGGATTTTAATAGGCATAGCAGATGTAATATATAATATCAAAAGTGACAAACAATCTTCATTAGAATTTTAAATGTTACACAACAGGTTTTCAAGCTGTTTTTGAGCTAAAAAAATAAAATCTGCATTTTTGGCGGTAAAATCCATATAAAAGTAGCATTTCAGATGCCATTTGACCGAAGAAAAGGGTTTGTTTACATAACATTCAACAGACTGTACCTCCTGACACACAATAAACAAAACATGTCAATGCCAGGTACTAATTAATAGTCTTTTGTCACACCTGAACTTGTGGGTGAGATGTGAATTCCTTCAAGGCCAGTCTCCAGCAACCTTCAGTCTGTATCCAGTACTCAGTGCTGTGTAATCTGTGGAAATAAAAAGGTTTTCTGTGCATGTTTACTCATTATTGTGATTACTAGTGTAAGTTAGATATAATTAGTGTACATATATAATAGTTTACTATCTTTTCATTGTGATAAGTCTAGTCGCTATGCCGGCTTCAACGCGTCGAGCTCACTTGCGAAAAAGTGGGTTCAAGAATGGGCTCGGGAGTCCCAACAAGGGTAAAATTCTTTCTTTTCCTACTGTTGATGATAAGAAGTATGTGAGATTGGAAAAGAAGTCATTCGATAGTAGAATACATGACAATAACAATGTACTAACCTTCAAAGATACCGATGGTGCGGACACGACTGTGTCTACGTTACGGCCCCGTCCCAATGCCACTAATGTAGTTGACGAGTACAGTAGTTTTATTGACTCGTAACTACATCCAGACTTGTATACCAATAAGTGGATGGCTCAGGCTGAGGTCCAGGTTCTTTTCAACACTGCATTTAAAGAACATACTGAAATTAAATCAAACTGTGATGGCGATTTAAATTTTAATGCCGCTACCTCCATTAGGTGGGGTCTAGGTTGGGTTGGCGTGAGCGGCTAAAATGTACAAAGTGTTCATACATTAGCAAGTTTCGCAATCTTTACGAGGAGGTTGATTGTAAAAAAAGGTCGTGGTAGGCGTGCCACAAAAATAAACATCGGCCTTCAGCTTGGACTGTGCACAACACCAGTCAGCAATACCGGTGTGCGCAGAATTCTTAGCAACGCTAATATAATAGCCCCCACCCAGTCCTCCATACAAAGATTAAGTAACAAAGTTAATGAAAAGGATGAAAGTGTCAATGTTAAGGACATGCATGAGCAAAGAGTGTCCCTTGTGAAGGAAAATACCCTAATAGGTCAAAACAATGCAAAAACTGTAAATGTAGAGGGCGACTTTGTGTACACTAAAATAATAAATATTAGTTTTATTATTTCATCTTCAAGTACATACTAATACTAAATAAATAATTATAATTATTTGCAAAGTATTATGCATTCAATTCTTTACCTAAGTATGATTATTATTATTAGTAGTAGAAGTAGTAGTAGTAGTACTGGTAGTAGTAGTAGTAGTTGTTGTTGTTGATGTGGTAGTAGTGGTAGTAGTAGTGGTTTGTTTGTCTGTTTGTTTGGATATATCAGTTAACCTACTCACACTTTTCCTGGGTAAGCTGGTTTACCAGTACTAAGTGCACAAACTTATGCCAGTAACTGACAACTGCCCTACTTGAATCAGAGGTAGGGGGAGAATGGCCGTAGAAATAATTTCATGACCAATCCACACACAACATATGTGGCCGGGCTGGGAATCGAACCCGCGATCCTCGGATTTGTAGTGCAGCGCTCTATCAACTGAGCTAGCCGGCCCGGCAAAGTAGTAGAAGTAGTAGTGGTAGTGGTAGTGGTAGTGGTAGTAGTAGCAGTAGAAGTGGTAGTGGTAGTGGTAGTGGTAGTGGTAGTGGTAGTGGTAGTAGTAGTAGTAGTAGTAGTAGTAGTTGTTGTTGTTGTTGCTGTTGTTGTTTTTGTTTATGTTGTTGTTGTTGTTGTAGTGGTAGTAGCAGTAGTAGTAGTAGTAGTAGAAGTAATAGTAGTAGTAGTAGTAGTAGTAGTAGTAGTAGTAGTAGTAGTAGTAGTAGTACTAGTAGTAGTACTAGTAGTAGTAGTAGTGGTAGTGGTAGTGGTAGTAGTAGTTGTTGTAGTCGTAGTAGTAGTAGTAGTAGTAGTAGTAGTAGTAGTAGTAGTAGTTGTTGTTGTTGTTGTTGTTTTGGTTTTTGTTGTTGTTGTTGTTGTTGTGGTAGCAGTAATAGTAGTAGTAGTAGTAGTAGTAGTAGAAGTAGTAATAGTAGTAATAGTAATAGTAGTAGTAGTAGAAGTAGCAGCAGTAGTAGTAGCAGCAGCAGTATCAACAGCAGTTGCAGCAACAATAGCAACAGCAGCAGCAGTCGAAGTTGTTGTTCTTGGTGGTTGTGGTGTTGTTGTTTCAATTCCCATTTTTTGTTATTCGATGTCATAATGACCGAGTCCATTTGATACAACCAAATTACACGTTTCTTGTTATATCGCAGATACCCGAGAGTATCGCAGATCTAGTCGTTCAACAAATCGTTGAGAATATCGAGGTCCTCGTGCGTTTCAGGACATCGCGGTGTGTTCCTTCCAGTATTCGGTAGAGGCCCAGAGCATAAGTATAGTAAAAAAAAATTAAATGTTTTAGTTAAAGAAATCGCAAAAGTTTAATGTTATACTTTTGGTTTGATATGTTTCAAACATATAATAGTAAATGTGAATGTAATTCTGATGCTCAATAGTCACACCTTTAGATTATAAGGCATTACGTTGTATAATTTCAAGATCAATTTTTCAAGCGACCGCTATTATAATGCATTTATTGCGTTCATAGCGATTACTGATGCCTTTATGATGAATGAAAAGACACGCGTCTCATACACTGTATATTTTTAATGTTAATGTTATATACATATATCTTTTATTCAACTAGACAACCTTAACTTAAAATGGATTATATACCTTGAATTCCAACATGACAGGCGCAGACAAAGAACAAAATTAACTATTGTTAAACGACCAATAAACAACCCGAACACATGTTCCAAAACTGTAAAATATAGTTCGCATTTAAATTGCAGAAAATGTGGTCATGTCATGTTCAAATCGAAATAATTTTCGCATGATCGTTGTTCATCGGCTAATAAACAACGATTTGTCGTTCTGATGCTGTATATTTAACCACTTGGGCTAACGCCCTTGTGGTTTAATTCCGACGCATCAGAACTCCAAATCGTTGTTTATTAGCCGACAAACAACTGTAAATTAATAATATATCTTGATTTATACCTTTTCAATGTGGTTGTTTGTTTTTATAATGTCACATGCCTTTTAGTTAGGTAAATAAACTGTAGGCTAGTTTTTTGTAAGCATATTGTTAAATAAATGTTGTTTTTGTTGTTGTTTGGATGATGATGATGTCAATACTGATTCAGTTACAGTCAGTAAAAAAAAGTGTGAATCGTTGCAAACATGGACGAATAGTTAAACGTAAATCAGATTTTTAAATACAGCCGACTGCAGCTTAATCATTCACAGAAAATTTCACTATTTCTCATATTTGCAGTAAATTGTTCATCCCCTCAATATCAACTAAATTTAAATCGACTATAAAATCAACCTGTTTAAATAACATTTAGCCGTTGCTCGTACTCCGAAGGGCCTCATTTTAAAAACATACCACGTGACGAGGAAATTTCAAATCTTCGTATGAAACAGAGCCACGGCAGTAATAAAGTCAGTCGTTGCAATATTTAAAAGTCTGACTGGCAGTTTGCAATTATCATTGTTCAACATGAGATTCGCAATAGTTGGATTTCTTGGCCTCTGCATGGCGTCATTAGTCACTTGTTTTCCCGGCAACTCGGTGGAGCGAACACACCATCATCCAGGTCAGTAATATTACTGTGTTTTTACACATCAATTTACTTTATTTCGGAGATTTCAATAGATGCAGAATCCTGCTTTTAGATGCAAGCAAAATGGCGATTTACACATTTTTACTCGATCAAATAATCTCTTATTACAAGTATAATTTTGATGCAGTTATTTTCCGTTTGCCAACTTCAAAAAACTCTAGAAAATAATATATATTATCATAATTATGGCAGTTTTTATTTTGAAAATTCTTTAAAAGTTTTTATTCTTTACTAACACAGACTGCCAGAGCATTGAACACATAAACAGAAACACACTTCCTCTGACTGCAGTAGTTTAAACACTGAAATGTTCGTTTTGGCCCCTTGAAATTTGAAGCCAAGGGTGACGTGAATCTTGGTTTTCAAACTCTATTGAAACTAAAACTAACACAATAAACCCGCCTCGTGTGCAAATTTAACTACTGCGTAATGCTCATGTATTCATGCCATGCATGGATTGAGTTACAAATGTTTTTTTGACCTTGACTTGACTTGAACGGTTGTAGTTAAGTGCGTTTTAATAACTATTCTTAATCTGTATATACCGAATAAATATATAATGTATATGATCCTAGATAACAAACGGTATGTAAATAATTACATTGTGAATGTTGCAATAATTGTCTGTCTAAAGTGTGTGTGTGTGCGTTCGAGTAACTATTTCACAATTATGCTATATTTTGAATCGCCACGTCATTTCATACGACTACATGTACGTTATAATACAATCTTTTACAACACGTGAGTTTGGTTTAAAGTTCAACAACTCTTCAACGAAAATGAACATTACAAAGAATATACGGTTGCATGACGCTGTTTAGCGTCCGACAGAAAGTTACCGTTCATCACCAATGTTCAAGATTTTGTCTGCGATTTTTAAATGCAGTTTTCATTTTTTGCAATTTTAGATAACCGTTTATAAAAAGTGAATAAACAGATTGTGGACGCATTTTTATTTAAGTATGTTTAAACCAACTGAAAAGCAACGCGGCCCATCCGCTTAAATGAAAATAAATGTAAATATGACTGCAATATGTCACAATTTTTGTATCGTTTATATACAGGGACGACGTCTTTGAAATCTGCGTTCCAGTCTAAGGAAAGTGTCAAGAAAGGGTGGCCCTACGCTGTCATGGAATGTAAGTTACAGTATCAAGGTTTCAAGTACAGATAATGTTTGTAATTTTTTAATATATGCTGAATATATACTGAACATATATTTTTTTTTATATGTAGATAGTTTTCAAACGTTTGAAATATAATTGACTTAAATCTTCTGTTTTCTTGTATAAGTTTGTCTTCTGAATCTACTGGGATTAACAGGCCGAATTTCGAAAGTAGAACGATTTTATACGATAACCACAGGTATTTATGCGTGTACGTCTCTTACGTGACCGTTTGCATGTACTTAACGAAAGTTTTCGTTTTGGTTCGGTTTATTTTCGCTGTAGTCGCAGGAGCTATGGTAATAAGCCATAAAAACTTTATAATTATTTGTGTGACGTACTGTAAATATTCTTTTTATTTTCTTATTTCATTTGTGGTTTCTTGTGTTTGGAATTTTAAAAGTATCATTTAAGAAATAGTTCGTGCGCTTTAAATCATTATTAACATTGTTTTCATACAGTATACCAATATCATTAAAATCAAATCCTAACGTTGTTTGGATCTGAAGGCATCGTATAACAGGTCACGTTCAAGTGACCTTCCGATATATATATAAGGTATACCTGAACATTTTGAAGGCAACTTTCGATTGACTCCGGACAAAAGATCATCTGAACGTGACCCCTAATGCGATGCCATCAGATCCAGTCAGCGGATAATATGGTTGCGTCAGAATGGAGATGATTTTAATGAGATTGACAGTATACGATTGTTCTAAAAATATTTTTAAAAACAAACTCGGACGTGAAAAGGATTTAATTCATAATCTTACTGGTTGTCCTGCAGATCTTTAGTGTGTTATTTTTTCTTATGAAAATAGTTGCGTCCCTGTTTGCCAAATGCCATTCTTGGACCATTTACCACGAGGCGACCCATGACGACAGTAAGTATACAGTGTGTATGATGGTGCAGTTTTAAGGATAAAATTTAGTGTGAGGCGTGACGTGGAAATCTCGGACTTACCAGCCTGTGCAGTCCGCACAAGCCAACCCAGAACGACACTTTCCGCTTTTATGGTCTCTCTCAGCATAAATCCACTGTAGGCGGAAAGTGTCGTCCCGGATTAGCCTGTGCGGGCTAATAAGAGACGACACTTTACGCACATGCATTAATCCCCGGTTTCCCACGACAGTCCTCTGTGTTAAGATACAGTTGTATATCTACAAACGTTCATATGAACCATAACACAATCGATTAATGTGGATTTAAACAATAATTGACCATGTTTTCAGCATTCCATTCTCATTGTACACGCATTTTACACCCGATACATATTTCGGCGTGCCGGGATATAATATCATCGTTGTCAGCAATGATGTCTTATGAAATGCAGTAGCAAATGATTAAAACCTCAAGTGAAACTTCAAACCGTCTGTTTTCTTATGATGCATGCTTTCGGATTAAACATAGATTTTTATTCGCTTATCATTATATACGCCTTTTATGATATATTATGTGTAAACAGGAATAGTATATTCCTGTATAACGCATTCTCTTTATACAGTTTTCAAACCGTTTGTTTTCAGGACAAATCATCAAGCTGCTGGAGTCTTCCTGCCCAGACGTTATGAAGATGGCCGAGGAGTTGAGGGCGAGTGTTTTTTAACAAATAGTTCAATTGATATTTCTATGATTTTTACCAGCCCCTCCCCTCCCCCGCACCCCGTCGAAGATGGGTTGTTATATTGGTGTGCAAATGTTGGTCAGTCTGTCGGTAAGAGATGAGGGCCAGTTTTTTAACAACAAATAGTCTGATATTTATATGATTATTACCAACACCAAACCCCCTCCCAGCCCCCGTCGAAGATGGCTGGTTATATTTGGTTATAATGGTTTGCAAAATGGCAGTCGGTCTGTCGGTAGGAGCTGAGGGCGAGTGTTTTTTAACAAAATATAGTCCGATTGATATGTCTATGATTATTACCAGCTCCCCCACACACGTCGAATATGGCGGGGTACATTTTGGTTTGCAAATGTCGGTCGGTGGGTCGGTCAGTAGACTACATTCTTTCCAAGGTCCAACATTTATCATCCGATCTTCTCCAAGCTTAATAAAACTGTTTTGGGGGCATAATACCTAGTAAAGTTCTTCACTTTCCAAGGTCCAACATTTATCATCCGATCTTCTCCAAGCTTAATAAAACTGTTTTGGGGGCATAATACCTAGTAAAGTTCTTCAATCAGCCATTTCGCCCTCAGGAACTGAAGTTATGGCCCTACTCTGAAAATATTCCTGATTGGCATACCGGTTTTAACAGCTCTTGATCAGTTTTAGATAGACATCCAGAGTAAGGCACCTGATCACTCTGGATGTCTATCTATAGTGTAGACGATATTATATGTAGTTTATAAGTACTGTCGTAGAATATGTAATACTTAATTTAGTAATTAAATTTTTTTGATTTTAATAATTATTAAAATACATTCTATTGATAAATTCCTATAAAAATAGTTTCTGACAATTTGAAATTCATCTAAAACATTAATATTCATTTTGTTGTCTGTTTAAGTTTGATTTTATCGCTTTTTCTTTTTTCTCTCCTAGAGTCGTATCGAACATTACACCCGACAGTGAACGAAATTAATTTTTTTAAACTGGGGCCTTATTCCAGAAAAATTTTTAAGTGAGAAAAATTGTATTTTCACTTGTTCTAATTTTTGTAAGGTAATATTTTTGAAATGTTATATAAATTAATGAATCCAATTAAGCTGAAAATTAGTGTACATTTAGCAAAAATTCACGTATACGAGAAATAAAATGCTTAATAAAAATGATCTTAAAAAGCTAATGATAAAATTTCACTTATGTTTCTAGAATACGACCCTTGATTCATGTTTTTTTGTATTTTAGGAGATGATGATGAATGGCGAGGGCGACTTCAAAAAACTCGACGAAGAATTTAGACCTATGTTCGCAGCAATCCAATGCAAGTTTCCGAAGTTTTTTCTTCTAACGAATACTTAATTTTTAGTTTTGATTAAAAACTTTATATCTATGGTAACACTTGCCAATTTTAATGATTTCTCTAGGCCTTGAAACAAAAAGCAAATAAGATAGAACAATGATATTCATTGCTCAGTTATCTACCATATGTGAAATTATGACGTCATTCGTATTTATATCTATACTTATCAAAACTCTTAACGCATCACATATTCCAGGCTACTTTTACTACATTACAAAGATAGTAACATACAAAGTAATCAAAACACGATATACTGATATGCAAACATGTTCCGATAGTAAAATTGTGCCGAACAGGGTACACAATGAGGCATGTCTCAATTACGCGCACAAGGGGCGTAATAAAAAATCACACATAAATTACTGTTTTTTATGTCCCCCTCTTGCATTCAGTACCGCAGTGCATCTCCGTGGAATGCAAAGAACAAAAGTGGTCACCGTGTCCAAAGGAATGGTGACCATGCTTGTTATTTCCATGAGTTTTCCTATGTATTTAAAGGAGCTTTGCATGTGTTGCGTTAGGAGTTTTGATTAGTATACAAGTAAAATGTTTATTGAGAGAATTTCTTCAGGAACAAGAAGCCATACGTGAAACGGCACACTACATTAAATACATCGAATAATCCACAACATGACGTTGATATTCTGTTGTGGTTTGGTTTTGTGAATGTCTGATAATTTTACCCCTGACGTCATGATTATTATCTCTGACGTCATAGATTTATTTTTTTTACTTTGCACAGGCACCAATGTAATGATCGATCGCGAGGAAATGCTCACTGAACTTGAGGCAGCCGGGATGGATCCACAAGGTTCGATCAGTATACCTAGTAGATCCAGATATTGTCAAAACAAACAGTTATTTAATCGAACAAGTTAAAAAAGTTTATTTAAAGACTTCTTAAGCTAGCAGTTAGAAAATTGTGTCAAACCCTGTCGATAATGTTTACCTTGCAGTGGACACATTAGATATATCGTTACTTTAACATAGCTCTAAGGGTCCGTATTCACAAAGCTCCTAAAGGAATTCTTATCTTGTAGTTGTACTTAAGTGAAATTTTTAGATTAAATTTTATGTGTTAAATCCAATGATTAATAAATTAATTGGCATAATGCTAAACATTGAAGCAGTATTTATTGGTTAAAAACATTTTAAAATTAATGTAAAAAGACTTTACATGAAAAGCCAGAGACATAAGGAATTTAAAAAATAACGAAATTTTACGTTTTCTTCCGTAAGGCGCTTTGTGGATACGGGAACTGATGAGTATCTTTTCACAGTTTGACTTGCTAATTCATAACGGTTACGACATGCATTTTCTGGTTATGTTCTCGAATGTTAACTGCAGCCAGTATTTTTAGCAATTGGAACTATATAATCATTTATATTAAAGTGTTTCTAAGTAACTTTTTCGTTTTGTGGTATTATTTCTCACGAATAAAATGGTGCTAATAGGTAAAAGCCAAGTGCGTGTATTTTAGTTATATCGTTGTAAGATAAATCGACCCGCTTGAAAATGACCTGGGACAACAAATGTTAACCACATCTGCTTACTTGATCCGTAGATGACCCCTTTCTGCGACTCACAGTTGACCTTGATACGATCTGCCAACGAGCGCTCCAGTAAACCGGAAGTAACATGGGAAACGCACCGGAAGTGGGTGATCTTTTTTCTCGCTTGAGCTGTTTCAATTTTATTTTTTACAAAGTACAAATACATGTTAATCTAGATCTATAGGTGTTCATATTTCAAACTTCGTAGGGGCTCCGGATTATATGACAAAAAATACTATAAACGAATAAATAATTTATTACATTATTAACCGCGGAACGAAAATCTCTCGAAATACGCAACAATATTACAGGGTCATATATTCAATAGAACAATAGTTTTTGATAATTTTTTCAAATGTTCATCCTTTATTGATGATTAAAATGTTAATTTACTTTTGTTTTTTTCTTTTTTTAAATATAATTTTAAAATGCATATCCAAGTTTGTTTTCCAGTTTTGATGAAACCATTATTAGCTGGGTTTTATGTCTGACACTTTAACATTTTGTTGAGTGTAGATCGGTTGTTTTTGGTGTTAAACGGACCCGATCACAGATTGGCAAATTGGCGATTTCGAAATGTTTTACCTATACCAAACAGATGCTTTTATTTAGAAGTTTATAGACATTTATGTCATGTTTTTGTAAATTCAAATATTTGTGAATAATACCCTTGATGTCCGTTAAAATATGCCAACGTTCTTTTTACAGAGTATGCTTATTTCAGCGACGATTTTTTTCGGTGGTGGTTCCTGCCTTGGAGGGGTTAGCGCGGAGACATCGTCCCGAATACTGTTCGTAACATCAACCTGCATTCGCTCCCCTACATTGTTATTGCAACAGTTAATGAATTGTTTTATGTTATTGGAAATAAAATAAATGCAAAACATACATTTATTCATTTCACTTAGTTATGTATTTTTTTTTAAAGATGCAGTATACTTCAAAGTATTCGTAGTACGGAATTAATGTATAATAATAAGTAAATATAGATTACAATAAAATAAAGCCAAATAATGAATTAAACTAAAGTGTTTAACATTTAAAAAAATGCGTTAGTGACCCGAATTTATTAGTGTGTTTACAATTTACAAATAATTTGTACACATCGTTCCTGCTATATAAGTAATATAATCTACTTGTTAATAAAGATCATTTCGTACCTTCCTGATTTTGAGATAATGCATCGTTAAACATTTATATGCGTATAATTGTAGAATCGTGCACACATATTTGTGCCCAATTACTGCGTAGCATGTTTTTATCATGTGCTTGTCCACGATTTTATTTTGCGCCAAGTGTTTGTCTATGGTCACGTGGCCGACAGGATTTAAAATTGAGCTATGCTAGGACACAAATCTCTGCGCGGAGGTTGAATTTAGCCATGGCAGGATGGATTTAAACTCGACAAGACGGCGTATTTCGTGAAGGAATAAGGTCCATAGGTTTCTGGTCAAGGCCAAAAAAACATAGTAAACCATTTAGAAATAACATTTTTTTATATACAAGTGTAATGTAATTAAACATTCCCACTAATAAACACGAAATGAAAATAATAGTATGTTCCACCTGCCATAGGTTGCTATCAACATTGATTCGTACTGAGCATTTTGCGCTAAAAAGTGCTCTATAAAGTGCACTTACATAATTTGAATTAAATTCGCAAGTAATCTCATTGCAATCAGTAATCGGTTTCTTAAGCAATTTATGCATTACTTTTCAATTTGTGTGTCCACTATCTTACGAGGGTTGATTTCACACACTTATTATTCGTTCACATAAACCTTCAAGTTGTGAAGTAATTATTCCTAAACTAGTATACAAACAAAAACACAAACTACGAAGACGGCTAGGTATTTTATAACGTTCTACATACTAATGGAATAGAGGTTTGTAAAACGTAATGCTATTATCTATAGAGAATATCATGTGAGTGTTGGATAAAGATCAAGTTGATCATGCGAGGCTGAGAAACGTGGAAGCTGCCAAGGCTGAACGAAAATATTAACATAATACCCTCTACTTTTTCTATAGAGAAAGAACAAACTTATCGTTGTTAAACTACCCATAAACAACGGAAAAAGAAGTGGAAAAGGAAGTTCCGATTTAGAACGGAGCATAGTTAAAAGAAGTTCCAATTTTAATTGCAAAAGTATAAGTATAAGAAAGATAAAGTGTCGCCTTCACTTAACTACCGGTAATCAGTCTGTCGGTTTATCATACATTATTGTGTGTTCAACACTATTTGATACATGCGACTTTAAAATGATCATAAAAATTACAGTAGTATTCTATTCAAACATGTACGTTACAATTGCTTTATAATTTCGTCCATTTCAAGTGATGACAATTCATTATCGACATGTTATTCTCAAATATTTCTGAGTAGTGTGTATTTTTTAGTTTTTGGAATACGTGTCAACAACTTTTCAATTTTCTAATCTGTGAATAGGTTCCTTTAGAAACCTTCTGTAGCAGTCGCTAGAGAAGGACCGTATATCAAACTCAATTAAATATATCAACATGGACTGGTTCACAGATTGTCGAATCTTTGAAAGATGTTATTTACTGTCTTTAACTACTAAAACTAAAACAGTTGTACTAACCAAAACATATATAAAGAAAAATAAATAAAAAGCTTTGCCTTTGCGGGGACTAGAATCGACGAACGCCGGGATAAAAAAATTTGTCGCGCTAACTACGCGGCCTTTCTGACTTGAAGTCATGGTCGTGAACTTTTAACGCCTCACGCACGCTTTACAATTTTATCCAATTCAATTTATATAGGTCATGCAACTTCTAAGAAAGTAAATTCCATTTAAAGGCTAGTCACCCGTAATAAATGCAGAATGCATTCGCGATTTCGACAAAAGCTGAAGCTGACTATGCACTTGTCTTTGATCTGCTGAACATTCGAATGTGTCAAGAAATTTGGGTTCGGGATACATTACAATACCCAGGAGACACGCTGTCAGGGAATAATCATTTCAACCAAGTGTCCACCTTGCACATTGCATATTTTAACAGAAGAAAAAATACTGTTAAAAAGAAATGTCACAATAACGGTGCGTTAAAGTAATGGTACTGATTCGACAACGTAGAATCCTTGCGTTATTATGTCTATTTTTTTATTTTTTTATTTTTGTTTTTCATTTTAACTCATAATATATATATACCTGGATCAATAACGCAACATGTCTGTGTCATTGCTATAAATTATCAATGTCGAAATTAAAATTTTGTAAAAAATAAATCTTCAATCTCCTCATAATTGTCTCCCCTGAAGATTTTCAAATTTGTATTTTTAACTGGTGGTGGCAGTTGTAACTGTGAAGAGTACCCATGGGGAAGTAACCATTGAGAAGAGTTTGGGCTACATTATAAGCCCGGACAAGCGAAAAGCCAATTTCGACATTGACCTTTAAATATGACCTTGACCTCTGATCTACATTCTTGATCTATGCGCATGACATGTCATTTAATTTATGCAAACAATTGTGCAAAGTAATTTGAAAATGCATCAATCCATGGCCAAGTTATAGTCTGGACGACCTTGACTTTTAACTTGCGGACCATATTCATGAGCGCTACACACCATCTCATTGTGGCAAACATTGTGCTAAGTAATTCTAAAATCCCTCCATCTACGGCCAAGTAAGTTATGGTCCAGACAAGCAAGACCGGAACGACCAGGCTATATGCGCCTGTCCTCTTTGTATGGATGCACTACATAGACATTTTATTGAATTATTAATTCCAGAGATCTCGCGTGAAACAAAAATATGCCAATCAATGTCTTATTTTGCGGCGAAGCTATTTAACCCAACTTTTGACCTTTCTCAACATCCAATCAAATGTTGTGAAAATTTCCCGCCAGTAGTCCCGAATGAATAAATCCTAACATTGCATCTGCTAGTTAAATAGAAATCCCCAACGTAACCCAATTGAAATGTGCATCCCCGAGGCGTGGCTTATTTTGATCCCAGGGGCATAAGTTGAACAATCTTGAACAAACCTCTGGGCCTTGCGGTTTCAGGTAAAGATTTTAAAACTCCTTTTTCAATTTAAGTCTATATAAACCATGTGACCCCTCGGGGTGTGGCCATATTTGACCCCAGGGTCATAATTTAAACAATCTTTGTAGAGGACCACTATGCAATGTTACGTACCAAATATTGGAAAGCTGTGGGCCTTGTCGTTTCTGAGAAGAATATTTTTAAAATCATTTTGTTATTTAAGTCTATATAAACCATGTGATCCCCCGGGCGTGACCAGTTGTTTTGACCCCAGGGGCATAATTTGAACAGTATTTGTAGAGGACCACTATATACCAAACATGAAACCTCTAGGCCTTGCGGTTTCAAAGGAGAAGAATTTTAAAGTCATTTCGCTATTTAAGGCTATATAACCATGTGACCCCTGGCGTGTGGTCAGTTTTGACCCATGGGGCATAATTTGAACAGTCTTTGTAGAGGACCACTATAGGATGTTACATACCAAATACGAAATCTCTGGGCCTTGAGGTTTCAGAGGAGATGATTTTTAAAGACATTTTCCTATTTTACTTTATATAAACCATGTGACCCCCGGGGCGTGGCCAGTTTTGACCCCAGGGGCATAATTTGAACAGTCTTTGAAGAAGATCACTATACAGCGTTACATACCAAATAAGAAACCTCTGAGCCGGAGATTTTTAAAGTCATTTTGCTATTTAATTCTATATAAATCATGTGACCCCGTGGGCGTGGCCAGTTTTGATCCCAGGGCCGTAACGATAGGAACAACTTTGAAAGTTGGTCACCCAATGATCATTCCTGTGAAGTTTGGTGAAAATCTGCCAAGTGTCTTAGGAGGAGTTGTTATTTGAATACAAGGTTGACGACGGACGAACGCACGCACGCACACACGCACGGACGACGGACAACGGGCGATCACATAAGCTCACCATTATCACTTTGTGCTCAGGTGAGCTAAAAATTGGCTCCTTTTCTTCTCGGAGGTGAATGGAAAAAATGATCCAATGTGGAAAATTCCAGACATACCTCTTTACTTTGTTTACGTTTTAAATAATTTCCTGTTCTGAGCTTCCTAGTTGCATTGGCTCAATTTGCATTTTCAATTTACATGCCAGTGTTTACAGGTCGTGTAATATGACATTGGGAATATCCCCTGTTAATATGCGATAGGCAACATTCCATATAATACACTCGCTGACTGGTTGTTAATACACGTCAAGGTTACGCATGCGCAAATAAATTCCTTCATTGTTACATATAAAATATACAATGTTTGATCTCAATTTTCACCATGACCAAGATACTTTTCAATATATCACCATACATTGTTGGAAACATAAGGCCATATCCTTTTCACAAAAATGAATGTCAAAAAATTATATGTGTTGTAACTCAAAATATTTACCTTAGAATAAACACACCGGTTTTGACGGGCATGGAGGCTGCCATTTTGTGCATGAATACATGGGCCAAAGCTATGAAGCTGGGAACCACTAAGAACAAAGTAGTGCCAAAAAAACACCTTTTTTCTTATTTCTTATATATATACCTTTAAATTGATACCAAAACATATCATTTAAACTGTATTTAAAAAATCATATGCAGCATACACTGAACCATATGTGTTTATTATCTAAGTGACAGCCCAGAGGATGTGACTTCCGTTTTGGGGTAATTTGACCTTGAAGAGAACCCAACCCTTTCAAATTTGAAAAAAAATCTCATTTTTCATAAATCTGATCTATTTCGAGAACGAACATGAAGTCCTATCACACTGGTTTAAGGATTTATTGGAATAAAATAATAATGAAATATACCACATATAAAGGCATTTCGAGACAAGAATTTAGACAGAAAACATGTACTTAGGTACATCTTGGAAAACATTATTTTAAATCAGAATTAAGCATAACTTTGGATTTTAATAGGCATAGCAGATGTAATATATAATATCAAAAGTGAAAAAAAATCTTCATTAGCATTTTAAATGTTACACAACAGGTTTTCAAGCTGTTTTTGAGCTAAAAAAAGAAATCTGCATTTTTGGCGGTAAAATCCATATAAAAGTAGCATTTCAGATGCCATTTGACCGAAGAAAAGGGTTTGTTTACATAACATTCAACAGACTGTACCTCCTGACACACAATAAACAAAACATGTCAATGCCAGGTACTAATTAATAGTCTTTTGTCACACCTGAACTTATGGGTGAGATGTGAATTCCTTCAAGGCCAGTCTCCAGCAACCTTCAGTCTGTATCCAGTACTCAGTGCTGTGTAATCTGTGGAAATAAAAAGGTTTTCTGTGCATGTTTACTCATTATTGTGATTACTAGTGTAAGTTAGATATAATTAGTGTACATATATAATAGTTTACTATCTTTTAATTGTGATAAGTCTAGTCGCTATGCCGGCTTCAACGCGTCGAGCTCACTTGCTAAAAAGTGGGTTCAAGAAGGGGCTCGGGAGTCCCAACAAGGGTAAAACTCTTTCTTTTCCTACTGTTGCTGATAAGAAGTATGTGAGATTGGAAAAGAAGTCATTCGATAGTAGAATACATGACAATAACAATGTACTAACCTTCAAAGATACCGATGGTACGGACACGACTGTGTCAACGTTACGGCCCCGTCCCAATGCCACTAATGTAGTTGACGAGTACAGTAGTTTTAATGACTCGTAACTACATCCAGACTTGTATACCAATAAGTGGATGGCTCAGGCTGAGGTCCAGGTTCTTTTCAACACTGCATTTAAAGAACATACTGAAATTAAATCAAACTGTGATGGCGATTTAAATTTTAATGCCGCTACCTCCATTAGGTGGGGTCTAGGTTGGGTTGGCGTGAGCGGCTAAAATGTACAAAGTGTTCATACATTAGCAAGTATCGCAATCTTTACGAGGAGGTTGATTGTAAAATAAGGTCGTGGTAGGCGTGCCGCAAAAGTAAACATAGGCCTTCAGCTTGGACTGTGCACAACACCAGTCAGAAATACCGGTGTGCGCAGAATTCTTAGCAACGCTAATATAATAGCCCCCACCCAGTCCTCCATACAAAGATTAAGTAACAAAGTTAATGAAAAGAATGAAAGTGTCAATGTTAAGGACATGCATGAGCAAAGAGTGTCCCTTGTGAAGGAAAATACCCTAATAGGTCAAAACAATGCAAAAACTGTAAATGTAGAGGGCGACTTTGTGTACACTAAAATAATAAATATTAGTTTTATTATTTCATCTTCAAGTACATACTAATACTAAATAAATAATTATAATTATTTGCAAAGTATTATGCATTCAATTCTTTACCTAAGTATGATCATTATTAGTAGTAGTAGAAGTAGTAGTAGTAGTAGTGGTAGTAGTAGTAGTAGTTGTTGTTGTTGTGGTAGTGTTAGTTGTGGTAGTAGTAGTGGTTTGTTTGTCTGTTTGTTTGGATATTTCGCCATATTCAACAGTATTTCAGTCATATAACGGCGGTCAGTTAACCTACTCACAATTTTCCTGGGTAAGCTGGTTTACCAGTACTAAGTGCACATACTTATGCCAGTAACTGACAACTGCCCTACTTGAATCAGAGGTAGGGGGAGAATGGCCGTAGAAATAATTTAATGACCAGTCCCCACACAAGTTATGTGGCCGGGATGGGAATCGAACCCGCGATCCTCGGATTTGTAGTCCAGCGCTCTATCAACTGAGCCAGCCGGCCAGGCAAAGTAGTAGCAGTAGTAGTGATAGTGGTAGTGGTAGTGGTAGCAGTAGCAGTAGCAGTAGAAGTGGTAGTGGTAGTGGTACTGGTAGTAGTAGTAGTAGTAGTAGTAGTAGTAGTAGTAGTAGTAGTTGTTGTTGCTGTTGTTCTTGTTGTTTATGTTGTTGTTGTTGTTGTTGTTGTAGTGGTAGTAGTAGTAATAGTAGTAGTAGTAGAAATAATAGTAGTAGTAGTAGTAGTAGTAGTAATAATAGTAGCAGTAGTAGTAGTAGTAGTGGTAGTGGTAGTGGTAGTAGTAGCAGTAGCAGTAGAAGTGGTAGTGGTAGTGGTACTGGTAGTAGTAGTAGTAGTAGTAGTAGTAGTAGTTGTTGTTGCTGTTGTTGCAGTTGTTCTTGTTGTTTATGTTGTTGTTTATGTTGTTGTTGTAGTGGTAGTAGTAGTAATAGTAGTAGTAGTAGAAGTATTAGTAGTAGTAGTAGTAGTAGTAGTAATAGTTGTAGCAATAGTAGTAGTAGTGGTAGTGGTAGTGGTAGTAGTAATATTTGTAGTAGTAGTAGTAGTAGTAGTAGTAGTAGTAGTAGTTGTTGATATTGTTGTTGTTGTTTTTGTTTCTGTTGTTGTTGTTGTTGTTGTGGTAGTAGTAATAGTTGTAGTACTCGTAGAAGTAGTAGTAGTAGTAATAGTAGTTGTAGTAGTAGTAGAAGTAGCAGCAGTATTAGTAGCAGCAGCAGTATCGACAGCAGTAGCAGCAACAATAGTAACAGCAGCTGCAGTCGAAGTTGTTGTTCTTGGTGGTTGTGGTGTTGTTGTTTCAATTCCCATTTTTTGTTTTTCTATGTCATAATGACCGAGTCAATTTGAAACAACCATATTTCACGTTTCTTGTTATATCGCAGATACCCGAGAGTATCGCAGATCTAGTCTTTTAACAAATCGTTGAGAATATCGAGATGCTCGTGCGTTTTAGGACATCGCGGTGTGTTCCCTTCCAGTATTCGGTAGAGGTCCAGAGCATAAGTATAGTCAAAAGAAATTAAATGTTTTAGTTAAAGAAATCGTAAAAGTTTAATCTGTTATACTTTTGGTTTGATATATTTCAAACATATCATATTAAATGTGAATATAATTCTGATGCTCAATAGTCACACCTTCAGATTATAAGGCATTACGTTGTATAATTTCAAGATCAATTTTTCAAGCGACCGCTATTATAATGCATTTATTGCGTTTATAGCGATTACTGATGCCTTTATGATGAATGAAAAGACACGCGTCTCATACACTGTATATTTTTAATGTTAATGTTATATACATATATCTTTTATTCAACTAGACAACCTTAACTTAAAATGGATTATATACCTTGAATTCCAACATGACAGGCGCAGACAAAGAACAAAATTCACTATTGTTAAACGACCAATACACAACCCGAACACATAGTTCCAAAACTGTAAAATATAGTTCGCATTTAAATTGCAGAAAATGTGGTCAGGTCATGTTCAAATCGAAATAATTTTCGCATGATCGTTGTTCATCGGCTAATAAACAACGATTTGTCGTTCGATGCTGTATATTTAACCACTTGGGCTAACGCCCTTGTGGTTTAATTCCGACGCATCAGAACTCCAAATCGTTGTTTATTAGCCGACAAACAACTGTAAATTAATTATATATTTTGATTTATACCTTTTTAATGTGGTTGTTTGTTTTTATAATGTCACATGCCTTTTAGTTATGTAAATAAACTGTAGGCTAGTTTTTTGTAAGCATATTGTCAAATAAATGTTGTTTTTGTTGTTGTTTGGATGATGATGATGTTAATACTGATTCAGTTACAGTCAGTAAAAAAAGTGTGAATCGTTGCAAACATGGACGAATAGTTAAACGTAAATCAGATTTTTAAATACAGCCGACTGCAGCTTAATCATTCACAGAAAAGTTCACTATTTCTCATATTTGCAGTAAATTGTTCATCCCCTCATTATCAGCTAAATTTAAATCGACTATAAAATCAACCTGTTTAAATAACATTTAGCCGTTGCTCGTACTCGGAAGGGCCTCATTTTAAAAACATACCACGTGACGAGGAAATTTCAAATCTTCGTATAAAACAGAGAAACGGCATTAATAAAGTCAGTCGTTGCAATATTTAAAAGTCTGACTGGCAGTTTGCAATTATCATTGTTCAACATGAGATTCGCAATAGTTGGATTTCTTGGCCTCTGCATGGCGTCATTAGTCACTTGTTTTCCCGGCAACTCGGTGGAGCGAACACACCATCATCCAGGTTAGTAGTATTTACTTTATTTCGGAGATTTCAATAGATGCAGAATCCTGCTTTTAGATGCAAGCAAAATGGCGATTTACACATTTTTACTCGATCAAATAATCCTGTCTTATTACAAGTATAATTTTGATGCAGTTATTTTCCGTTTGCCAACTTCAAAACACTAGAAAATAATATATATTATCATAATTATGGCAGTTTTTATTTTGCAAATTCTTTAAAAGTTTTTATTCTTTTGTCATGCATGGATTGAGTTACAAATGATTTTTTGACCTTGACTTGACTTGAAAGGTTGTAGTTAAGTGCGTTTTAATAACTATTCTTAATCTGTATATACCGAATAAATATATAATGTATATTATCCTAGATAACAAACGGTATGTAAATAATTACATTTTGATGTTGCAATAATTGTCTGTCTTATTGCACTAGTTTCCAAACACATTATTCTACTGCATGAAATAAAGTGTGTGTGTACGTTCGAGTAACTATTTCACAATTATGCTATATTTTGAATCGCCACGTCATTTCATACGACTACATGTACGTTATAATACAATCTTTTACAACACGTGGCAGAGTTTGGTTTAAAGTTCAACAACTCTTCAACTAAAATGAACATTACAAAGAATATACGGTTGCATGACGCTGTTTAGCGTCCGACAGAAAGTTACCGTTCATCACCAATGTTCAAGATTTTGTCTGCGATTTTTAAATGCAGTTTTCATTTTTTGCAATTTTAGATAACCGTTTATAAAAAGTGAATAAACAGATTTTGGACGCATTTTTATTTCAGTATGTTTAAACCAACTGAAAAGCAAAGCGGCCCATCCGCTTAAATAAAAATAAATGTAAATATGACTGCAATATGTCACAATTTTTGCATCGTTTATATACAGGGACGACGTCTTTGAAATCTGCGTTCCAGTCTGAGGAAAGTGGCAAGACAGGGTGGCCCTACGCAATGATGGAATGTAAGTTACAGTATCAAGGTTTCAAGTACAGATAGTGTTTGTAATTTTTTAATATATGCTGAATATATACTGCACATATTTTTTTTATATATCTAGATAGTTTTCAAAAGTTTGAATATAATTGACTTAAATCTTCTGTTTTCTTGTATAAGTTTGTCTTATGAATCTACTGGGATTAACAGGCCGAATTTCGAAAGTAGAACGATTTTATACGATAACCACATGTATTTATGCGTGTACATCTCTTACGTTACCGTTTGCATGTACTTAACGAAAGTTTTTGTTTTGGTTCGGTATATTTTCGCAGGAGCTATGGTAATAAGCCATAAAAACTTCATAATTATTTGTGTGACGTACTATAAATATTCTTTTTATTTTCTTATTTCATTTGTGGTTTCTTCTGTTTGGAATTTTAAAAGTATTATTTAAGAAATAGTTCATGCGCTTTAAATCATTATTAACATTGTTTTCATACAGTATACCAATCTCATTAAAATCAAATCCTAACGTTGTTAGGATCTGAAGGCATCGTATAACAGGTCACGTTCAAGTGATCTTCCGATATATATAAGGTATACCTCAACATTTTGAAGGCAACTTTCGATTGACTCCGGACAAAAGATCATGTGAACGTGACCCCTAATGCGATATCATCAGATCCAGTCAGCGGATAATATAGTAGCGTCAGAATGAAGATGATTTTAATGAGATTGACAGTATACGATTGTTCTAAAAATATTTTTAAAAACAAACTCCGACGTGAAAAAGGATTTAATTCATAATCTTACTGGTTCTCCTTCAGATCTTTAGTGTGTTATTTTTTCTTATGAAAATAGTTGCGTCCCTGTTTTCCAAATGCCATTCTTGGACCATTTACCACGAGGCGACCCATGACGACAGCAAGTATACAGTGTGAATGATGGTGCAGTTTTAAGGATATAAATTTAGTGTGAGTCGTGACGTGGAAATTTCGGACTTATCAGAATGTGCAGTCCGCACAAGCGAACCCAGAACGACACTTTCTGCTTTTATGGTATTTTCTGTTTCAAGAATGACTCTTCTCAACATAAATCCACTGTAGGCGGCAAGTGTCGTCCCGGATTAGCCTGTGCGGGCTAATAAGAGACGACACTTTACGCACATGCATTAATCCCCGGTTTCCCACGACAGGCCTCAGTGTTAAGATAAAGTTATATATCGACAAACGTTCATATGAACCACAACACAATCGATTAATGTGGATTTAATTCAACAATAATTGACCATGTTTTCAGCATTCCATTCTCATTGTACACGCATTTTACACCCGATACATATTTCGGCGTGCCGGGATATAATATCATCGTTGTCAGCAATGATGTCTTATGAAATGCAATACGTTGTGGGCACCATTTTATGGATAGAAAACACCGCAGTCGCGTTGTAAGCAATAATAAAATTACTAAACAATAGCAAATGATTAAAACCTCAAGTGAAACTTCAAACCGTCTGCTTTCATATGATGCATGCTTTCGGATTAAACTTAGATTTTTATTCTCTTATCATTATATACGCCTTTTATGATATATTATGTGTAAACAGGAATAGTATATTCCGTTATAACGCATTCTCTTTATACAGTTTTCAAACCGTTTGTTTTCAGGACAAATCATCAAGCTGCTTGAGTCTTCCTGCCCAGGCGTTATGAAGATGGCCGAGGAGTTGAGGGCGAGTGTTTTTTAACAAAAATAGTTCAATTGATATTTCTATGATTTTTACCAGCCCCACCCCCCTCCCCTGCCTCCCGTCAAAGATGGGTTGTTATATTGGTGTGCAAATGTTGGTCGGTCTGTCGGTAGGAGATGAGGGCCAGTGTTTTAACAACAAATAGTCTAATTGATACTTATATGATTATTACCAACACCAACCCTCCTCCCAGCCCCCGTCGAAGATGGCTGGTTATATATGGTTATAATGGTTTGCAAAATGTCTGTCGGTAGGAGATGAGGGCGAGTGTTTTTTTAACAAAAAATAGTCCGATTGATATGTCTATGATTATTACCAGCTCCCCCACACACGTCGAATATGGCGGGGTACATTTTGGTTTGCAAATGTCGGTCGGTGGGTCGGTCAGTAGACTACATTCTTTCCAAGGTCCAACACTTATCATCGGATCTTCTCCAAGTTTAATAAAACTGTTTTGGGGGCATAATACCTAGTAAAGTTCTTCAATCAGCCATTTCGCCCTCAGAAACTGAAGTTATGGCCCTACTCTGAAAATATTCCAGATTGGCATACCGGTTTTAACAGCTCTTGATCAGTTTTAGATAGGCACCTGATCACTCTGGATGTCCATGTAGAGTGTAGACGATATTATATGTAGTTTATAAGTATTGTCGTAGAATATGTAATACTTAATTTAGTAATTAAATCTTTTGATTTTAATAATTATTAAAATACTTTCTATTGATAAATTCATATAAAAATGTTTCCGACAATTTGTTTGAAATTCATCTAAAACATTAATATTCATTTTGTTGTCTGTGTAAGTTTGATTTTATCGGTTTTTGTTTTCTTCTCTCCTAGAGTCGTATCGAACATTACACCCGACAGTCCACGAAATTAATTTTTTTTGAACTGGGGCCTTATTCCAGAAAAATTGTAAATGAACAATTTTTATTTTCACTTAAGTTCGAGTTTTTGTAAGGTAATATTTTTGAAATGTTATATAAATTAATGAATCCAATTAAGCTGAAAATTAGTGTACATTTAGCAAAAATTCACGTATACGAGAAATAAAATGCTTAAGAAAAATGATCTTAAAAAGCTAATGATAAAATTTCACTTATGTTTCTAGAATACGACCCTTGATTCATGTTTTTTTGTATTTTAGGAGATGATGATGAATGGCGAGGGCGACTTCAAAAAACTCGACGAAGAATTTAGACCTATGTTCGCAGCAATCCAATGCAAGTTTCCGAAGTTTTTTCTTCTAACGAATACTTAATTTTTAGTTTTGATTAAAAACTTTATATCTATGGTAACACTTGCCAATTTTAATGATTTCTCTAGGCCTTGAAACAAAAAGCAAATAAGATAGAACAATGATATTCATTGCTCAGTTATCTACCATATGTGAAATTATGACGTCATTCGTATTTATATCTATACTTATCAAAACTCTTAACGCATCACATATTCCAGGCTACTTTTACTACATTACAAAGATAGTAACATACAAAGTAATCAAAACACGATATACTGATATGCAAACATGTTCCGATAGTAAAATTGTGCCGAACAGGGTACACAATGAGGCATGTCTCAATTACGCGCACAAGGGGCGTAATAAAAAATCACACATAAATTACTGTTTTTTATGTCCCCCTCTTGCATTCAGTACCGCAGTGCATCTCCGTGGCATGCAAAGAACAAAAGTGGTCACCGTGTCCAAAGGAATGGTGACCATGCTTGTTATTTCCATGAGTTTTCCTATGTATTTAAAGGAGCTTTGCATGTGTTGCGTTAGGAGTTTTGATTAGTATACAAGTAAAATGTTTATTGAGAGAATTTCTTCAGGAACAAGAAGTCATACGTGAAACGGCACACTACATTAAATACATCGAATAATCCACAACATGACGTTGATATTCTGTTGTGGTTTGGTTTTGTGAATGTCTGATAATTTTACCCCCGACGTCATGATTATTATCTCTGACGTCATTGATTTATTTTTTTTACTTTGCACAGGCACCAATGTAATGATCGATCGCGAGGAAATGCTCACTGAACTTGAGGCAGCCGGGATGGATCCACAAGGTTCGATCAGTATACCTAGTAGATCCAGATATTGTCAAAACAAACGGTTATTTAATCGAACAAGTTAAAAAAGTTTATTTAAAGACTTATTAAGCTAGCAGTTAGAAAATTGTGTCAAACCCTGTCGATAATGTTTACCTTGCAGTGGACACATTAGATATATCGTTACTTTAACATAGCTCTAAGGGTCCGTATTCACAAAGCTCCTAAAGGAAATCTTATCTTGTAGTTGTACTTAAGTGAAATTTTTAGATCAAATTTTATGTGTTAAATCCAATGATTAATAAATTAATTGGCATAATGCTAAACATTGAAGCAGTATTTATTGGTTAAAAACATTTTAAAATTAATGTAAAAAGACTTTACATGAAAAGCCAGAGACATAAGGAATTTAAAAAATAACGAAATTTTACGTTTTCTTCCGTAAGGCGCTTTGTGGATACGGGAACTGATGAGTATCTTTTCACAGTTTGACTTGCTAATTCATAACGGTTACGACATGCATTTTCTGGTTATGTTCTCGAATGTTAACTGCAGCCAGTATTTTTAGCAATTGGAACTATATAATCATTTATATTAAAGTGTTTCTAAGTAACTTTTTCGTATTGTGGTATTATTTTTCACGAATAAAATGGTGCTAATAGGTAAAAGCCAAGTGCGTGTATTTTAGTTATATCGTTGTAAGATAAATCTACCCGCTTGAAAATGACCTGGGACAACAAATGTTAACCACATATCTGCTTACTTGATCCGTAGATGACCCCTTTCTGCGACTCACCGTTGACCTTGATACGATCTGCCAACGAGCGCTCCAGTAAACCGGAAGTAACATGGGAAACGCACCGGAAGTGGGTGATCTTTTTTCTCGCTTGAGCTGTTTAATTTTATTTTTCACAAAGTATAAATACATGTTAATCTAGATCTTCTATAGGTGTTCATATTTCAAACTTCGTAGGGGCTCCGTATTATATGACAAAAAATACTATAAACGAATAAATAATTTATTACATTATTAACCGCGGAACGAAAATCTCTCGAAATACACAATAATATTACAGGGTCATATATTCAATAGAACAATAGTTTTTGATAATTTTGTCAAATGTTCATCTTTTATTGATGATTAAAATGTTAATTTACTTTTTTTTTTTCTTTTTTTTTATAAATATAATTTTAAAATGCATATCCAAGTTTGTTTTCCAGTTTTGATGAAACCATTATTAGCTGGATTTTATGTCTGACACTTTAACATTTTGTTGAGTGTAGATCGGTTGTTTTTGGTGTTAAACGGACCCGATCACAGATTGGCAAATTGGCGATTTCGAAATGTTTTACCTATACCAAACAGATGCTTTTATTTAGAAGTTTATAGACATTTATGTCATGTTTTTGTAAATTCAAACATTTGTGAATAAGACCCTTGATGTCCGTTAAAATATGCCAACGTTCTTTTTACAGAGTATGCTTATTTCAGCGACGAATTTTTCGGTGGTGGTTCCTGCCTTGGAGGGGTTAGCGCGGAGACATCGTCCCGAATACTGTTCGTAACATCAACCTGCATTCGCTCCTCCTACATTGTTATTGCAACAGTTAATGAATTGTTTTATGTTATTGGAAATAAAATAAATGCAAAACATACATTTATTCATTTTACTTAGTTATATATTTTTTTTAAAGATGCAGTATGCTTCAAAGAATTCGTAGTACGAAATTAATGTATAATAATAAGTAAATATAGATTACAATAAAATAAAGCCAAATAATGAATTAAACTAAAGTGTTTAACATTAAAAACAAATGCGTTAGTGACCCGAATTTGTTAGTGTGTTTACAATTTACAAATAATTTGTACACATCGTTCCTGCTATATAAGTACTATAATCTACTTGTTAATAAAGATCATTTCGTACCTTCCTGATTTTGAGAATGCATCGTTAAACATTTATATGCGTATAATTGTAGAATCGTGCACACATATTTGTACCCAATTACTGCGTAGCATGTTTTTATCATGTGCTTGTCCACGATTTTATTTTGCGCCAAGTGTTTGTCTATGGTCACGTGCCCGACAGGATTTAAAATTGAGCTATGCTAGGGACACAATTAAATCTCTGCGCGGAGGTT
Source organism: Congeria kusceri (assembly GCA_027627225.1). Taxonomy (NCBI): domain Eukaryota; kingdom Metazoa; phylum Mollusca; class Bivalvia; order Myida; family Dreissenidae; genus Congeria; species Congeria kusceri. Next base: position 13,580,524 of record CM051033.1, on the reverse strand, counting down.
GAATTTAGCCATGGCAGGATGGATTTAAACTCGACAAGACGGCGTATTTCGTGAATGAATAAGTCCATAGGTTTCCGGTCAAGGCCAAAAAAACATAGTAAAGCATTTAGAAATAACATTTTTTTTATATACAAGTGTAATGTAATTAAACATTCCCACTAATAAACACGAAATGAAAATAATAGTATGTTCCACCTGCCATAGGTTGCTATCAACATTGATTCGTACTGAGCATTTTGCGCTAAAAAGTGCTCTATAAAGTGCACTTACATAATTTGAATTAAATTCGCAAGTAATCTCATTGCAATCAGTAATCGGTTTCTTAAGCAATTTATGCATTACTTTTCAATGTGTGTGTCCACTATCTTACGAGGGTTGATTTCACACACTTATTATTCGTTCACATAAACCTTGATGTTGTGAAGTAATTACTCCTAAACTAGTATACAAACAAAAACACAAAAACTACGAAGACGGCTAGGTATTTTATAACGTTCTACATACTAATGGAATAGAGGTTTGTAAAACGTAATGCTATTATCTATAGAGAAACGTGGAAGCTGCCAAGGCTGAACGAAAATATTAACATAATACCCGCTACTTTTTCTATAGACAAAGAACAAAATTATCGTTGTTAAACTACCCATAAACAACGGAAAATGAAGTGGAAAAGGAAATTCCGATTTAGAACGGTGCATAGTTAAAAGAAGTTCCAATTTTAATTGCAAAAATATAAGTATAAGAAAGAAAAAGTGGCGCCTTCACTTAACTACCGGTAATCAGTCTGTCGGTTTATCATACATTGTTGTGTGTTCAACACTATTTGATACATGCGACTTTAAAATGATCATAACAATTACAGTAGTATTCTATTCAAACATGTACGTTACAATTGCTTTATAATTTCGTCCATTTCAAGTGATGACAATTCATTAACGACACGTTATTCTAAAATATTTCTGAGTAGTGTATATTTTTTAGTTTTTGGAATACGTGTCAACAACTTTTCAATTTTCTAATCTGTGAATAGGTTCCTTTAGAAACCTTCTGTAGCAGTCGCTAGAGAAGGACCGTATATCAAACTCAGTTAAATATATCAACAAGGACTGGTTCACAGATTGTCGAATCTTTGAAAGATGTTATTTACTGTCTTTAACTGCTAAAACTAAACCAGTTGTACTAACCAAAACATATATAAAGAAAAATAAATAAAAAGCTTTGCCTTTGCGGGGACTAGAATCTACGAAAGCCGGGATAAAAAAATTTGTCGCGCTAACTACGCGGCCTTTCTGACTTGAAGTCATGGTCGTGAACTTTTAACGCCTTACACACGCTTTACAATTTTATCCAATTCAATTTATATAGGTCATGCAACTTCTAAGAAAGTAAATTCCATTTAAAGGCTAGTCACCCGTAATAAATACAGAATGCATTCGCGATTTCGACAAAAGCTGAAGCTGACTATGCGCTTGTCTTTGATCTGCTGAACATTCGAATGTGTCAAGAAATTTGGGTTCGGGATACATTACAATACCCAGGAGACAAGCTGTCAGGGAATAATCATTTCAACCAAGTGTCCACCTTGCACATTGCATATTTTAACAGAAGAAAAAATACTGTTGAAGAGAAATAAGTCACAATAACGGTGCGTTAAAGTAATGGTACTGGTTCGACAACGTAGAATCCTTGCGTTATTATGTCTATTTTTTTATTTTTGTTTTTCATTTTAACTCGTAATATATATATACCTGGATCAATAACGCAACATGTCTGTGTCATTGCTATAAATTATCAATGTCGAAATTAAAATTTTGTAAAAAATAAATCTTCAATCTCCTCATAATTGTCTCCCCTGAAGATTTCCAAATTTGTATTTTTAACTGGTGGTGGCAGTTGTAACTGTGAAGAGTACCCATGGGGAAGTAACCATTGAGAAGAGTTTGGGCTACATTATAAGCCCGGACAAGCAAAAAGCCAATTTCGACATTGACCTTTAAATATGACCTTGACCTCTGATCTACATTCTTGATCTATGCGCATGACATGTCATTTAATTTATGCAAACAATTGTGCAAAGTAATTTGAAAATGCATCAATCCATGGCCAAGTTATAGTCTGGACGACCTTGACTTTTAACTTGCGGACCATATTCATGAGCGCTACACACCATCTCATTGAGGCAAACATTAGTGCTAAGTAATTCTAAAATCCCTCCATCTACGGCCAAGTAAGTTATGGTCCAGACAAGCAAGACCGGAACGACCAGGCTATATGCTCCTGTCCTCTTTGTATGGATGCACTACATAGACATTTTATTGAATTATTAATTCCAGAGATCTCGCGTGAAACAAAAATATGCCAATCAATGTCTTATTTTGCGGCGAAGCTATTTAACCCAACTTTTGACCTTTCTCAACATCCAATCAAATGTTGTGAAAATTTCCCGCCAGTAGTCCCGAATGAATAAATCCTAACATTGCATCTGCTAGTTAAAAAGAAATCCCCACCGTAACCCAATTGAAATGTGCATCCCCGAGGCGTGGCTTATTTTGATCCCAGGGGTATAAGTTGAACAATCTTGAACAAACCTCTGGGCCTTGCGGTTTCAGGTAAAGATTTTAAAACTCCTTTTTCAATTTAAGTCTATATAAACCATGTGACCCCTCGGGGTGTGGCCATATTTGACCCCAGGGGCATAATTTAAACAATCTTTGTAGAGGACCACTATGCAATGTTACGTACCAAATATAGGAAAGCTGTGGGCCTTGTCTTTTCTGAGAAGAATATTTTTAAAATCATTTTGTTATTTAAGTCTATATAAACCATGTGATCCCCCGGGCGTGACCAGTTGTTTTGACCCCAGGGGCATAATTTGAACAGTATTTGTAGAGGACCACTATATACCAAACATGAAACCTCTAGGCCTTGCGGTTTCAAAGGAGAAGAATTTTAAAGTCATTTTGCTATTTAAGGCTATATAAACCATGTGACCCCTGGCGTGTGGTCAGTTTTGACCCATGGGGCATAATTTGAACAGTCTTTGTAGAGGACCACTATAGGATGTTACATACCAAATACGAAACCTCTGGGCCATGCGCTTTCGGAGGAGATGATTTTTAAAGACATTTTCCTATTTTACTTTATATAAACCATGTGACGCCCGGGGCGTGGCCAGTTTTGACCCCAGGGGCATAATTTGAACAGTCTTTGAAGAAGATCACTATACAGCGTTACATACCAAATAAGAAACCTCTGAGCCGGAGATTTTTAAAGTCATTTTGCTATTTAATTCTATATAAATCATGTGACCCCGTGGGCGTGGCCAGTTTTGATCCCAGAGCCGTAACGATAGGAACAACTTTGAAAGTTGGTCACCCAATGATCATTCCTGTGAAGTTTGGTGAAAATCTGCCAAGTGTCTTAGGAGGAGTTGTTATTTGAATACAAGGTTGAAGACGGACGAACGCACGCACGCACACACGCACGGACGACGGACAACGAGCGATCACATAAGCTCACCATTAGCACTTTGTGCTCAGGTGAGCTAAAAATTGGCTCCTTTTGTTCTCGGAGGTGAATGGAAAAAATGATCCAATGTGGAAAATTCCAGACATACCTCTTTACTTTGTTTACGTTTTAAATAATTTCATGTTCTGAGCTTCCTACGCGGAAGTTGCATTGGCTCAATTTGCATTTTCAATTTACATGCCAGTGTTTACAGGTCGTGTAATATGACATTGGGAATATCCCCTGTTAATATGCGATAGGCAACATTCCATATAATACACTCGCTGACTGGTTGTTAATACACGTCAAGGTTACGCATGCGCAAATAAATTCCGTCATTGTTACATATAAAATATACAATGTTTGATCTCAATTTTCACCATGACCAAGATACTTTTCAATATATCACCATACATCGTTGGCAACATAAGGCCATAACCTTTGGATAAAAATGAATGTCAAAAAATTATATGTGTTGTAACTCAAAATATTTACCTTAGAATAAACACACCGGTTTTGACGGGCATGGAGGCTGCCATTTTGTGCATGAATACATGGGCCAAAGCTATGAAGCTGGGAACCACTAAGAACAAAGTAGTGCCAAAAAACCACATTTTTTCTTATTTCTTATATATATACCTTTAAATTGATACCAAAACATATCATTTAAACTGTATTTTAAAAATCATATGCATTATAAACTGAACCATATGTGTTTATTATCTAACTGACAGCCCAGAGGATGTGACTTCCTGTTTGGGGTAATTTGACCTTGAAGAGAACCCAACCCTTTCAAATTTGAAAAAAAAACTCATTTTTCATAAATCTGATCTATTTCGAGAAAGAACCTGAAGTCCTATCACACTGGTTTAAGGATTTATTGGAATAAAATAATAATGAAATATACCACATATAAAGGCATTTCGAGACAAGAATTTAGACAGAAAACATGTACTTAGGTACATCTTTGAAAACATTATTTTAAATCAGAATTAAGCATAACTTTGGATTTTAATAGGCATAGCAGATGTAATATATAATATCAAAAGTGAAAAAAAATTTTCATTAGCATTTTAAATGTTACACAACAGGTTTTCAAGCTGTTTTTGAGCTAAAAAAATAAAATCTGCATTTTTGGCGGTAAAATCCATATAAAAGTAGCATTTCAGATGCCATTTGACCCAAGAAAAGGGTTTGTTTACATAACATTCAACAGACTGTACCTCCTGACACACAATAAACAAAACATGTCAATGCCAGGTACTAATTAATAGTCTTTTGTCACACCTGAACTTGTGGGTGAGATGTGAATTCCTTCTAGGCCAGTCTCCAGCAACCTTCAGTCTGTATCCAGTACTCAGTGCTGTGTAATCTGTGGAAATAAAAAGGTTTTCTGTGCATGTTTACTCATTATTGTGATTACTAGTGTAAGTTAGATATAATTAGTGTACATATATAATAGTTTACTATCTTTTAATTGTGATAAGTCTAGTCGCTATGCCGGCTTCAACGCGTCGAGCTCACTTGCGAAAAAGTGGGTTCAAGAATGGGCTCGGGAGTCCCAACAAGGGTAAAATTCTTTCTTTTCCTACTGTTGATGATAAGAAGTATGTGAGATTGGAAAAGAAGTCATTCGATAGTAGAATACATGACAATAACAATGTACTAAACTTCAAAGATACCGATGGTGCGGACACGACTGTGTCTACGTTACGGCCCCGTCCCAATGCCACTAATGTAGTTGACGTGTACAGTAGTTTTAATGACTCGTAACTACATCCAGACTTGTATACCAATAAGTGGATGGCTCAGGCTGAGGTCCAGGTTCTTTTCAACACTGCATTTAAAGAACATACTGAAATTAAATCAAACTGTGATGGCGATTTAAATTTTAATGCCGCTACCTCCATTAGGTGGGGTCTAGGTTGGGTTGGCGTGAGCGGCTAAAATGTACAAAGTGTTCATACATTAGCAAGTATCGCAATCTTTACGAGGAGGTTGATTGTAAAAAAAGGTCGTGGTAGGCGTGCCGCAAAAATAAACATCGGCCTTCAGCTTGGACTGTGCACAACACCAGTCAGCAATACCGGTGTGCGCAGAATTCTTAGCAACGCTAATATAATAGCCCCCACCCAGTCCTCCATACAAAGATTAAGTAACAAAGTTAATGAAAAGGATGAAAGTGTCAATGTTAAGGACATGCATGAGCAAAGAGTGTCCCTTGTGAAGGAAAATACCCTAATAGGTCAAAACAATGCAAAAACTGTAAATGTAGAGGGCGACTTTGTGTACACTAAAATAATAAATATTAGTTTTATTATTTCATCTTCAAGTACATACTAATACTAAATAAATAATTATAATTATTTGCAAAGTATTATGCATTCAATTCTTTACCTAAGTATGATTATTATTATTAGTAGTAGAAGTAGTAGTAGTAGTACTGGTAGTAGTAGTAGTAGTTGTTGTTGTTGATGTGGTAGTAGTGGTAGTAGTAGTGGTTTGTTTGTCTGTTTGTTTGGATATATCAGTTAACCTACTCACACTTTTCCTGGGTAAGCTGGTTTACCAGTACTAAGTGCACAAACTTATGCCAGTAACTGACAACTGCCCTACTTGAATCAGAGGTAGGGGGAGAATGGCCGTATAAATAATTTCATGACCAATCCACACACAAGTTATGTGGCCGGGCTGGGAATCGAACCCGCAATCCTCGGATTTGTAGTGCAGCGCTCTATCAACTGAGCTAGCCGGCCCGGCAAAGTAGTAGAAGTAGTAGTGGTAGTGGTAGTGGTAGTGGTAGTAGTAGCAGTAGAAGTGGTAGTGGTAGTGGTAGTAGTAGTAGTAGTAGTAGTAGTAGTTGTTGTTGTTGTTGCTGTTGTTGTTTTTGTTTATGTTGTTGTTGTTGTTGTAGTGGTAGTAGTAGTAGTAGTAGTAGTAGTAGAAGTAATAGTAGTAGTAGTAGTAGTAGTAGTAGTAGTAGTAGTAGTAGTAGTAGTAGTAGTAGTAGTAGTACTAGTAGTAGTAGTAGTGGTAGTGGTAGTGGTAGTAGTAGTTGTTGTAGTCGTAGTAGTAGTAGTAGTAGTAGTAGTAGTAGTTGTTGTTGTTGTTGTTGTTTTGGTTTTTGTTGTTGTTGTTGTTGTGGTAGCAGTAATAGTAGTAGTAGTAGTAGTAGTAGTAGAAGTAGTAATAGTAGTAATAGTAATAGTAGTAGTAGTAGAAGTAGCAGCAGTAGTAGTAGCAGCAGCAGTATCAACAGCAGTTGCAGCAACAATAGCAACAGCAGCAGCAGTCGAAGTTGTTGTTCTTGGTGGTTGTGGTGTTGTTGTTTCAATTCCCATTTTTTGTTATTCGATGTCATAATGACCGAGTCCATTTGATACAACCAAATTACACGTTTCTTGTTATATCGCAGATACCCGAGAGTATCGCAGATCTAGTCGTTCAACAAATCGTTGAGAATATCGAGGTCCTCGTGCGTTTCAGGACATCGCGGTGTGTTCCCTTCCAGTATTCGGTAGAGGCCCAGAGCATAAGTATAGTAAAAACAAATTAAATGTTTTAGTTAAAGAAATCGCAAAAGTTTAATGTTATACTTTTGGTTTGATATGTTTCAAACATATAATAGTAAATGTGAATGTAATTCTGATGCTCAATAGTCACACCTTTAGATTATAAGGCATTACGTTGTATAATTTCAAGATCAATTTTTCAAGCGACCGCTATTATAATGCATTTATTGCGTTCATAGCGATTACTGATGCCTTTATGATGAATGAAAAGACACGCGTCTCATACACTGTATATTTTTAATGTTAATGTTATATACATATATCTTTTATTCAACTAGACAACCTTAACTTAAAATGGATTATATACCTTGAATTCCAACATGACAGGCGCAGACAAAGAACAAAATTCACTATTGTTAAACGACCAATAAACAATAAAGGACCAATAAACACATAGTTCCAAAACTGTAAAATATAGTTCGCATTTAAATTGCAGAAAATGTGGTCATGTCATGTTCAAATCGAAATAATTTTCGCATGATCGTTGTTCATCGGCTAATAAACAACGATTTGTCGTTCTGATGCTGTATATTTAACCACTTGGGCTAACTCCCTTGTGGTTTAATTCCGACGCATCAGAACTCCAAATCGTTGTTTATTAGCCGACAAACAACTGTAAATTAATAATATATCTTGATTTATACCTTTTCAATGTGGTTGTTTGTTTTTATAATGTCACATGCCTTTTAGTTAGGTAAATAAACTGTAGGCTAGTTTTTTGTAAGCATATTGTTAAATAAATGTTGTTTTTGTTGTTGTTTGGATGATGATGATGTCAATACGGATTCAGTTACAGTCAGTAAAAAAAAGTGTGAATCGTTGCAAACATGGACGAATAGTTAAACGTAAATCAGATTTTTAAATACAGCCGACTGCAGCTTAATCATTCACAGAAAATTTCACTATTTCTCATATTTGCAGTAAATTGTTCATCCCCTCAATATCAACTAAATTTAAATCGACTATAAAATCAACCTGTTTAAATAACATTTAGCCGTTGCTCGTACTCGGAAGGGCCTCATTTTAAAAACATACCACGTGACGAGGAAATTTCAAATCTTCGTATGAAACAGAGCCACGGCAGTAATAAAGTCAGTCGTTGCAATATTTAAAAGTCTGACTGGCAGTTTGCAATTATCATTGTTCAACATGAGATTCGCAATAGTTGGATTTCTTGGCCTCTGCATGGCGTCATTAGTCACTTGTTTTCCCGGCAACTCGGTGGAGCGAACACACCATCATCCAGGTCAGTAATATTACTGTGTTTTTACACATCAATTTACTTTATTTCGGAGATTTCAATAGATGCAGAATCCTGCTTTTAGATGCAAGCAAAATGGCGATTTACACATTTTTACTCGATCAAATAATCTCTTATTACAAGTATAATTTTGATGCAGTTATTTTCCGTTTGCCAACTTCAAAAAACTCTAGAAAATAATATATATTATCATAATTATGGCAGTTTTTATTTTGAAAATTCTTTAAAAGTTTTTATTCTTTACTAACACAGACTGCCAGAGCATTGAACACATAAACAGAAACACACTTCCTCTGACTGCAGTAGTTTAAACACTGAAATGTTCGTTTTGGCCCCTTGAAATTTGAAGCCAAGGGTGACGTGAATCTAACACAATAAACCCGCCTCGTGTGCAAATTTAACTACTGCGTAATGCTCATGTATTCATGCCATGCATGGATTGAGTTACAAATGTTTTTTTGACCTTGACTTGACTTGAACGGTTGTAGTTAAGTGCGTTTTAATAACTATTCTTAATCTGTATATACCGAATAAATATATAATGTATATGATCCTAGATAACAAACGGTATGTAAATAATTACATTGTGAATGTTGCAATAATTGTCTGTCTAAAGTGTGTGTGTGTGCGTTCGAGTAACTATTTCACAATTATGCTATATTTTGAATCGCCACGTCATTTCATACGACTACATGTACGTTATAATACAATCTTTTACAACACGTGAGTTTGGTTTAAAGTTCAACAACTCTTCAACGAAAATGAACATTACAAAGAATATACGGTTGCATGACGCTGTTTAGCGTCCGACAGAAAGTTACCGTTCATCACCAATGTTCAAGATTTTGTCTGCGATTTTTAAATGCAGTTTTCATTTTTTGCAATTTTAGATAACCGTTTATAAAAAGTGAATAAACAGATTGTGGACGCATTTTTATTTAAGTATGTTTAAACCAACTGAAAAGCAACGCGGCCCATCCGCTTAAATGAAAATAAATGTAAATATGACTGCAATATGTCACAATTTTTGTATCGTTTATATACAGGGACGACGTCTTTGAAATCTGCGTTCCAGTCTAAGGAAAGTGTCAAGAAAGGGTGGCCCTACGCTGTCATGGAATGTAAGTTACAGTATCAAGGTTTCAAGTACAGATAATGTTTGTAATTTTTTAATATATGCTGAATATATACTGAACATATATTTTTTTTTATATGTAGATAGTTTTCAAACGTTTGAAATATAATTGACTTAAATCTTCTGTTTTCTTGTATAAGTTTGTCTTCTGAATCTACTGGGATTAACAGGCCGAATTTCGAAAGTAGAACGATTTTATACGATAACCACAGGTATTTATGCGTGTACGTCTCTTACGTGACCGTTTGCATGTACTTAACGAAAGTTTTCGTTTTGGTTCGGTTTATTTTCGCTGTAGTCGCAGGAGCTATGGTAATAAGCCATAAAAACTTTATAATTATTTGTGTGACGTACTGTAAATATTCTTTTTATTTTCTTATTTCATTTGTGGTTTCTTGTGTTTGGAATTTTAAAAGTATCATTTAAGAAATAGTTCGTGCGCTTTAAATCATTATTAACATTGTTTTCATACAGTATACCAATATCATTAAAATCAAATCCTAACGTTGTTTGGATCTGAAGGCATCGTATAACAGGTCACGTTCAAGTGACCTTCCGATATATATATAAGGTATACCTGAACATTTTGAAGGCAACTTTCGATTGACTCCGGACAAAAGATCATCTGAACGTGACCCCTAATGCGATGCCATCAGATCCAGTCAGCGGATAATATGGTTGCGTCAGAATGGAGATGATTTTAATGAGATTGACAGTATACGATTGTTCTAAAAATATTTTTAAAAACAAACTCGGACGTGAAAAGGATTTAATTCATAATCTTACTGGTTGTCCTGCAGATCTTTAGTGTGTTATTTTTTCTTATGAAAATAGTTGCGTCCCTGTTTGCCAAATGCCATTCTTGGACCATTTACCACGAGGCGACCCATGACGACAGTAAGTATACAGTGTGTATGATGGTGCAGTTTTAAGGATAAAATTTAGTGTGAGGCGTGACGTGGAAATCTCGGACTTACCAGCCTGTGCAGTCCGCACAAGCCAACCCAGAACGACACTTTCCGCTTTTATGGTCTCTCTCAGCATAAATCCACTGTAGGCGGAAAGTGTCGTCCCGGATTAGCCTGTGCGGGCTAATAAGAGACGACACTTTACGCACATGCATTAATCCCCGGTTTCCCACGACAGTCCTCTGTGTTAAGATACAGTTGTATATCTACAAACGTTCATATGAACCATAACACAATCGATTAATGTGGATTTAAACAATAATTGACCATGTTTTCAGCATTCCATTCTCATTGTACACGCATTTTACACCCGATACATATTTCGGCGTGCCGGGATATAATATCATCGTTGTCAGCAATGATGTCTTATGAAATGCAGTAGCAAATGATTAAAACCTCAAGTGAAACTTCAAACCGTCTGTTTTCTTATGATGCATGCTTTCGGATTAAACATAGATTTTTATTCGCTTATCATTATATACGCCTTTTATGATATATTATGTGTAAACAGGAATAGTATATTCCTGTATAACGCATTCTCTTTATACAGTTTTCAAACCGTTTGTTTTCAGGACAAATCATCAAGCTGCTGGAGTCTTCCTGCCCAGACGTTATGAAGATGGCCGAGGAGTTGAGGGCGAGTGTTTTTTAACAAATAGTTCAATTGATATTTCTATGATTTTTACCAGCCCCTCCCCTCCCCCGCACCCCGTCGAAGATGGGTTGTTATATTGGTGTGCAAATGTTGGTCAGTCTGTCGGTAAGAGATGAGGGCCAGTTTTTTAACAACAAATAGTCTGATATTTATATGATTATTACCAACACCAAACCCCCTCCCAGCCCCCGTCGAAGATGGCTGGTTATATTTGGTTATAATGGTTTGCAAAATGGCAGTCGGTCTGTCGGTAGGAGCTGAGGGCGAGTGTTTTTTAACAAAATATAGTCCGATTGATATGTCTATGATTATTACCAGCTCCCCCACACACGTCGAATATGGCGGGGTACATTTTGGTTTGCAAATGTCGGTCGGTGGGTCGGTCAGTAGACTACATTCTTTCCAAGGTCCAACATTTATCATCCGATCTTCTCCAAGCTTAATAAAACTGTTTTGGGGGCATAATACCTAGTAAAGTTCTTCACTTTCCAAGGTCCAACATTTATCATCCGATCTTCTCCAAGCTTAATAAAACTGTTTTGGGGGCATAATACCTAGTAAAGTTCTTCAATCAGCCATTTCGCCCTCAGGAACTGAAGTTATGGCCCTACTCTGAAAATATTCCTGATTGGCATACCGGTTTTAACAGCTCTTGATCAGTTTTAGATAGACATCCAGAGTAAGGCACCTGATCACTCTGGATGTCTATCTATAGTGTAGACGATATTATATGTAGTTTATAAGTACTGTCGTAGAATATGTAATACTTAATTTAGTAATTAAATTTTTTTGATTTTAATAATTATTAAAATACATTCTATTGATAAATTCCTATAAAAATAGTTTCTGACAATTTGAAATTCATCTAAAACATTAATATTCATTTTGTTGTCTGTTTAAGTTTGATTTTATCGCTTTTTCTTTTTTCTCTCCTAGAGTCGTATCGAACATTATACCCGACAGTGAACGAAATTAATTTTTTTAAACTGGGGCCTTATTCCAGAAAAATTTTTAAGTGAGAAAAATTGTATTTTCACTTGTTCTAATTTTTGTAAGGTAATATTTTTGAAATGTTATATAAATTAATGAATCCAATTAAGCTGAAAATTAGTGTACATTTATCAAAAATTCACGTATACGAGAAATAAAATGCTTAAGAAAAATGATCTTAAAAAGCTAATGATAAAATTTCACTTATGTTTCTAGAATACGACCCTTGATTCATGTTTTTTTGTATTTTAGGAGATGATGATGAATGGCGAGGGCGACTTCAAAAAACTCGACGAAGAATTTAGACCTATGTTCGCAGCAATCCAATGCAAGTTTCCGAAGTTTTTTCTTCTAACGAATACTTAATTTTTAGTTTTGATTAAAAACTTTATATCTATGGTAACACTTGCCAATTTTAATGATTTCTCTAGGCCTTGAAACAAAAAGCAAATAAGATAGAACAATGATATTCATTGCTCAGTTATCTACCATATGTGAAATTATGACGTCATTCGTATTTATATCTATACTTATCAAAACTCTTAACGCATCACATATTCCAGGCTACTTTTACTACATTACAAAGATAGTAACATACAAAGTAATCAAAACACGATATACTGATATGCAAACATGTTCCGATAGTAAAATTGTGCCGAACAGGGTACACAATGAGGCATGTCTCAATTACGCGCACAAGGGGCGTAATAAAAAATCACACATAAATTACTGTTTTTTATGTCCCCCTCTTGCATTCAGTACCGCAGTGCATCTCCGTGGAATGCAAAGAACAAAAGTGGTCACCGTGTCCAAAGGAATGGTGACCATGCTTGTTATTTCCATGAGTTTTCCTATGTATTTAAAGGAGCTTTGCATGTGTTGCGTTAGGAGTTTTGATTAGTATACAAGTAAAATGTTTATTGAGAGAATTTCTTCAGGAACAAGAAGCCATACGTGAAACGGCACACTACATTAAATACATCGAATAATCCACAACATGACGTTGATATTCTGTTGTGGTTTGGTTTTGTGAATGTCTGATAATTTTACCCCTGACGTCATGATTATTATCTCTGACGTCATAGATTTATTTTTTTTACTTTGCACAGGCACCAATGTAATGATCGATCGCGAGGAAATGCTCACTGAACTTGAGGCAGCCGGGATGGATCCACAAGGTTCGATCAGTATACCTAGTAGATCCAGATATTGTCAAAACAAACAGTTATTTAATCGAACAAGTTAAAAAAGTTTATTTAAAGACTTCTTAAGCTAGCAGTTAGAAAATTTTGTCAAACCCTGTCGATAATGTTTACCTTGCAGTGGACACATTAGATATATCGTTACTTTAACATAGCTCTAAGGGTCCGTATTCACAAAGCTCCTAAAGGAATTCTTATCTTGTAGTTGTACTTAAGTGAAATTTTTAGATTAAATTTTATGTGTTAAATCCAATGATTAATAAATTAATTGGCATAATGCTAAACATTGAAGCAGTATTTATTGGTTAAAAACATTTTAAAATTAATGTAAAAAGACTTTACATGAAAAGCCAGAGACATAAGGAATTTAAAAAATAACGAAATTTTACGTTTTCTTCCGTAAGGCGCTTTGTGGATACGGGAACTGATGAGTATCTTTTCACAGTTTGACTTGCTAATTCATAACGGTTACGACATGCATTTTCTGGTTATGTTCTCGAATGTTAACTGCAGCCAGTATTTTTAGCAATTGGAACTATATAATCATTTATATTAAAGTGTTTCTAAGTAACTTTTTCGTTTTGTGGTATTATTTCTCACGAATAAAATGGTGCTAATAGATAAAAGCCAAGTGCGTGTATTTTAGTTATATCGTTGTAAGATAAATCGACCCGCTTGAAAATGACCTGGGACAACAAATGTTAACCACATCTGCTTACTTGATCCGTAGATGACCCCTTTCTGCGACTCACAGTTGACCTTGATACGATCTGCCAACGAGCGCTCCAGTAAACCGGAAGTAACATGGGAAACGCACCGGAAGTGGGTGATCTTTTTTCTCGCTTGAGCTGTTTCAATTTTATTTTTCACAAAGTACAAATACATGTTAATCTAGATCTATAGGTGTTCATATTTCAAACTTCGTAGGGGCTCCGGATTATATGACAAAAAATACTATAAACGAATAAATAATTTATTACATTATTAACCGCGGAACGAAAATCTCTCGAAATACGCAACAATATTACAGGGTCATATATTCAATAGAACAATAGTTTTTGATAATTTTTTCAAATGTTCATCCTTTATTGATGATTAAAATGTTAATTTACTTTTGTTTTTTTCTTTTTTTAAATATAATTTTAAAATGCATATCCAAGTTTGTTTTCCAGTTTTGATGAAACCATTATTAGCTGGGTTTTATGTCTGACACTTTAACATTTTGTTGAGTGTAGATCGGTTGTTTTTGGTGTTAAACGGACCCGATCACAGATTGGCAAATTGGCGATTTCGAAATGTTTTACCTATACCAAACAGATGCTTTTATTTAGAAGTTTATAGACATTTATGTCATGTTTTTGTAAATTCAAATATTTGTGAATAATACCCTTGATGTCCGTTAAAATATGCCAACGTTCTTTTTACAGAGTATGCTTATTTCAGCGACGATTTTTTTCGGTGGTGGTTCCTGCCTTGGAGGGGTTAGCGCGGAGACATCGTCCCGAATACTGTTCGTAACATCAACCTGCATTCGCTCCCCTACATTGTTATTGCAACAGTTAATGAATTGTTTTATGTTATTGGAAATAAAATAAATGCAAAACATACATTTATTCATTTCACTTAGTTATGTATTTTTTTTTAAAGATGCAGTATACTTCAAAGTATTCGTAGTACGGAATTAATGTATAATAATAAGTAAATATAGATTACAATAAAATAAAGCCAAATAATGAATTAAACTAAAGTGTTTAACATTTAAAAAAATGCGTTAGTGACCCGAATTTATTAGTGTGTTTACAATTTACAAATAATTTGTACACATCGTTCCTGCTATATAAGTAATATAATCTACTTGTTAATAAAGATCATTTCGTACCTTCCTGATTTTGAGATAATGCATCGTTAAACATTTATATGCGTATAATTGTAGAATCGTGCACACATATTTGTGCCCAATTACTGCGTAGCATGTTTTTATCATGTGCTTGTCCACGATTTTATTTTGCGCCAAGTGTTTGTCTATGGTCACGTGGCCGACAGGATTTAAAATTGAGCTATGCTAGGACACACATCTCTGCGCGGAGGTTGAATTTAGCCATGGCAGGATGGATTTAAACTCGACAAGACGGCGTATTTCGTGAAGGAATAAGGTCCATAGGTTTCTGGTCAAGGCCAAAAAAACATAGTAAACCATTTAGAAATAACATTTTTTTATATACAAGTGTAATGTAATTAAACATTCCCACTAATAAACACGAAATGAAAATAATAGTATGTTCCACCTGCCATAGGTTGCTATCAACATTGATTCGTACTGAGCATTTTGCGCTAAAAAGTGCTCTATAAAGTGCACTTACATAATTTGAATTAAATTCGCAAGTAATCTCATTGCAATCAGTAATCGGTTTCTTAAGCAATTTATGCATTACTTTTCAATTTGTGTGTCCACTATCTTACGAGGGTTGATTTCACACACTTATTATTCGTTCACATAAACCTTCAAGTTGTGAAGTAATTATTCCTAAACTAGTATACAAACAAAAACACAAACTACGAAGACGGCTAGGTATTTTATAACGTTCTACATACTAATGGAATAGAGGTTTGTAAAACGTAATGCTATTATCTATAGAGAATATCATGTGAGTGTTGGATAAAGATCAAGTTGATCATGCGAGGCTGAGAAACGTGGAAGCTGCCAAGGCTGAACGAAAATATTAACATAATACCCTCTACTTTTTCTATAGAGAAAGAACAAACTTATCGTTGTTAAACTACCCATAAACAACGGAAAAAGAAGTGGAAAAGGAAGTTCCGATTTAGAACGGAGCATAGTTAAAAGAAGTTCCAATTTTAATTGCAAAAGTATAAGTATAAGAAAGATAAAGTGTCGCCTTCACTTAACTACCGGTAATCAGTCTGTCGGTTTATCATACATTATTGTGTGTTCAACACTATTTGATACATGCGACTTTAAAATGATCATAAAAATTACAGTAGTATTCTATTCAAACATGTACGTTACAATTGCTTTATAATTTCGTCCATTTCAAGTGATGACAATTCATTATCGACATGTTATTCTCAAATATTTCTGAGTAGTGTGTATTTTTTAGTTTTTGGAATACGTGTCAACAACTTTTCAATTTTCTAATCTGTGAATAGGTTCCTTTAGAAACCTTCTGTAGCAGTCGCTAGAGAAGGACCGTATATCAAACTCAATTAAATATATCAACATGGACTGGTTCACAGATTGTCGAATCTTTGAAAGATGTTATTTACTGTCTTTAACTACTAAAACTAAAACAGTTGTACTAACCAAAACATATATAAAGAAAAATAAATAAAAAGCTTTGCCTTTGCGGGGACTAGAATCGACGAACGCCGGGATAAAAAAATTTGTCGCGCTAACTACGCGGCCTTTCTGACTTGAAGTCATGGTCGTGAACTTTTAACGCCTCACGCACGCTTTACAATTTTATCCAATTCAATTTATATAGGTCATGCAACTTCTAAGAAAGTAAATTCCATTTAAAGGCTAGTCACCCGTAATAAATGCAGAATGCATTCGCGATTTCGACAAAAGCTGAAGCTGACTATGCACTTGTCTTTGATCTGCTGAACATTCGAATGTGTCAAGAAATTTGGGTTCGGGATACATTACAATACCCAGGAGACACGCTGTCAGGGAATAATCATTTCAACCAAGTGTCCACCTTGCACATTGCATATTTTAACAGAAGAAAAAATACTGTTAAAAAGAAATGTCACAATAACGGTGCGTTAAAGTAATGGTACTGATTCGACAACGTAGAATCCTTGCGTTATTATGTCTATTTTTTTATTTTTTTATTTTTGTTTTTCATTTTAACTCATAATATATATATACCTGGATCAATAACGCAACATGTCTGTGTCATTGCTATAAATTATCAATGTCGAAATTAAAATTTTGTAAAAAATAAATCTTCAATCTCCTCATAATTGTCTCCCCTGAAGATTTTCAAATTTGTATTTTTAACTGGTGGTGGCAGTTGTAACTGTGAAGAGTACCCATGGGGAAGTAACCATTGAGAAGAGTTTGGGCTACATTATAAGCCCGGACAAGCGAAAAGCCAATTTCGACATTGACCTTTAAATATGACCTTGACCTCTGATCTACATTCTTGATCTATGCGCATGACATGTCATTTAATTTATGCAAACAATTGTGCAAAGTAATTTGAAAATGCATCAATCCATGGCCAAGTTATGGTCTGGACAAGCAAGAAGTTACAAAATCCATGGCAATATATAGCACGGACAAAGTGCCAATTTTGACATTTGACGTCTAGGACCTTGACTTTTAACTTGCGGACCATATTCATGAGCGCTACACACCATCTCATTGTGGCAAACATTAATGCTAAGTAATTCTAAAATCCTTCCATCTACGGCCAAGTAAGTTGTGGTCCAGACAAGCAAGACCGGAACGACCAGGCTATATGCGCCTGTCCTCTTTGTATGGATGCACTACATAGACATTTTATTGAATTATTAATTCCAGAGATCTCGCGTGAAACAAAAATATGCCAATCAATGTCTTATTTTGCGGCGAAGCTATTTAACCCAACTTTTGACCTTTCTCAACATCCAATCAAATGTTGTGAAAATTTCCCGCCAGTAGTCCCGAATGAATAAATCCTAACATTGCATCTGCTAGTTAAAAAGAAATTCCCACCGTAACCCAATTGAAATGTGCATCCCCGAGGCGTGGCTTATTTTGATCCCAGGGGCATAAGTTGAACAATCTTGAACAAACCTCTGGGCCTTGCGGTTTCAGGTAAAGATTTTAAAACTCCTTTTTCAATTTAAGTCTATATAAAAAATGTGACCCCTCGGGGTGTGGCCATATTTGACCCCAGGGGCATAATTTAAACAATCTTTGTAGAGGACCACTATGCAATGTTACGTACCAAATATTGGAAAGCTGTGGGCCTTGTCGTTTCTGAGAAGAATATTTTTAAAATCATTTTGTTATTTAAGTCTATATAAACCATGTGATCCCCCGGGCGTGACCAGTTGTTTTGACCCCAGGGGCATAATTTGAACAGTATTTGTAGAGGACCACTATATACCAAACATGAAACCTCTAGGCCTTGCGGTTTCACAGGAGAAGAATTTTAAAGTCATTTTGCTATTTAAGGCTATAGAAACCATGTGACCCCTGGCGTGTGGTCAGTTTTGACCCATGGGGCATAATTTGAACAGTCTTTGTAGAGGACCACTATAGGATGTTACATACCAAATACGAAACCTCTAGACCTTGAGGTTTCAGAGGAGATGATTTTTAAAGACATTTTCCTATTTTAATTTATATAAACCATGTGACCCCCGGGGCGTAGCCAGTTTTGACCCCAGGGGCATAATTTGAACAGTCTTTGAAGAAGATCACTATACAGCGTTACATACCAAATAAGAAACCTCTGAGCCGGAGATTTTTAAAGTTATTTTGCTATTTAATTCTATATAAATCATGTGACCCCGTGGGTGTGGCCAGTTTTGACCACAGGGCCGTAACGATAGGAACAACTTTGAAAGTTGGTCACCCAATGATCATTCCTGTGAAGTTTGGTGAAAATCTGCCAAGTGGTTTAGGAGGAGTTGTTATTTGAATACAAGGTTGACGACGGACGAACGCACGCATGCACACACGCACGGACGACGGACAACGGGCGATCACATAAGCTCACCATTAGCACTTTGTGCTCAGGTGAGCTAAAAATTGGCTCCTTTTCTTCTCGGCGGTGAATGGAAAAAATGATCCAATGTGGAAAATTCCAGACATACCTCTTTACTTTGTTTACGTTTTAAATAATTTCCTGTTCTGAGCTTCCTACGCGGAAGTTGGCTCAATTTGCATTTTCAATTTACATGCCAGTGTTTACAGGTCGTGTAATATGACATGGGGAATATCCCCTGTTAATATGCGATAGGCAACATTCCATATAATACACTCGCTGACTGGTTGTTAATACACGTCAAGGCTACGCATGCGCAAATAAATTCCGTCATTGTTACATATAAAATATACAATGTTTGATCTCAATTTTCACCATGACCAAGATACTTTTCAATATATCACCATACATTGTTGGAAACAAAACGCCATATCCTTTTGACAAAAATGAATGTCAAAAAATTATATGTGTTGTAACTCAAAATATTTACCTTAGAATAAACACACCGGTTTTGACGGGCATGGAGGCTGCCATTTTGTGCATGAATACATGGGCCAAAGCTATGAAGCTGGGAACCACTAAGAACAAAGTAGTGCCAAAAACCCACCTTTTTTCTTATTTCTGATATATATACCTTTAAATTGATACCAAAACATATCATTTAATCTGTATTTTAAAAATCGTATGCATTATACACTGAACCATATGTGTTTATTATCTAACTGACAGCCCAGAGGATGTGACTTCCTGTTTGGGGTAATTTGACCTTGAAGAGAACCCAACCCTTTCAAATTTGAAAAAAAACTCATTTTTCATAAATCTGATCTATTTCGAGAAAGAACCTGAAGTCCTATCACACTGGTTTAAGGATTTATTGGAAAAAAATAATAAAAATGAAATATACCACATATAAAGGCATTTCGAGACAAGAATTTAGACAGAAAACATGTACTTAGGTACATCTTGGAAAACATTATTTTAAATCAGAATTAAGCATAACTTTGGATTTTAATAGGCATAGCAGATGTAATATATAATATCAAAAGTGAAAAAAAATCTTCATTAGCATTTTAAATGTTACACAACAGGTTTTCAAGCTGTTTTTGAGCTAAAAAAATAAAATCTGCATTTTTGGCGGTAAAATCCATATAAAAGTAGCATTTCAGATGCCATTTGACCCAAGAAAAGGGTTTGTTTACATAACATTCAACAGACTGTACCTCCTGACACACAATAAACAAAACATGTCAATGCCAGGTACTAATTAATAGTCTTTTGTCACACCTGAACCTGTGGGTGAGATGTGAATTCCTTCTAGGCCAGTCTCCAGCAACCTTCAGTCTGTATACAGTACTCAGTGCTGTGTAATCTGTGGAAATAAAAAGGTTTTCTGTGCATGTTTGCTCATTATTGTGATTACTAGTGTAAGTTAGATATAATTAGTGTACATATATAATAGTTTACTATCTTTTAATTGTGATAAGTCTAGTCGCTATGCCGGCTTCAACGCGTCGAGCTCACTTGCGAAAAAGTGGGTTCAAGAATGGGCTCGGGAGTCCCAACAAGGGTAAAATTCTTTCTTTTCCAACTGTTGATGATAAGAAGTATGTGAGATTGGAAAAGAAGTCATTCGATAGTAGAATACATGACAATAACAATGTACTAACCTTCAAAGATACCGATGGTGCGGACACGACTGTGTCAACGTTACGGCCCCGTCCCAATGCCACTAATGTAGTTGACGAGTACAGTAGTTTTAATGACTCGTAACTACATCCAGACTTGTATACCAATAAGTGGATGGCTCAGGCTGAGGTCCAGGTTCTTTTCAACACTGCATTTAAAGAACATACTGAAATTAAATCAAACTGTGATGGCGATTTAAATTTTAATGCCGCTACCTCCATCAGGTGGGGTCTAGGTTGGGTTGGCGTGAGCGGCTAAAATGTACAAAGTGTTCATACATTAGCAAGTATCGCAGTCTTTACGAGGAGGTTGATTGTAAAACAAGGCCGTGGTAGGCGTGCCGCAAAAGTAAACATAGGCCTTCAGCTTGGACTCTGCACAACACCAGTCAGCAATACCGGTGTGCGCAGAATTCTTAGCAACGCTAATATAATAGCCCCCACCCAGTCCTCCATACAAAGATTAAGTAACAAAGTTAATGAAAAGGATGAAAGTGTCAATGTTAAGGACATGCATGAGCAAAGAGTGTCCCTTGTGAAGGAAAATACCCTAATAGGTCAAAACAATGCAAAAACTGTAAATGTAGAGGGCGACTTTGTGTACACTAAAATAATATATATTAGTTTTATTGTCGTTCGATGCTGTATATTTAACCACTTGGGCTAACGCCCTTGTGGTTTAATTCCGACGCATCAGAACTCCAAATCGTTGTTTATTAGCCGACAAACAACTGTAAATTAATTATATATCTTGATTGATACCTTTTTAATGTGGTTGTTTGTTTTTATAATGTCACATGCCTTTTGGTTATGTAAATAAACTGTAGGCTAGTTTTTTGTAAGCATATTGTCAAATAAATGTTGTTTTTGTTGTTGTTTAGATGATGATGATGTTAATACTGATTCAGTTACAGTCAGTAAAAAAAGTGTGAATCGTTGCAAACATGGACGAATAGTTAAACGTAAATCAGATTTTTAAATACAGCCGACTGCAGCTTAATCATTCGCAGAAAAGTTCACTATTTCTCATATTTGCAGTAAATTGTTCATCCCCTCATTATCAGCTAAATTTAAATCGACTATAAAATCAACCTGTTTAAATAACATTTAGCCGTTGCTCGTACTCGGAAGGGCCTCATTTTAAAAACATACCACGTGACGAGGAAATTTCAAATCTTCGTATGAAACAGAGCCACGGCAGTAATAAAGTCAGTCGTTGCAATATTTAAAAGTCTGACTGGCAGTTTGCAATTATCATTGTTCAACATGAGATTCGCAATAGTTGGATTTCTTGGCCTCTGCATGGCGTCATTAGTCACTTGTTTTCCCGGCAACTCGGTGGAGCGAACACACCATCATCCAGGTCAGTAATATTACTGTGTTTTTACACATCAATTTACTTTATTTCGGAGATTTCAATAGATGCAGAATCCTGCTTTTAGATGCAAGCAAAATGGCGATTTACACATTTTTACTCGATCAAATAATCTCTTATTACAAGTATAATTTTGATGCAGTTATTTTCCGTTTGCCAACTTCAAAAAACTCTAGAAAATAATATATATTATCATAATTATGGCAGTTTTTATTTTGAAAATTCTTTAAAAGTTTTTATTCTTTACTAACACAGACTGCCAGAGCATTGAACACATAAACAGAAACACACTTCCTCTGACTGCAGTAGTTTAAACACTGAAATGTTCGTTTTGGCCCCTTGAAATTTGAAGCCAAGGGTGACGTGAATCTAACACAATAAACCCGCCTCGTGTGCAAATTTAACTACTGCGTAATGCTCATGTATTCATGCCATGCATGGATTGAGTTACAAATGTTTTTTTGACCTTGACTTGACTTGAACGGTTGTAGTTAAGTGCGTTTTAATAACTATTCTTAAACTGTATATACCGAATAAATATATAATGTATATGATCCTAGATAACAAACGGTATGTAAATAATTACATTGTGAATGTTGCAATAATTGTCTGTCTTATTGCACTAGTTTCCAAACACAATTCTACTGCATGAAATAAAGTGTGTGTGTGTGCGTTCGAGTAACTATTTCACAATTATGCTATATTTTGAATCGCCACGTCATTTCATACGACTACATGTACGTTATAATACAATCTTTTACAACACGTGAGTTTGGTTTAAAGTTCAACAACTCTTCAACGAAAATGAACATTACAAAGAATATACGGTTGCATGACGCTGTTTAGCGTCCGACAGAAAGTTACCGTTCATCACCAATGTTCAAGATTTTGTCTGCGATTTTTAAATGCAGTTTTCATTTTTTGCAATTTTAGATAACCGTTTATAAAAAGTGAATAAACAGATTGTGGACGCATTTTTATTTAAGTATGTTTAAACCAACTGAAAAGCAACGCGGCCCATCCGCTTAAATGAAAATAAATGTAAATATGACTGCAATATGTCACAATTTTTGTATCGTTTATATACAGGGACGACGTCTTTGAAATCTGCGTTCCAGTCTAAGGAAAGTGTCAAGAAAGGGTGGCCCTACGCTGTCATGGAATGTAAGTTACAGTATCAAGGTTTCAAGTACAGATAATGTTTGTAATTTTTTAATATATGCTGAATATATACTGAACATATATTTTTTTTTATATGTAGATAGTTTTCAAACGTTTGAAATATAATTGACTTAAATCTTCTGTTTTCTTGTATAAGTTTGTCTTCTGAATCTACTGGGATTAACAGGCCGAATTTCGAAAGTAGAACGATTTTATACGATAACCACAGGTATTTATGCGTGTACGTCTCTTACGTGACCGTTTGCATGTACTTAACGAAAGTTTTCGTTTTGGTTCGGTTTATTTTCGCTGTAGTCGCAGGAGCTATGGTAATAAGCCATAAAAACTTTATAATTATTTGTGTGACGTACTGTAAAAATTCTTTTTATTTTCTTATTTCATTTGTGGTTTCTTGTGTTTGGAATTTTAAAAGTATCATTTAAGAAATAGTTCGTGCGCTTTAAATCATTATTAACATTGTTTTCATACAGTATACCAATATCATTAAAATCAAATCCTAACGTCGTTTGGATCTGAAGGCATCGTATAACAGGTCACGTTCAAGTGACCTTCCGATATATATATAAGGTATACCTGAACACTTTGAAGGCAACTTTCGATTGACTCCGGACAAAAGATCATCTGAACGTGACCCCTAATGCGATGCCATCAGATCCAGTCAGCGGATAATATGGTTGCGTCAGAATGGAGATGATTTTAATGAGATTGACAGTATACGATTGTTCTAAAAATATTTTTAAAAACAAACTCGGACGTGAAAAAGGATTTAATTCATAATCTTACTGGTTGTCCTGCAGATCTTTAGTGTGTTATTTTTTCTTATGAAAATAGTTGCGTCCCTGTTTGCCAAATGCCATTCTTGGACCATTTACCACGAGGCGACCCATGACGACAGTAAGTATACAGTGTGTATGATGGTGCAGTTTTAAGGATAAAATTTAGTGTGAGGCGTGACGTGGAAATCTCGGACTTACCAGCCTGTGCAGTCCGCACAAGCCAACCCAGAACGACACTTTCCGCTTTTATGGTCTCTCTCAGCATAAATCCACTGTAGGCGGAAAGTGTCGTCCCGGATTAGCCTGTGCGGGCTAATAAGAGACGACACTTTACGCACATGCATTAATCCCCGGTTTCCCACGACAGTCCTCTGTGTTAAGATACAGTTGTATATCTACAAACGTTCATATGAACCATAACACAATCGATTAATGTGGATTTAAACAATAATTGACCATGTTTTCAGCATTCCATTCTCATTGTACACGCATTTTACACCCGATACATATTTCGGCGTGCCGGGATATAATATCATCGTTGTCAGCAATGATGTCTTATGAAATGCAGTAGCAAATGATTAAAACCTCAAGTGAAACTTCAAACCGTCTGTTTTCTTATGATGCATGCTTTCGGATTAAACATAGATTTTTATTCGCTTATCATTATATACGCCTTTTATGATATATTATGTGTAAACAGGAATAGTATATTCCTGTATAACGCATTCTCTTTATACAGTTTTCAAACCGTTTGTTTTCAGGACAAATCATCAAGCTGCTGGAGTCTTCCTGCCCAGACGTTATGAAGATGGCCGAGGAGTTGAGGGCGAGTGTTTTTTAACAAATAGTTCAATTGATATTTCTATGATTTTTACCAGCCCCTCCCCTCCCCCGCACCCCGTCGAAGATGGGTTGTTGTATTGGTGTGCAAATGTTGGTCAGTCTGTCGGTAAGAGATGAGGGCCAGTTTTTTAACAACAAATAGTCTGATATTTATATGATTATTACCAACACCAAACCCCCTCCCAGCCCCCGTCGAAGATGGCTGGTTATATTTGGTTATATAATGGTTTGCAAAATGGCAGTCGGTCTGTCGGTAGGAGCTGAGGGCGAGTGTTTTTTAACAAAATATAGTCCGATTGATATGTCTATGATTATTACCAGCTCCCCCACACACGTCGAATATGGCGGGGTACATTTTGGTTTGCAAATGTCGGTCGGTGGGTCGGTCAGTAGACTACATTCTTTCCAAGGTCCAACATTTATCATCCGATCTTCTCCAAGCTTAATAAAACTGTTTTGGGGGCATAATACCTAGTAAAGTTCTTCACTTTCCAAGGTCCAACATTTATCATCCGATCTTCTCCAAGCTTAATAAAACTGTTTTGGGGGCATAATACCTAGTAAAGTTCTTCAATCAGCCATTTCGCCCTCAGGAACTGAAGTTATGGCCCTACTCTGAAAATATTCCTGATTGGCATACCGGTTTTAACAGCTCTTGATCAGTTTTAGATAGGCACCTGATCACTCTGGATGTCTATCTATAGTGTAGACGATATTATATGTAGTTTATAAGTACTGTCGTAGAATATGTAATACTTAATTTAGTAATTAAATTTTTTTGATTTTAATAATTATTAAAATACATTCTATTGATAAATTCCTATAAAAATAGTTTCTGACAATTTGAAATTCATCTAAAACATTAATATTCATTTTGTTGTCTGTTTAAGTTTGATTTTATCGCTTTTTCTTTTTTCTCTCCTAGAGTCGTATCGAACATTACACCCGACAGTGAACGAAATTAATTTTTTTAAACTGGGGCCTTATTCCAGAAAAATTTTAAGTGAGAAAAATTGTATTTTCACTTGTTCTAATTTTTGTAAGGTAATATTTTTGAAATGTTATATAAATTAATGAATCCAATTAAGCTGAAAATTAGTGTACATTTATCAAAAATTCACGTATACGAGAAATAAAATGCTTAAGAAAAATGATCTTAAAAAGCTAATGATAAAATTTCACTTATGTTTCTAGAATACGACCCTTGATTCATGTTTTTTTGTATTTTAGGAGATGATGATGAATGGCGAGGGCGACTTCAAAAAACTCGACGAAGAATTTAGACCTATGTTCGCAGCAATCCAATGCAAGTTTCCGAAGTTTTTTCTTCTAACGAATACTTAATTTTTAGTTTTGATTAAAAACTTTATATCTATGGTAACACTTGCCAATTTTAATGATTTCTCTAGGCCTTGAAACAAAAAGCAAATAAGATAGAACAATGATATTCATTGCTCAGTTATCTACCATATGTGAAATTATGACGTCATTCGTATTTATATCTATACTTATCAAAACTCTTAACGCATCACATATTCCAGGCTACTTTTACTACATTACAAAGATAGTAACATACAAAGTAATCAAAACACGATATACTGATATGCAAACATGTTCCGATAGTAAAATTGTGCCGAACAGGGTACACAATGAGGCATGTCTCAATTACGCGCACAAGGGGCGTAATAAAAAATCACACATAAATTACTGTTTTTTATGTCCCCCTCTTGCATTCAGTACCGCAGTGCATCTCCGTGGAATGCAAAGAACAAAAGTGGTCACCGTGTCCAAAGGAATGGTGACCATGCTTGTTATTTCCATGAGTTTTCCTATGTATTTAAAGGAGCTTTGCATGTGTTGCGTTAGGAGTTTTGATTAGTATACAGGTAAAATGTTTATTGAGAGAATTGCTTCAGGAACAAGAAGCCATACGTGAAACGGCACACTACATTAAATACATCGAATAATCCACAACATGACGTTGATATTCTGTTGTGGTTTGGTTTTGTGAATGTCTGATAATTTTACCCCTGACGTCATGATTATTATCTCTGACGTCATATATTTATTTTTTTTACTTTGCACAGGCACCAATGTAATGATCGATCGCGAGGAAATGCTCACTGAACTTGAGGCAGCCGGGATGGATCCACAAGGTTCGATCAGTATACCTAGTAGATCCAGATATTGTCAAAACAAACGGTTATTTAATCGAACAAGTTAAAAAAGTTTATTTAAAGACTTCTTAAGCTAGCAGTTAGAAAATTGTGTCAAACCCTGTCGATAATGTTTACCTTGCAGTGGACACATTAGATATATCGTTACTTTAACATAGCTCTAAGGGTCCGTATTCACAAAGCTCCTAAAGGAATTCTTATCTTGTAGTTGTACTTAAGTGAAATTTTTAGATCAAATTTTATGTGTTAAATCCAATGATTAATAAATTAATTGGCATAATGCTAAACATTGAAGCAGTATTTATTGGTTAAAAACATTTTAAAATTAATGTAAAAAGACTTTACATGAAAAGCCAGAGACATAAGGAATTTAAAAAATAACGAAATTTTACGTTTTCTTCCGTAAGGCGCTTTGTGGATACGGGAACTGATGAGTATCTTTTCACAGTTTGACTTGCTAATTCATAACGGTTACGACATGCATTTTCTGGTTATGTTCTCGAATGTTAACTGCAGCCAGTATTTTTAGCAATTGGAACTATATAATCATTTATATTAAAGTGTTTCTAAGTAACTTTTTCGTTTTGTGGTATTATTGTTCACGAATAAAATGGTGCTAATAGGTAAAAGCCAAGTGCGTGTATTTTAGTTATATCGTTGTAAGATAAATCGACCCGCTTGAAAATGACCTGGGACAACAAATGTTAACCACATCTGCTTACTTGATCCGTAGATGACCCCTTTCTGCGACTCACAGTTGACCTTGATACGATCTGCCAACGAGCGCTCCAGTAAACCGGAAGTAACATGGGAAACGCACCGGAAGTGGGTGATATTTTTTCTCGCTTGAGCTGTTTCAATTTTATTTTTCACAAAGTACAAATACATGTTAATCTAGATCTATAGGTGTTCATATTTCAAACTTCGTAGGGGCTCCGGATTATATGACAAAAAATACTATAAACGAATAAATAATTTATTACATTATTAACCGCGGAACGAAAATCTCTCGAAATACGCAACAATATTACAGGGTCATATATTCAATAGAACAATAGTTTTTGATAATTTTTTCAAATGTTCATCCTTTATTGATGATTAAAATGTTAATTTACTTTTGTTTTTTTCTTTTTTTAAATATAATTTTAAAATGCATATCCAAGTTTGTTTTCCAGTTTTGATGAAACCATTATTAGCTGGGTTTTATGTCTGACACTTTAACATTTTGTTGAGTGTAGATCGGTTGTTTTTGGTGTTAAACGGACCCGATCACAGATTGGCAAATTGGCGATTTCGAAATGTTTTACCTATACCAAACAGATGCTTTTATTTAGAAGTTTATAGACATTTATGTCATGTTTTTGTAAATTCAAATATTTGTGAATAATACCCTTGATGTCCGTTAAAATATGCCAACGTTCTTTTTACAGAGTATGCTTATTTCAGCGACGATTTTTTTCGGTGGTGGTTCCTGCCTTGGAGGGGTTAGCGCGGAGACATCGTCCCGAATACTGTTCGTAACATCAACCTGCATTCGCTCCACTACATTGTTATTGCAACAGTTAATGAATTGTTTTATGTTATTGGAAATAAAATAAATGCAAAACATACATTTATTCATTTCACTTAGTTATGTATTTTTTTTTAAAGATGCAGTATACTTCAAAGTATTCGTAGTACGGAATTAATGTATAATAATAAGTAAATATAGATTACAATAAAATAAAGCCAAATAATGAATTAAACTAAAGTGTTTAACATTTAAAAAAATGCGTTAGTGACCCGAATTTATTAGTGTGTTTACAATTTACAAATAATTTGTACACATCGTTCCTGCTATATAAGTAATATAATCTACTTGTTAATAAAGATCATTTCGTACCTTCCTGATTTTGAGATAATGCATCGTTAAACATTTATATGCGTATAATTGTAGAATCGTGCACACATATTTGTGCCCAATTACTGCGTAGCATGTTTTTATCATGTGCTTGTCCACGATTTTATTTTGCGCCAAGTGTTTGTCTATGGTCACGTGGCCGACAGGATTTAAAATTGAGCTATGCTAGGACACAAATCTCTGCGCGGAGGTTGAATTTAGCCATGGCAGGATGGATTTAAACTCGACAAGACGGCGTATTTCGTGAATGAATAAGGTCCATAGGTTTCTGGTCAAGGCCAAAAAAACATAGTAAAGCATTTAGAAATAACATTTTTTTTATATACAAGTGTAATGTAATTAAACATTCCCACTAATAAACACGAAATGAAAATAATAGTATGTTCCACCTGCCATAGGTTGCTATCAACATTGATTCGTACTGAGCATTTTGCGCTAAAAAGTGCTCTATAAAGTGCACTTACATAATTTGAATTAAATTCGCAAGTAATCTCATTGCAATCAGTAATCGGTTTCTTAAGCAATTTATGCATTACTTTTCAATTTGTGTGTCCACTATCTTACGAGGGTTGATTTCACACACTTATTATTCGTTCACATAAACCTTGAAGTTGTGAAGTAATTATTCCTAAACTAGTATACAAACAAAAACACAAACTACGAAGACGGCTAGGTATTTTATAACGTTCTACATACTAATGGAATAGAGGTTTGTAAAACGTAATGCTATTATCTATAGAGAATATCATGTGAGTGTTGGATAAAGATCAAGTTGATCATGCGAGGCTGAGAAACGTGGAAGCTGCCAAGGCTGAACGAAAATATTAACATAATACCCTCTACTTTTTCTATAGAGAAAGAACAAACTTATCGTTGTTAAACTACCCATAAACAACGGAAAAAGAAGTGGAAAAGGAAGTTCCGATTTAGAACGGAGCATAGTTAAAAGAAGTTCCAATTTTAATTGCAAAAGTATAAGTATAAGAAAGATAAAGTGTCGCCTTCACTTAACTACCGGTAATCAGTCTGTCGGTTTATCATACATTATTGTGTGTTCAACACTATTTGATACATGCGACTTTAAAATGATCATAAAAATTACAGTAGTATTCTATTCAAACATGTACGTTACAATTGCTTTATAATTTCGTCCATTTCAAGTGATGACAATTCATTATCGACATGTTATTCTCAAATATTTCTGAGTAGTGTGTATTTTTTAGTTTTTGGAATACGTGTCAACAACTTTTCAATTTTCTAATCTGTGAATAGGTTCCTTTAGAAACCTTCTGTAGCAGTCGCTAGAGAAGGACCGTATATCAAACTCAATTAAATATATCAACATGGACTGGTTCACAGATTGTCGAATCTTTGAAAGATGTTATTTACTGTCTTTAACTGCTAAAACTAAAACAGTTGTACTAACCAAAACGTATATAAAGAAAAATAAATAAAAAGCTTTGCCTTTGCGGGGACTAGAATCGACGAACGCCGGGATAAAAAAATTTGTCGCGCTAACTACGCGGCCTTTCTGACTTGAAGTCATGGTCGTGAACTTTTAACGCCTCACGCACGCTTTACAATTTTATCCAATTCAATTTATATAGGTCATGCAACTTCTAAGAAAGTAAATTCCATTTAAAGGCTAGTCACCCGTAATAAATGCAGAATGCATTCGCGATTTCGACAAAAGCTGAAGCTGACTATGCACTTGTCTTTGATCTGCTGAACATTCGAATGTGTCAAGAAATTTGGGTTCGGGATACATTACAATACCCAGGAGACACGCTGTCAGGGAATAATCATTTCAACCAAGTGTCCACCTTGCACATTGCATATTTTAACAGAAGAAAAAATACTGTTAAAAAGAAATGTCACAATAACGGTGCGTTAAAGTAATGGTACTGATTCGACAACGTAGAATCCTTGCGTTATTGTCTATTTTTTTATTTTTTTATTTTTTTTTTTCATTTTAACTCATAATATATATATACCTGGATCAATAACGTAACATGTCTGTGTCATTGCTATAAATTATCAATGTCGAAATTAAAATTTTGTAAAAAATAAATCTTCAATCTCCTCATAATTGTCTCCCCTGAAGATTTTCAAATTTGTATTTTTAACTGGTGGTGGCAGTTGTAACTGTGAAGAGTACCCATGGGGAAGTAACCATTGAGAAGAGTTTGGGCTACATTATAAGCCCGGACAAGCGAAAAGTCAATTTCGACATTGACCTTTAAATATGACCTTGACCTCTGATCTACATTCTTGATCTATGCGCATGACATGTCATTTAATTTATGCAAACAATTGTGCAAAGTAATTTGAAAATGCATCAATCCATGGCCAAGTTATGGTCTGGACAAGCAAGAAGTTACAAAATCCATGGCAATATATAGCACGGACAAAGTGCCAATTTTGACATTTGACGTCTAGGACCTTGACTTTTAACTTGCGGACCATATTCATGAGCGCTACACACCATCTCATTGTGGCAAACATTAATGCTAAGTAATTCTAAAATCCTTCCATCTACGGCCAAGTAAGTTGTGGTCCAGACAAGCAAGACCGGAACGACCAGGCTATATGCGCCTGTCCTCTTTGTATGGATGCACTACATAGACATTTTATTGAATTATTAATTCCAGAGATCTCGCGTGAAACAAAAATATGCCAATCAATGTCTTATTTTGCGGCGAGGCTATTTAACCCAACTTTTGACCTTTCTCAACATCCAATCAAATGTTGTGAAAATTTCCCGCCAGTAGTCCCGAATGAATAAATCCTAACATTGCATCTGCTAGTTAAAAAGAAATTCCCACCGTAACCCAATTGAAATGTGCATCCCCGAGGCGTGGCTTATTTTGATCCCAGGGGCATAAGTTGAACAATCTTGAACAAACCTCTGGGCCTTGCGGTTTCAGGTAAAGATTTTAAAACTCCTTTTTCAATTTAAGTCTATATAAAAAATGTGACCCCTCGGGGTGTGGCCATATTTGACCCCAGGGGCATAATTTAAACAATCTTTGTAGAGGACCACTATGCAATGTTACGTACCAAATATTGGAAAGCTGTGGGCCTTGTCGTTTCTGAGAAGAATATTTTAAAATCATTTTGTTATTTAAGTCTATATAAACCATGTGATCCCCCGGGCGTGACCAGTTGTTTTGACCCCAGGGGCATAATTTGAACAGTATTTGTAGAGGACCACTATATACCAAACATGAAACCTCTAGGCCTTGCGGTTTCACAGGAGAAGAATTTTAAAGTCATTTTGCTATTTAAGGCTATAGAAACCATGTGACCCCTGGCGTGTGGTCAGTTTTGACCCATGGGGCATAATTTGAACAGTCTTTGTAGAGGACCACTATAGGATGTTACATACCAAATACGAAACCTCTGGACCTTGAGGTTTCAGAGGAGATGATTTTTAAAGACATTTACCTATTTTAATTTATATAAACCATGTGACCCCCGGGGCGTGGCCAGTTTTGACCCCAGGGGCATAATTTGAACAGTCTTTGAAGAAGATCACTATACAGCGTTACATACCAAATAAGAAACCTCTGAGCCGGAGATTTTTAAAGTTATTTTGCTATTTAATTCTATATAAATCATGTGACCCCGTGGGTGTGGCCAGTTTTGATCACAGGGCCGTAACGATAGGAACAACTTTGAAAGTTGGTCACCCAATGATCATTCCTGTGAAGTTTGGTGAAAATCTGCCAAGTGGTTTAGGAGGAGTTGTTATTTGAATACAAGGTTGACGACGGACGAACGCACGCATGCACACACGCACGGACGACGGACAACGGGCGATCACATAAGCTCACCATTAGCACTTTGTGCTCAGGTGAGCTAAAAATTGGCTCCTTTTCTTCTCGGCGGTGAATGGAAAAAATGATCCAATGTGGAAAATTCCAGACATACCTCTTTACTTTGTTTACGTTTTAAATAATTTCCTGTTCTGAGCTTCCTACGCGGAAGTTGGCTCAATTTGCATTTTCAATTTACATGCCAGTGTTTACAGGTCGTGTAATATGACATGGGGAATATCCCCTGTTAATATGCGATAGGCAACATTCCATATAATACACTCGCTGACTGGTTGTTAATACACGTCAAGGCTACGCATGCGCAAATAAATTCCGTCATTGTTACATATAAAATATACAATGTTTGATCTCAATTTTCACCATGACCAAGATACTTTTCAATATATCACCATACATCGTTGGCAACATAAGGCCATAACCTTTTGATAAAAATGAATGTCAACAAATTATATGTGTTGTAACTCAAAATATTTACCTTAGAATAAACACACCGGTTTTGACGGGCATGGAGGCTGCCATTTTGTGCATGAATACATGAGCCAAAGCTATGAAGCTGGGAACTACTAAGAACAAAGTAGTGCCAAAAAACACCTTTTTTCTTATTTCTTATATATATACCTTTAAATTGATACCAAAACATATCATTTAAACTGTATTTTAAAAATCATATGCATTATACACTGAACCATATGTGTTTATTATCTAACTGACAGCCCATTGGATGTGACTTCCTGTTTGGGGTAATTTGACCTTGAAGAGGACCCAACCCTTTCAAATTTGAAAAAAAAACTCATTTTTCATAAATCTGATCTATTTCGAGAAAGAACCTGAAGTCCTATCACACTGGTTTAAGGATTTATTGGAAAAAATTAATAATGAAATATACCACATATAAAGGCATTTCGAGACAAGAATTTAGACAGAAGACATGTACTTAGGTACATCTTGGAAAACATTATTTTAAATCAGAATTAAGCATAACTTTGGATTTTAATAGGCATAGCAGATGTAATATATAATATCAAAAGTGAAAAAAAATCTTCATTAGCATTTTAAATGTTACACAACAGATTTTCAAGCTGTTTTTGAGCTAAAAAAATAAAATCTGCATTTTTGGCGGTAAAATCCATATAAAAGTAGCATTTCAGATGCCATTTGACCCAAGAAAAGGGTTTGTTTACATAACATTCAACAGACTGTACCTCCTGACACACAATAAACAAAACATGTCAATGTCAGGTACTAATTATTAGTCTTTTGTCACACCTGAACCTGTGGGTGAGATGTGAATTCCTTCTAGGCCAGTCTCCAGCAACCTTCAGTCTGTATACAGTACTCAGTGCTGTGTAATCTGTGGAAATAAAAAGGTTTTCTGTGCATGTTTACTCATTATTGTGATTACTAGTGTAAGTTAGATATAATTAGTGTACATATATAATAGTTTACTATCTTTTCATTGTGATAAGTCTAGTCGCTATGCCGGCTTCAACGCGTCGAGCTCACTTGCGAAAAAGTGGGTTCAAGAATGGGCTCGGGAGTCCCAACAAGGGTAAAATTCTTTCTTTTCCAACTGTTGATGATAAGAAGTATGTGAGATTGGAAAAGAAGTCATTCGATAGTAGAATACATGACAATAACAATGTACTAACCTTCAAAGATACCGATGGTGCGGACACGACTGTGTCAACGTTACGGCCCCGTCCCAATGCCACTAATGTAGTTGACGAGTACAGTAGTTTTAATGACTCGTAACTACATCCAGACTTGTATACCAATAAGTGGATGGCTCAGGCTGAGGTCCAGGTTCTTTTCAACACTGCATTTAAAGAACATACTGAAATTAAATCAAACTGTGATGGCGATTTAAATTTTAATGCCGCTACCTCCATTAGGTGGGGTCTAGGTTGGGTTGGCGTGAGCGGCTAAAATGTACAAAGTGTTCATACATTAGCAAGTATCGCAGTCTTTACGAGGAGGTTGATTGTAAAACAAGGTCGTGGTAGGCGTGCCGCAAAAGTAAACATAGGCCTTCAGCTTGGACTCTGCACAACACCAGTCAGCAATACCGGTGTGCGCAGAATTCTTAGCAACGCTAATATAATAGCCCCCACCCAGTCCTCCATACAAAGATTAAGTAACAAAGTTAATGAAAAGGATGAAAGTGTCAATGTTAAGGACATGCATGAGCAAAGAGTGTTCCTTGTGAAGGAAAATACCCTAATAGGTCAAAACAATGCAAAAACTGTAAATGTAGAGGGCGACTTTGTGTACACTAAAATAATAAATATTAGTTTTATTGTCGTTCGATGCTGTATATTTAACCACTTGGGCTAACGCCCTTGTGGTTTAATTCCGACGCATCAGAACTCCAAATCGTTGTTTATTAGCCGACAAACAACTGTAAATTAATTATATATCTTGATTGATACCTTTTTAATGTGGTTGTTTGTTTTTATAATGTCACATGCCTTTTAGTTATGTAAATAAACTGTAGGCTAGTTTTTTGTAAGCATATTGTCAAATAAATGTTGTTTTTGTTGTTGTTTGGATGATGATGATGTTAATACTGATTCAGTTACAGTCAGTAAAAAAAGTGTGAATCGTTGCAAACATGGACGAATAGTTAAACGTAAATCAGATTTTTAAATACAGCCGACTGCAGCTTAATCATTCACAGAAAAGTTCACTATTTCTCATATTTGCAGTAAATTGTTCATCCCCTCATTATCAGCTAAATTTAAATCGACTATAAAATCAACCTGTTTAAATAACATTTAGCCGTTGCTCGTACTCGGAAGGGCCTCATTTTAAAAACATACCACGTGACGAGGAAATTTCAAATCTTCGTATGAAACAGAGCCACGGCAGTAATAAAGTCAGTCGTTGCAATATTTAAAAGTCTGACTGGCAGTTTGCAATTATCATTGTTCAACATGAGATTCGCAATAGTTGGATTTCTTGGCCTCTGCATGGCGTCATTAGTCACTTGTTTTCCCGGCAACTCGGTGGAGCGAACACACCATCATCCAGGTCAGTAATATTACTGTGTTTTTACACATCAATTTACTTTATTTCGGAGATTTCAATAGATGCAGAATCCTGCTTTTAGATGCAAGCAAAATGGCGATTTACACATTTTTACTCGATCAAATAATCTCTTATTACAAGTATAATTTTGATGCAGTTATTTTCCGTTTGCCAACTTCAAAAAACTCTAGAAAATAATATATATTATCATAATTATGGCAGTTTTTATTTTGAAAATTCTTTAAAAGTTTTTATTCTTTACTAACACAGACTGCTAGAGCATTGAACACATAAACAGAAATACACTTCCTCTGACTGCAGTAGTTTAAACACTGAAATGTTCGTTTTGGCCCCTTGAAATTTGAAGCCAAGGGTGACGTGAATCTAACACAATAAACCCGCCTCGTGTGCAAATTTAACTACTGCGTAATGCTCATGTATTCATGCCATGCATGGATTGAGTTACAAATGTTTTTTTGACCTTGACTTGACTTGAACGGTTGTAGTTAAGTGCGTTTTAATAACTATTCTTAAACTGTATATACCGAATAAATATATAATGTATATGATCCTAGATAACAAACGGTATGTAAATAATTACATTGTGAATGTTGCAATAATTGTCTGTCTTATTGCACTAGTTTCCAAACACAATTCTACTGCATGAAATAAAGTGTGTGTGTGTGCGTTCGAGTAACTATTTCACAATTATGCTATATTTTGAATCGCCACGTCATTTCATACGACTACATGTACGTTATAATACAATCTTTTACAACACGTGAGTTTGGTTTAAAGTTCAACAACTCTTCAACGAAAATGAACATTACAAAGAATATACGGTTGCATGACGCTGTTTAGCGTCCGACAGAAAGTTACCGTTCATCACCAATGTTCAAGATTTTGTCTGCGATTTTTAAATGCAGTTTTCATTTTTTGCAATTTTAGATAACCGTTTATAAAAAGTGAATAAACAGATTGTGGACGCATTTTTATTTAAGTATGTTTAAACCAACTGAAAAGCAACGCGGCCCATCCAATTAAATGAAAATAAATGTAAATATGACTGCAATATGTCACAATTTTTGTATCGTTTATATACAGGGACGACGTCTTTGAAATCTGCGTTCCAGTCTAAGGAAAGTGTCAAGAAAGGGTGGCCCTACGCTGTCATGGAATGTAAGTTACAGTATCAAGGTTTCAAGTACAGATAATGTTTGTAATTTGTTAATATATGCTGAATATATACTGAACATATATTTTTTTTTATATGTAGATAGTTTTCAAACGTTTGAAATATAATTGACTTAAATCTTCTGTTTTCTTGTATAAGTT
The DNA here is from genome assembly GCA_027627225.1 of Congeria kusceri. Classification (NCBI taxonomy): domain Eukaryota; kingdom Metazoa; phylum Mollusca; class Bivalvia; order Myida; family Dreissenidae; genus Congeria; species Congeria kusceri. Next base: position 13,543,372 of record CM051033.1, on the reverse strand, counting down.
TGTCTTCTGAATCTACTGGGATTAACAGGCCGAATTTCGAAAGTAGAACGATTTTATACGATAACCACAGGTATTTATGCGTGTACGTCTCTTACGTGACCGTTTGCATGTACTTAACGAAAGTTTTCGTTTTGGTTCGGTTTATTTTCGCTGTAGTCGCAGGAGCTATGGTAATAAGCCATAAAAACTTTATAATTATTTGTGTGACGTACTGTAAAAATTCTTTTTATTTTCTTATTTCATTTGTGGTTTCTTGTGTTTGGAATTTTAAAAGTATCATTTAAGAAATAGTTCGTGCGCTTTAAATCATTATTAACATTGTTTTCATACAGTATACCAATATCATTAAAATCAAATCCTAACGTCGTTTGGATCTGAAGGCATCGTATAACAGGTCACGTTCAAGTGACCTTCCGATATATATATAAGGTATACCTGAACATTTTGAAGGCAACTTTCGATTGACTCCGGACAAAAGATCATCTGAACGTGACCCCTAATGCGATGCCATCAGATCCAGTCAGCGGATAATATGGTTGCGTCAGAATGGAGATGATTTTAATGAGATTGACAGTATACGATTGTTCTAAAAATATTTTTAAAAACAAACTCGGACGTGAAAAAGGATTTAATTCATAATCTTACTGGTTGTCCTGCAGATCTTTAGTGTGTTATTTTTTCTTATGAAAATAGTTGCGTCCCTGTTTGCCAAATGCCATTCTTGGACCATTTACCACGAGGCGACCCATGACGACAGTAAGTATACAGTGTGTATGATGGTGCAGTTTTAAGGATAAAATTTAGTGTGAGGCGTGACGTGGAAATCTCGGACTTACCAGCCTGTGCAGTCCGCACAAGCCAACCCAGAACGACACATTCCGCTTTTATGGTCTCTCTCAGCATAAATCCACTGTAGGCGGAAAGTGTCGTCCCGGATTAGCCTGTGCGGGCTAATAAGAGACGACACTTTACGCACATGCATTAATCCCCGGTTTCCCACGACAGTCCTCTGTGTTAAGATACAGTTGTATATCTACAAACGTTCATATGAACCATAACACAATCGATTAATGTGGATTTAAACAATAATTGACCATGTTTTCAGCATTCCATTCTCATTGTACACGCATTTTACACCCGATACATATTTCGGCGTGCCGGGATATAATATCATCGTTGTCAGCAATGATGTCTTATGAAATGCAGTAGCAAATGATTAAAACCTCAAGTGAAACTTCAAACCGTCTGTTTTCTTATGATGCATGCTTTCGGATTAAACATAGATTTTTATTCGCTTATCATTATATACGCCTTTTATGATATATTATGTGTAAACAGGAATAGTATATTCCTGTATAACGCATTCTCTTTATACAGTTTTCAAACCGTTTGTTTTCAGGACAAATCATCAAGCTGCTGGAGTCTTCCTGCCCAGACGTTATGAAGATGGCCGAGGAGTTGAGGGCGAGTGTTTTTTAACAAATAGTTCAATTGATATTTCTATGATTTTTACCAGCCCCTCCCCTCCCCCGCACCCCGTCGAAGATGGGTTGTTATATTGGTGTGCAAATGTTGGTCAGTCTGTCGGTAAGAGATGAGGGCCAGTTTTTTAACAACAAATAGTCTGATATTTATATGATTATTACCAACACCAAACCCCCTCCCAGCCCCCGTCGAAGATGGCTGGTTATATTTGGTTATAATGGTTTGCAAAATGGCAGTCGGTCTGTCGGTAGGAGCTGAGGGCGAGTGTTTTTTAACAAAATATAGTCCGATTGATATGTCTATGATTATTACCAGCTCCCCCACACACGTCGAATATGGCGGGGTACATTTTGGTTTGCAAATGTCGGTCGGTGGGTCGGTCAGTAGACTACATTCTTTCCAAGGTCCAACATTTATCATCCGATCTTCTCCAAGCTTAATAAAACTGTTTTTGGGGCATAATACCTAGTAAAGTTCTTCACTTTCCAAGGTCCAACATTTATCATCCGATCTTCTCCAAGCTTAATAAAACTGTTTTGGGGGCATAATACCTAGTAAAGTTCTTCAATCAGCCATTTCGCCCTCAGGAACTGAAGTTATGGCCCTACTCTGAAAATATTCCTGATTGGCATACCGGTTTTAACAGCTCTTGATCAGTTTTAGATAGGCACCTGATCACTCTGGATGTCTATCTATAGTGTAGACGATATTATATGTAGTTTATAAGTACTGTCGTAGAATATGTAATACTTAATTTAGTAATTAAATTTTTTTGATTTTAATAATTATTAAAATACATTCTATTGATAAATTCCCATAAAAATAGTTTCTGACAATTTGAAATTCATCTAAAACATTAATATTCATTTTGTTGTCTGTTTAAGTTTGATTTTATCGCTTTTTCTTTTTTCTCTCCTAGAGTCGTATCGAACATTACACCCGACAGTGAACGAAATTAATTTTTTTAAACTGGGGCCTTATTCCAGAAAAATTTTAAGTGAGAAAAATTGTATTTTCACTTGTTCTAATTTTTGTAAGGTAATATTTTTGAAATGTTATATAAATTAATGAATCCAATTAAGCTGAAAATTAGTGTACATTTATCAAAAATTCACGTATACGAGAAATAAAATGCTTAAGAAAAATGATCTTAAAAAGCTAATGATAAAATTTCACTTATGTTTCTAGAATACGACCCTTGATTCATGTTTTTTTGTATTTTAGGAGATGATGATGAATGGCGAGGGCGACTTCAAAAAACTCGACGAAGAATTTAGACCTATGTTCGCAGCAATCCAATGCAAGTTTCCGAAGTTTTTTCTTCTAACGAATACTTAATTTTTAGTTTTGATTAAAAACTTTATATCTATGGTAACACTTGCCAATTTTAATGATTTCTCTAGGCCTTGAAACAAAAAGCAAATAAGATAGAACAATGATATTCATTGCTCAGTTATCTACCATATGTGAAATTATGACGTCATTCGTATTTATATCTATACTTATCAAAACTCTTAACGCATCACATATTCCAGGCTACTTTTACTACATTACAAAGATAGTAACATACAAAGTAATCAAAACACGATATACTGATATGCAAACATGTTCCGATAGTAAAATTGTGCCGAACAGGGTACACAATGAGGCATGTCTCAATTACGCGCACAAGGGGCGTAATAAAAAATCACACATAAATTACTGTTTTTTATGTCCCCTTCTTGCATTCAGTACCGCAGTGCATCTCCGTGGAATGCAAAGAACAAAAGTGGTCACCGTGTCCAAAGGAATGGTGACCATGCTTGTTATTTCCATGAGTTTTCCTATGTATTTAAAGGAGCTTTGCATGTGTTGCGTTAGGAGTTTTGATTAGTATACAAGTAAAATGTTTATTGAGAGAATTTCTTCAGGAACAAGAAGCCATACGTGAAACGGCACACTACATTAAATACATCGAATAATCCACAACATGACGTTGATATTCTGTTGTGGTTTGGTTTTGTGAATGTCTGATAATTTTACCCCTGACGTCATGATTATTATCTCTGACGTCATAGATTTATTTTTTTTACTTTGCACAGGCACCAATGTAATGATCGATCGCGAGGAAATGCTCACTGAACTTGAGGCAGCCGGGATGGATCCACAAGGTTCGATCAGTATACCTAGTAGATCCAGATATTGTCAAAACAAACGGTTATTTAATCGAACAAGTTAAAAAAGTTTATTTAAAGACTTCTTAAGCTAGCAGTTAGAAAATTGTGTCAAACCCTGTCGATAATGTTTACCTTGCAGTGGACACATTAGATATATCGTTACTTTAACATAGCTCTAAGGGTCCGTATTCACAAAGCTCCTAAAGGAATTCTTATCTTGTAGTTGTACTTAAGTGAAATTTTTAGATCAAATTTTATGTGTTAAATCCAATGATTAATAAATTAATTGGCATAATGCTAAACATTGAAGCAGTATTTATTGGTTAAAAACATTTTAAAATTAATGTAAAAAGACTTTACATGAAAAGCCAGAGACATAAGGAATTTAAAAAATAACGAAATTTTACGTTTTCTTCCGTAAGGCGCTTTGTGGATACGGGAACTGATGAGTATCTTTTCACAGTTTGACTTGCTCATTCATAACGGTTACGACATGCATTTTCTGGTTATGTTCTCGAATGTTAACTGCAGCCAGTATTTTTAGCAATTGGAACTATATAATCATTTATATTAAAGTGTTTCTAAGTAACTTTTTCGTTTTGTGGTATTATTGTTCACGAATAAAATGGTGCTAATAGGTAAAAGCCAAGTGCGTGTATTTTAGTTATATCGTTGTAAGATAAATCGACCCGCTTGAAAATGACCTGGGACAACAAATGTTAACCACATCTGCTTACTTGATCCGTAGATGACCCCTTTCTGCGACTCACAGTTGACCTTGATACGATCTGCCAACGAGCGCTCCAGTAAACCGGAAGTAACATGGGAAACGCACCGGAAGTGGGTGCTCTTTTTTCTCGCTTGAGCTGTTTCAATTTTATTTTTCACAAAGTACAAATACATGTTAATCTAGATCTATAGGTGTTCATATTTCAAACTTCGTAGGGGCTCCGGATTATATGACAAAAAATACTATAAACGAATAAATAATTTATTACATTATTAACCGCGGAACGAAAATCTCTCGAAATACGCAACAATATTACAGGGTCATATATTCAATAGAACAATAGTTTTTGATAATTTTTTCAAATGTTCATCCTTTATTGATGATTAAAATGTTAATTTACTTTTGTTTTTTTCTTTTTTTAAATATAATTTTAAAATGCATATCCAAGTTTGTTTTCCAGTTTTGATGAAACCATTATTAGCTGGGTTTTATGTCTGACACTTTAACATTTTGTTGAGTGTAGATCGGTTGTTTTTGGTGTTAAACGGACCCGATCACAGATTGGCAAATTGGCGATTTCGAAATGTTTTACCTATACCAAACAGATGCTTTTATTTAGAAGTTTATAGACATTTATGTCATGTTTTTGTAAATTCAAATATTTGTGAATAATACCCTTGATGTCCGTTAAAATATGCCAACGTTCTTTTTACAGAGTATGCTTATTTCAGCGACGATTTTTTTCGGTGGTGGTTCCTGCCTTGGAGGGGTTAGCGCGGAGACATCGTCCCGAATACTGTTCGTAACATCAACCTGCATTCGCTCCCCTACATTGTTATTGCAACAGTTAATGAATTGTTTTATGTTATTGGAAATAAAATAAATGCAAAACATACATTTATTCATTTCACTTAGTTATGTATTTTTTTTTAAAGATGCAGTATACTTCAAAGTATTCGTAGTACGGAATTAATGTATAATAATAAGTAAATATAGATTACAATAAAATAAAGCCAAATAATGAATTAAACTAAAGTGTTTAACATTTAAAAAAATGCGTTAGTGACCCGAATTTATTAGTGTGTTTACAATTTACAAATAATTTGTACACATCGTTCCTGCTATATAAGTAATATAATCTACTTGTTAATAAAGATCATTTCGTACCTTCCTGATTTTGAGATAATGCATCGTTAAACATTTATATGCGTATAATTGTAGAATCGTGCACACATATTTGTGCCCAATTACTGCGTAGCATGTTTTTATCATGTGCTTGTCCACGATTTTATTTTGCGCCAAGTGTTTGTCTATGGTCACGTGGCCGACAGGATTTAAAATTGAGCTATGCTAGGACACAAATCTCTGCGCGGAGGTTGAATTTAGCCATGGCAGGATGGATTTAAACTCGACAAGACGGCGTATTTCGTGAATGAATAAGGTCCATACGTTTCTGGTCAAGGCCAAAAAAACATAGTAAACCATTTAGAAATAACATTTTTTTTATATACAAGTGTAATGTAATTAAACATTCCCACTAATAAAGACGAAATGAAAATAATAGTATGTTCCACCTGCCATAGGTTGCTATCAACATTGATTCGTACTGAGCATTTTGCGCTAAAAAGTGCTCTATAAAGTGCACTTACATAATTTGAATTAAATTCGCAAGTAATCTCATTGCAATCAGTAATCGGTTTCTTAAGCAATTTATGCATTACTTTTCAATTTGTGTGTCCACTATCTTACGAGGGTTGATTTCACACACTTATTATTCGTTCACATAAACCTTGAAGTTGTGAAGTAATTATTCCTAAACTAATATACAAACAAAAACACAAACTACGAAGACGGCTAGGTATTTTATAACGTTCTACATACTAATGGAATAGAGGTTTGTAAAACGTAATGCTATTATCTATAGAGAATATCATGTGAGTGTTGGATAAAGATCAAGTTGATCATGCGAGGCTGAGAAACGTGGAAGCTGCCAAGGTTGAACGAAAATATTAACATAATACCCTCTACTTTTTCTATAGACAAAGAACAAAATTATCGTTGTTAAACTACCCATAAACAACGGAAAAAGAAGTGGAAAAGGAAGTTCCGATTTAGAACGGAGCATAGTTAAAAGAAGTTCCAATTTTAATTGCAAAAGTATAAGTATAAGAAAGAAAAAGTGTCGCCTTCACTTAACTACCGGTAATCAGTCTGTCGGTTTATCATACATTATTGTGTGTTCAACACTATTTGATACATGCGACTTTAAAATGATCATAAAAATTACAGTAGTATTCTATTCAAACATGTACGTTACAATTGCTTTATAATTTCGTCCATTTCAAGTGATGACAATTCATTATCGACACGTTATTCTCAAATATTTCTGAGTAGTGTATATTTTTTAGCTTTTGGAATACGTGTCAACAACTTTTCAATTTTCTAATCTGTGAATAGGTTCCTTTAGAAACCTTCTGTAGCAGTCGCTAGAGAAGGACCGTATATCAAACTCAATTAAATATATCAACAAGGACTGGTTCACAGATTGTCGAATCTTTGAAAGATGTTATTTACTGTCTTTAACTGCTAAAACTAAAACAGTTGTACTAACCAAAACGTATATAAAGAAAAATAAATAAAAAGCTTTGCCTTTGCGGGGACTAGAATCGACGAACGCCGGGATAAAAAAATTTGTCGCGCTAACTACGCGGCCTTTCTGACTTGAAGTCATGGTCGTGAACTTTTAACGCCTCACCACGCTTTACAATTTTATCCAATTCAATTTATATAGGTCATGCAACTTCTAAGAAAGTAAATTCCATTTAAAGGCTAGTCACCCGTAATAAATGCAGAATGCATTCGCGATTTCGACAAAAGCTGAAGCTGACTATGCACTTGTCTTTGATCTGCTGAACATTCGAATGTGTCAAGAAATTTGGGTTCGGGATACATTACAATACCCAGGAGACACGCTGTCAGGGAATAATCATTTCAACCAAGTGTCCACCTTGCACATTGCATATTTTAACAGAAGAAAAAATACTGTTAAAAAGAAATGTCACAATAACGGTGCGTTAAAGTAATGGTACTGATTCGACAACGTAGAATCCTTGCGTTATTGTCTATTTTTTTATTTTTTTATTTTTGTTTTTCATTTTAACTCATAATATATATATACCTGGATCAATAACGCAACATGTCTGTGTCATTGCTATAAATTATCAATGTCGAAATTAAAATTTTGTAAAAAATAAATCTTCAATCTCCTCATAATTGTCTCCCCTGAAGATTTTCAAATTTGTATGTTTAACTGGTGGTGGCAGTTGTAACTGTGAAGAGTACCCATGGGGAAGTAACCATTGAGAAGAGTTTGGGCTACATTATAAGCCCGGACAAGCGAAAAGCCAATTTCGACATTGACCTTTAAATATGACCTTGACCTCTGATCTACATTCTTGATCTATGCGCATGACATGTCATTTAATTTATGCAAACAATTGTGCAAAGTAATTTGAAAATGCATCAATCCATGGCCAAGTTATGGTCTGGACAAGCAAGAAGTTACAAAATCCATGGCAATATATAGCACGGACAAAGTGCCAATTTTGACATTTGACGTCTAGGACCTTGACTTTTAACTTGCGGACCATATTCATGAGCGCTACACACCATCTCATTGTGGCAAACATTAATGCTAAGTAATTCTAAAATCCTTCCATCTACGGCCAAGTAAGTTGTGGTCCAGACAAGCAAGACCGGAACGACCAGGCTATATGCGCCTGTCCTCTTTGTATGGATGCACTACATAGACATTTTATTGAATTATTAATTCCAGAGATCTCGCGTGAAACAAAAATATGCCAATCAATGTCTTATTTTGCGGCGAGGCTATTTAACCCAACTTTTGACCTTTCTCAACATCCAATCAAATGTTGTGAAAATTTCCCGCCAGTAGTCCCGAATGAATAAATCCTAACATTGCATCTGCTAGTTAAAAAGAAATTCCCACCGTAACCCAATTGAAATGTGCATCCCCGAGGCGTGGCTTATTTTGATCCCAGGGGCATAAGTTGAACAATCTTGAACAAACCTCTGGGCCTTGCGGTTTCAGGTAAAGATTTTAAAACTCCTTTTTCAATTTAAGTCTATATAAAAAATGTGACCCCTCGGGGTGTGGCCATATTTGACCCCAGGGGCATAATTTAAACAATCTTTGTAGAGGACCACTATGCAATGTTACGTACCAAATATTGGAAAGCTGTGGGCCTTGTCGTTTCTGAGAAGAATATTTTTAAAATCATTTTGTTATTTAAGTCTATATAAACCATGTGATCCCCCGGGCGTGACCAGTTGTTTTGACCCCAGGGGCATAATTTGAACAGTATTTGTAGAGGACCACTATATACCAAACATGAAACCTCTAGGCCTTGCGGTTTCACAGGAGAAGAATTTTAAAGTCATTTTGCTATTTAAGGCTATAGAAACCATGTGACCCCTGGCGTGTGGTCAGTTTTGACCCATGGGGCATAATTTGAACAGTCTTTGTAGAGGACCACTATAGGATGTTACATACCAAATACGAAACCTCTGGACCTTGAGGTTTCGGAGGAGATGATTTTTAAAGACATTTTCCTATTTTAATTTATATAAACCATGTGACCCCCGGGGCGTGGCCAGTTTTGACCCCAGGGGCATAATTTGAACAGTCTTTGAAGAAGATCACTATACAGCGTTACATACCAAATAAGAAACCTCTGAGCCGGAGATTTTTAAAGTTATTTTGCTATTTAATTCTATATAAATCATGTGACCCCGTGGGTGTGGCCAGTTTTGATCACAGGGCCGTAACGATAGGAACAACTTTGAAAGTTGGTCACCCAATGATCATTCCTGTGAAGTTTGGTGAAAATCTGCCAAGTGGTTTAGGAGGAGTTGTTATTTGAATACAAGGTTGACGACGGACGAACGCACGCATGCACACACGCACGGACGACGGACAACGGGCGATCACATAAGCTCACCATTAGCACTTTGTGCTCAGGTGAGCTAAAAATTGGCTCCTTTTCTTCTCGGCGGTGAATGGAAAAAATGATCCAATGTGGAAAATTCCAGACATACCTCTTTACTTTGTTTACGTTTTAAATAATTTCCTGTTCTGAGCTTCCTACGCGGAAGTTGGCTCAATTTGCATTTTCAATTTACATGCCAGTGTTTACAGGTCGTGTAATATGACATGGGGAATATCCCCTGTTAATATGCGATAGGCAACATTCCATATAATACACTCGCTGACTGGTTGTTAATACACGTCAAGGCTACGCATGCGCAAATAAATTCCGTCATTGTTACATATAAAATATACAATGTTTGATCTCAATTTTCACCATGACCAAGATACTTTTCAATATATCACCATACATCGTTGGCAACATAAGGCCATAACCTTTTGATAAAAATGAATGTCAACAAATTATATGTGTTGTAACTCAAAATATTTACCTTAGAATAAACACACCGGTTTTGACGGGCATGGAGGCTGCCATTTTGTGCATGAATACATGAGCCAAAGCTATGAAGCTGGGAACTACTAAGAACAAAGTAGTGCCAAAAAACACCTTTTTTCTTATTTCTTATATATATACCTTTAAATTGATACCAAAACATATCATTTAAACTGTATTTTAAAAATCATATGCATTATACACTGAACCATATGTGTTTATTATCTAACTGACAGCCCATTGGATGTGACTTCCTGTTTGGGGTAATTTGACCTTGAAGAGAACCCAACCCTTTCAAATTTGAAAAAAAACTCATTTTTCATAAATCTGATCTATTTCGAGAAAGAACATGAAGTCCTATCACACTGGTTTAAGGATTTATTGGAAAAAATTAATAATGAAATATACCACATATAAAGGCATTTCGAGACAAGAATTTAGACAGAAGACATGTACTTAGGTACATCTTGGAAAACATTATTTTAAATCAGAATTAAGCATAACTTTGGATTTTAATAGGCATAGCAGATGTAATATATAATATCAAAAGTGAAAAAAAATCTTCATTAGCATTTTAAATGTTACACAACAGATTTTCAAGCTGTTTTTGAGCTAAAAAAATACAATCTGCATTTTTGGCGGTAAAATCCATATAAAAGTAGCATTTCAGATGCCATTTGACCCAAGAAAAGGGTTTGTTTACATAACATTCAACAGACTGTACCTCCTGACACACAATAAACAAAACATGTAAATACCAGGTACTAATTAACAGTCTTTTGTCACACCTGAACCTGTGGGTGAGATGTGAATTCCTTCTAGGCCAGTCTCCTGCAACCTTCAGTCTGTATCCAGTACTCAGTGCTGTGTAATCTGTGGAAATAAAAAGGTTTTCTTTGCATGTTTACTCATTATTGTGATTACTAGTGTAAGTTAGATATAATTAGTGTACATATATAATAGTTTACTATCTTTTAATTGTGATAAGTCTAGTCGCTATGCCGGCTTCAACGCGTCGAGCTCACTTGCGAAAAAGTGGGTTCAAGAAGGGGCTCGGGAGTCCCAACAAGGGTAAAACTCTTTCTTTTCCTACTGTTGCTGATAAGAAGTATGTGAGATTGGAAAAGAAGTCATTCGATAGTAGAATACATGACAATAACAATGTACTAACCTTCAAAGATACCGATGGTGCGGACACGACTGTGTCAACGTTACGGCCCCGTCCCAATGCTACTAATGTAGTTGACGAGTACAGTAGTTTTAATGACTCGTAACTACATCCAGACTTGTATACCAATAAGTGGATGGCTCAGGCTCAGGTCCAGGTTCTTTTCAACACTGCATTTAAAGAACATACTGAAATTAAATCAAACTGTGATGGCGATTTAAATTTTAATGCCGCTACCTCCATTAGGTGGGGTCTAGGTTGGGTTGGCGTGAGCGGCTAAAATGTACAGTGTTCATACATTAGCAAGTATCGCAATCTTTACGAGGAGGTTGATTGTAAAAAAAGGTCGTGGTAGGCGTGCCTCAAAAATAAACATCGGCCTTCAGCTTGGACTGTGCACAACACCAGTCAGAAATACCGGTGTGCGCAGAATTCTTAGCAACGCTAATATAATAGCCCCCACCCAGTCCTCCATACAAAGATTAAGTAACAAAGTTAATGAAAAGGATGAAAGTGTCAATGTTAAGGACATGCATGAGCAAAGAGTGTCCCTTGTGAAGGAAAATACCCTAATAGGTCAAAACAATGCAAAAACTGTAAATGTAGAGGGCGACTTTGTGTACACTAAAATAATAAATATTAGTTTTATTATTTCATCTTCAAGTACATACTAATACTAAATAAATAATTATAATTATTTGCAAAGTATTATGCATTCAATTCTTTACCTAAGTATGATTATTATTAGTAGTAGTAGAAGTAGTAATAGTAGTAGTGGTAGTAGTAGTAGTAGTAGTTGTTGTTGTTGTGGTAGTAGTGGTAGTAGTAGTGGTTTGTTTGTCTGTTTGTTTGGATATTTCGCCATATTCAACAGTATTTCAGTCATATAACGGCGGTCAGTTAACCTACTCACACGTTTCCTGGGTAAGCTGGTTTACCAGTACTAAGTGCACAAACTTATGCCAGTAACTGACAACTGCCCTACTTGAATCAGAGGTAGGGGGAGAATGGCCGTAGAAATAATTTCATGACCAATCCACACACAACTTATGTGGCCGGGCTGGGAATCGAACCCGCGATCCTCGGATTTGTAGTGCAGCGCTCTATCAACTGAGCTAGCCGGCCCGGCAAAGTAGTAGAAGTAGTAGTGGTAGTGGTAGTGGTAGTGGTAGTAGTAGCAGTAGAAGTGGTAGTGGTAGTCATCTTTTATTGATGATTAAATTGTTAATTTACTTTTGTTTTTTTCTTTATTTTTTTAAATATAATTTTAAAATGCATATCCAAGTTTGTTTTCCAGTTTTGATGAAACCATTATTAGCTTTGTTTTATGTCTGACACTTTAACATTTTGTTGAGTGTGTAGATCGGTTGTTTTTGGTGTTAAACGGACCCGATCCCAGATTGGCAAATTGGCGATTTCGAAATGTTTTACCTATACCAAACAGATGCTTTTATTTAGAAGTTTATAGACATTTATGTCATGTTTTTGTAAATTCAAACATTTGTGAATAAGACCCTTGATGTCCGTTAAAATATGCCAACATTCTTTTTACAGAGTATGCTTATTTCAGCGACGATTTTTTCGGTGGTGGTTCCTGCCTTGGAGGGGTTAGCGCGGAGACATCGTCCCGAATACTGTTCGTAACATCAACCTGCATTCGCTCCCCCTACATTGTTATTGCAACAGTTAATGAATTGTTTTATGTTATTGGAAATAAAATAAATGCAAAACATACATTTATTCATTTTACTTAGTTATGTATTTTTTTTTAAAGATGCAGTATGCTTCAAAGTATTCGTAGTACGAAATTAATGTATAATAATAAGTAAATATAGATTACAATAAAATAAAGCCAAATAATGAATTAAACTAAAGTGTTTAACATTTTAAAAAATGCGATAGTGACCCGAATTTATTAGTGTGTTTACAATTTACAAATAATTTGTAAACATCGTTCCTGTTATATAAGTAATATAATCTACTTGTTAATAAAGATCATTTCGTACCTTCCTGATTTTGAGATAATGCATCGTTAAACATTTATATGCGTATAATTGTAGAATCGTGCACACATATTTGTGCCCAATTACTGCGTAGCATGTTTTTATCATGTGCTTGTCCACGATTTTATTTTGCGCCAAGTGTTTGTCTATGGTCACGTGGCCGACAGGATTTAAAATTGAGCTATGCTAGGGACACAATTAAATCTCTGCGCGGAGGTTGAATTTAGCCATGGCAGGATGGATTTAAACTCGACAAGACGGCGTATTTCGTGAATGAATAAGGTCCATAGGTTTCCGGTCAAGGCCAAAAAAACATAGTAAAGCATTTAGAAATAACATTTTTTTTTATACAAGTGTAATGTAATTAAACATTCCCACTAATAAACACTAAATGAAAATAATAGTATGTTCCACCTGCCATAGGTTGCTATCAACATTGATTCGTACTGAGCATTTTGCGCTAAAAAGTGCTCTATAAAGTGCACTTACATAATTTGAATTAAATTCGCAAGTAATCTCATTGCAATCAGTAATCGGTTTCTTAAGCAATTTATGCATTACTTTTCAATGTGTGTGTCCACTATCTTACGAGGGTTGATTTCACACACTTATTATTCGTTCACATAAACCTTGATGTTGTGAAGTAATTACTCCTAAACTAGTATACAAACAAAAACACAAAAACTACGAAGACGGCTAGGTATTTTATAACGTTCTACATACTAATGGAATAGAGGTTTGTAAAACGTAATGCTATTATCTATAGAGAATATCATGTGAGTGTTGGATAAAGATCAAGTTGATCATGCGAGGCTGAGAAACGTGGAAGCTGCCAAGGCTGAACGAAAATATTAACATAATACCCGCTACTTTTTCTATAGACAAAGAACAAAATTATCGTTGTTAAACTACCCATAAACAACGGAAAATGAAGTGGAAAAGGAAATTCCGATTTAGAACGGAGCATAGTTAAAAGAAGTTCCAATTTTAATTGCAAAAATATAAGTATAAGAAAGAAAAAGTGGCGCCTTCACTTAACTACCGGTAATCAGTCTGTCGGTTTATCATACACTGTTGTGTGTTCAACACTATTTGATACATGCGACTTTAAAATGATCATAAAAATTACAGTAGTATTCTATTCAAACATGTACGTTACAATTGCTTTATAATTTCGTCCATTTCAACTGATGACAATTCATTAACGACACGTTATTCAAAAATATTTCTGAGTAGTGTATATTTTTTAGTTTTTGGAATACGTGTCAACAACTTTTCAATTTTCTAATCTGTGAATAGGTTCCTTTAGAAACCTTCTGTAGCAGTCGCTAGAGAAGGACCGTATATCAAACTCAGTTAAATATATCAACAAGGACTGGTTCACAGATTGTCGAATCTTTGAAAGATGTTATTTACTGTCTTTAACTGCTAAAACTAAACCAGTTGTACTAACCAAAACATATATAAAGAAAAATAAATAAAAAGCTTTGCCTTTGCGGGGACTAGAATCTACGAAAGCCGGGATAAAAAAATTTGTCGCGCTAACAACGCGGCCTTTCTGACTTGAAGTCATGGTCGTGAACTTTTAACGCCTTACACACGCTTTACAATTTTATCCAATTCAATTTATATAGGTCATGCAACTTCTAAGAAAGTAAATTCCATTTAAAGGCTAGTCACCCGTAATAAATACAGAATGCATTCGCGATTTCGACAAAAGCTGAAGCTGACTATGCGCTTGTCTTTGATCTGCTGAACATTCGAATGTGTCAAGAAATTTGGGTTCGGGATACATTACAATACCAAGGAGACAAGCTGTCAGGGAATAATCATTTCAACCAAGTGTCCACCTTGCACATTGCATATTTTAACAGAAGAAAAAATACTGTTAAAGAGAAATAAGTCACAATAACGGTGCGTTAAAGTAATGGTACTGGTTCGACAACGTAGAATCCTTGCGTTATTATGTCTATTTTTTTATTTTTTATTTTTGTTTTTCAATTTAACTCGTAATATATATATACCTGGATCAATAACGCAACATGTCTGTGTCATTGCTATAAATTATCAATGTCGAAATTAAAATTTTGTAAAAAATAAATCTTCAATCTCCTCATAATTGTCTCCCCTGAAGATTTCCAAATTTGTATTTTTAACTGGTGGTGGCAGTTGTAACTGTGAAGAGTACCCATGGGGAAGTAACCATTGAGAAGAGTTTGGGCTACATTATAAGCCCGGACAAGCAAAAAGCCAATTTCGACATTGACCTTTAAATATGACCTTGACCTCTGATCTACATTCTTGATCTATGCGCATGACATGTCATTTAATTTATGCAAACAATTGTGCAAAGTAATTTGAAAATGCATCAATCCATGGCCAAGTTATGGTCTGGACAAGCAAGAAGTTACAAAATCCATGGCAATATATAGCACGGACAATCAAAGTGCCAATTTTGACATTTGACGTCTAGGACCTTGACTTTTAACTTGCGGACCATATTCATGAGCGCTACACACCATCTCATTGTGGCAAACATTAGTGCTAAGTAATTCTAAAATCCCTCCATCTATGGCCAAGTAAGTTATGGTCCAGACAAGCAAGACCGGAACGACCAGGCTATATGCGCCTGTCCTCTTTGTATGGATGCACTACATAGACATTTTATTGAATTATTAATTCCAGAGATCTCGCGTGAAACAAAAATATGCCAATCAATGTCTTATTTTGCGGCGAAGCTATTTAACCCAACTTTTGACCTTTCTCAACATCCAATCAAATGTTGTGAAAATTTCCCGCCAGTAGCCCCGAATGAATAAATCCTAACATTGCATCTGCTAGTTAAAAAGAAATCCCCAACGTAACCCAATTGAAATGTGCATCCATGAGGCGTGGCTTATTCTGATCCCAGGGGCATAAGTTGAACAATCTTGAACAAACCTCTGGGCCTTGCGGTTTCAGGTAAAGATTTTAAAACTCCTTTTTCAATTTAAGTCTATATAAACCATGTGACCCCTCGGGGTGTGGCCATATTTGACCCCAGGGTCATAATTTAAACAATCTTTGTAGAGGACCACTATGCAATGTTACGTACCAAATATTGGAAAGCTGTGGGCCTTGTCGTTTCTGAGAAGAATATTTTTAAAATCATTTTGTTATTTAAGTCTATATAAACCATGTGATCCCCCGGGCGTGACCAGTTGTTTTGACCCCAGGGGCATAATTTGAACAGTATTTGTAGAGGACCACTATATACCAAACATGAAACCTCTAGGCCTTGCGGTTTCAAAGGAGAAGAATTTTAAAGTCATTTCGCTATTTAAGGCTATATAAACCATGTGACCCCTGGCGTGTAGTCAGTTTTGACCCATGGGGCATAATTTGAACAGTCTTTGTAGAGGACCACTATAGGATGTTACATACCAAATACGAAACCTCTGGGCCTTGAGGTTTCAGAGGAGATGATTTTTAAAGACATTTTCCTATTTTAATTTATATAAACCATGTGACCCCCGGGGCGTGGCCAGTTTTGACCCCAGGGGCATAATTTGAACAGTCTTTGAAGAAGATCACTATACAGCGTTACATACCAAATAAGAAACCTCTGAGCCGGAGATTTTTAAAGTCATTTTGCTATTTAATTCTATATAAATCATGTGACCCCGTGGGCGTGGCCAGTTTTGATCCCAGAGCCGTAACGATAGGAACAACTTTGAAAGTTGGTCACCCAATGATCATTCCTGTGAAGTTTGGTGAAAATCTGCCAAGTGGCTTAGGAGGAGTTGTTATTTGAATACAAGGTTGACGACGGACGAACGCACGCACGCACACACGCACGGACGACGGACAACGGGCGATCACATAAGCTCACCATTAGCACTTTGTGCTCAGGTGAGCTAAAAATTGGCTCCTTTTCTTCTCGGAGGTGAATGGAAAAAATGATCCAATTTGGAAAATTCCAGACATACTTCTTTACTTTGTTTACGTTTTAAATAATTTCCTGTTCTGAGCTTCCTAGTTGCATTGGCTCAATTTTCATTTTCAATTTACATGCCAGTGTTTACAGGTCGTGTAATATGACATTGGGAATATCCCCTGTTAATATGCGATAGTCAACATTCCATATAATACACTCGCTGACTGGCTGTTAATACACGTCAAGGTTACGCATGCGCAAATAAATTCCTTCATTGTTACATATAAAATATACAATGTTTGATCTCAATTTTCACCATGACCAAGATACTTTTCAATATATCACCATACATTGTTGGAAACATAACGCCATATCCTTTTGACAAAAATGAATGTCAAAAAATTATATGTGTTGTAACTCAAAATATTTACCTTAGAATAAACACACCGGTTTTGACGGGCATGGAGGCTGCCATTTTGTGCATGAATACATGGGCCAAAGCTATGAAGCTGGGAACCACTAAGAACAAAGTAGTGCCAAAAAACCACCTTTTTTCTTATTTCTGATATATATACCTTTAAATTGATACCAAAACATATCATTTAAACTGTATTTTAAAAATCGTATGCATTATACACTGAACCATATGTGTTTATTATCTAACTGACAGCCCAGAGGATGTGACTTCCTGTTTGGGGTAATTTGACCTTGAAGAGAACCCAACCCTTTCAAATTTGAAAAAAAACTCATTTTTCATAAATCTGATCTATTTCGAGAAAGAACCTGAAGTCCTATCACACTGGTTTAAGGATTTATTGGAAAAAAATAATAATGAAATATACCACATATAAAGGCATTTCGAGACAAGAATTTAGACAGAAAACATGTACTTAGGTACATCTTGGAAAACATTATTTTAAATCAGAATTAAGCATAACTTTGGATTTTAATAGGCATAGCAGATGTAATATATAATATCAAAAGTGAAAAAAAATCTTCATTAGCATTTTAAATGTTACACAACAGGTTTTCAAGCTGTTTTTGAGCTAAAAAAATAAAATCTGCATTTTTGGCGGTAAAATCCATATAAAAGTAGCATTTCAGATGCCATTTGACCCAAGAAAAGGGTTTGTTTACATAACATTCAACAGACTGTACCTCCTGACACACAATAAACAAAACATGTCAATGCCAGGTACTAATTAATAGTCTTTTGTCACACCTGAACCTGTGGGTGAGATGTGAATTCCTTCTAGGCCAGTCTCCAGCAACCTTCAGTCTGTATACAGTACTCAGTGCTGTGTAATCTGTGGAAATAAAAAGGTTTTCTGTGCATGTTTACTCATTATTGTGATTACTAGTGTAAGTTAGATATAATTAGTGTACATATATAATAGTTTACTATCTTTTAATTGTGATAAGTCTAGTCGCTATGCCGGCTTCAACGCGTCGAGCTCACTTGCGAAAAAGTTTGTTCAAGAATGGGCTCGGGAGTCCCAACAAGGGTAAAACTCTTTCTTTTCCAACTGTTGATGATAAGAAGTATGTGAGATTGGAAAAGAAGTCATTCGATAGTAGAATACATGACAATAACAATGTACTAACCTTCAAAGATACCGATGGTGCGGGCACGACTGTGTCAACGTTACGGCCCCGTCCCAATGCCACTAATGTAGTTGACGAGTACAGTAGTTTTAATGACTCGTAACTACATCCAGACTTGTATACCAATAAGTGGATGGCTCAGGCTGAGGTCCAGGTTCTTTTCAACACAGCATTTAAAGAACATACTGAAATTAAATCAAACTGTGATGGCGATTTAAATTTTAATGCCGCTACCTCCATTAGGTGGGGTCTAGGTTGGGTTGGCGTGAGCGGCTAAAATGTACAAAGTGTTCATACATTAGCAAGTATCGCAGTCTTTACGAGGAGGTTGATTGTAAAACAAGGCCGTGGTAGGCGTGCCGCAAAAGTAAACATAGGCCTTCAGCTTGGACTCTGCACAACACCAGTCAGCAATACCGGTGTGCGCAGAATTCTTAGCAACGCTAATATAATAGCCCCCACCCAGTCCTCCATACAAAGATTAAGTAACAAAGTTAATGAAAAGGATGAAAGTGTCAATGTTAAGGACATGCATGAGCAAAGAGTGTCCCTTGTGAAGGAAAATACCCTAATAGGTCAAAACAATGCAAAAACTGTAAATGTAGAGGGCGACTTTGTGTACACTAAAATAATAAATATTAGTTTTATTATTTCATCTTCAAGTACATACTAATACTAAATAAATAATTATAATTATTTGCAAAGTATTATGCATTCAATTCTTTACCTAAGTATGATTATTATTAGTAGTAGTAGAAGTAGTAATAGTAGTAGTGGTAGTAGTAGTAGTAGTAGTTGTTGTTGTTGTGGTAGTAGTGGTAGTAGTAGTGGTTTGTTTGTCTGTTTGTTTGGATATTTCGCCATATTCAACAGTATTTCAGTCATATAACGGCGGTCAGTTAACCTACTCACACGTTTCCTGGGTAAGCTGGTTTACCAGTACTAAGTGCACAAACTTATGCCAGTAACTGACAACTGCCCTACTTGAATCAGAGGTAGGGGGAGAATGGCCGTAGAAATAATTTCATGACCAATCCACACACAACTTATGTGGCCGGGCTGGGAATCGAACCCGCGATCCTCGGACTTGTAGTGCAGCGCTCTATCAACTGAGCTAGCCGGCCCGGCAAAGTAGTAGAAGTAGTAGTGGTAGTGGTAGTGGTAGTGGTAGTAGTAGCAGTAGAAGTGGTAGTGGTAGTCATCTTTTATTGATGATTAAATTGTTAATTTACTTTTGTTTTTTTCTTTATTTTTTTAAATATAATTTTAAAATGCATATCCAAGTTTGTTTTCCAGTTTTGATGAAACCATTATTAGCTTTGTTTTATGTCTGACACTTTAACATTTTGTTGAGTGTGTAGATCGGTTGTTTTTGGTGTTAAACGGACCCGATCCCAGATTGGCAAATTGGCGATTTCGAAATGTTTTACCTATACCAAACAGATGCTTTTATTTAGAAGTTTATAGACATTTATGTCATGTTTTTGTAAATTCAAACATTTGTGAATAAGACCCTTGATGTCCGTTAAAATATGCCAACATTCTTTTTACAGAGTATGCTTATTTCAGCGACGATTTTTTCGGTGGTGGTTCCTGCCTTGGAGGGGTTAGCGCGGAGACATCGTCCCGAATACTGTTCGTAACATCAACCTGCATTCGCTCCCCCTACATTGTTATTGCAACAGTTAATGAATTGTTTTATGTTATTGGAAATAAAATAAATGCAAAACATACATTTATTCATTTTACTTAGTTATGTATTTTTTTTTAAAGATGCAGTATGCTTCAAAGTATTCGTAGTACGAAATTAATGTATAATAATAAGTAAATATAGATTACAATAAAATAAAGCCAAATAATGAATTAAACTAAAGTGTTTAACATTTTAAAAAATGCGATAGTGACCCGAATTTATTAGTGTGTTTACAATTTACAAATAATTTGTAAACATCGTTCCTGTTATATAAGTAATATAATCTACTTGTTAATAAAGATCATTTCGTACCTTCCTGATTTTGAGATAATGCATCGTTAAACATTTATATGCGTATAATTGTAGAATCGTGCACACATATTTGTGCCCAATTACTGCGTAGCATGTTTTTATCATGTGCTTGTCCACGATTTTATTTTGCGCCAAGTGTTTGTCTATGGTCACGTGGCCGACAGGATTTAAAATTGAGCTATGCTAGGGACACAATTAAATCTCTGCGCGGAGGTTGAATTTAGCCATGGCAGGATGGATTTAAACTCGACAAGACGGCGTATTTCGTGAATGAATAAGGTCCATAGGTTTCCGGTCAAGGCCAAAAAAACATAGTAAAGCATTTAGAAATAACATTTTTTTTTATACAAGTGTAATGTAATTAAACATTCCCACTAATAAACACTAAATGAAAATAATAGTATGTTCCACCTGCCATAGGTTGCTATCAACATTGATTCGTACTGAGCATTTTGCGCTAAAAAGTGCTCTATAAAGTGCACTTACATAATTTGAATTAAATTCGCAAGTAATCTCATTGCAATCAGTAATCGGTTTCTTAAGCAATTTATGCATTACTTTTCAATGTGTGTGTCCACTATCTTACGAGGGTTGATTTCACACACTTATTATTCGTTCACATAAACCTTGATGTTGTGAAGTAATTACTCCTAAACTAGTATACAAACAAAAACACAAAAACTACGAAGACGGCTAGGTATTTTATAACGTTCTACATACTAATGGAATAGAGGTTTGTAAAACGTAATGCTATTATCTATAGAGAATATCATGTGAGTGTTGGATAAAGATCAAGTTGATCATGCGAGGCTGAGAAACGTGGAAGCTGCCAAGGCTGAACGAAAATATTAACATAATACCCGCTACTTTTTCTATAGACAAAGAACAAAATTATCGTTGTTAAACTACCCATAAACAACGGAAAATGAAGTGGAAAAGGAAATTCCGATTTAGAACGGAGCATAGTTAAAAGAAGTTCCAATTTTAATTGCAAAAATATAAGTATAAGAAAGAAAAAGTGGCGCCTTCACTTAACTACCGGTAATCAGTCTGTCGGTTTATCATACACTGTTGTGTGTTCAACACTATTTGATACATGCGACTTTAAAATGATCATAAAAATTACAGTAGTATTCTATTCAAACATGTACGTTACAATTGCTTTATAATTTCGTCCATTTCAACTGATGACAATTCATTAACGACACGTTATTCAAAAATATTTCTGAGTAGTGTATATTTTTTAGTTTTTGGAATACGTGTCAACAACTTTTCAATTTTCTAATCTGTGAATAGGTTCCTTTAGAAACCTTCTGTAGCAGTCGCTAGAGAAGGACCGTATATCAAACTCAGTTAAATATATCAACAAGGACTGGTTCACAGATTGTCGAATCTTTGAAAGATGTTATTTACTGTCTTTAACTGCTAAAACTAAACCAGTTGTACTAACCAAAACATATATAAAGAAAAATAAATAAAAAGCTTTGCATTTGCGGGGACTAGAATCTACGAAAGCCGGGATAAAAAAATTTGTCGCGCTAACTACGCGGCCTTTCTGACTTGAAGTCATGGTCGTGAACTTTTAACGCCTTACACACGCTTTACAATTTTATCCAATTCAATTTATATAGGTCATGCAACTTCTAAGAAAGTAAATTCCATTTAAAGGCTAGACACCCGTAATAAATACAGAATGCATTCGCGATTTCGACAAAAGCTGAAGCTGACTATGCGCTTGTCTTTGATCTGCTGAACATTCGAATGTGTCAAGAAATTTGGGTTCGGGATACATTACAATACCAAGGAGACAAGCTGTCAGGGAATAATCATTTCAACCAAGTGTCCACCTTGCACATTGCATATTTTAACAGAAGAAAAAATACTGTTAAAGAGAAATAAGTCACAATAACGGTGCGTTAAAGTAATGGTACTGGTTCGACAACGTAGAATCCTTGCGTTATTATGTCTATTTTTTTATTTTTTATTTTTGTTTTTCAATTTAACTCGTAATATATATATACCTGGATCAATAACGCAACATGTCTGTGTCATTGCTATAAATTATCAATGTCGAAATTAAAATTTTGTAAAAAATAAATCTTCAATCTCCTCATAATTGTCTCCCCTGAAGATTTCCAAATTTGTATTTTTAACTGGTGGTGGCAGTTGTAACTGTGAAGAGTACCCATGGGGAAGTAACCATTGAGAAGAGTTTGGGCTACATTATAAGCCCGGACAAGCAAAAAGCCAATTTCGACATTGACCTTTAAATATGACCTTGACCTCTGATCTACATTCTTGATCTATGCGCATGACATGTCATTTAATTTATGCAAACAATTGTGCAAAGTAATTTGAAAATGCATCAATCCATGGCCAAGTTATGGTCTGGACAAGCAAGAAGTTACAAAATCCATGGCAATATATAGCACGGACAATCAAAGTGCCAATTTTGACATTTGACGTCTAGGACCTTGACTTTTAACTTGCGGACCATATTCATGAGCGCTACACACCATCTCATTGTGGCAAACATTAGTGCTAAGTAATTCTAAAATCCCTCCATCTATGGCCAAGTAAGTTATGGTCCAGACAAGCAAGACCGGAACGACCAGGCTATATGCGCCTGTCCTCTTTGTATGGATGCACTACATAGACATTTTATTGAATTATTAATTCCAGAGATCTCGCGTGAAACAAAAATATGCCAATCAATGTCTTATTTTGCGGCGAAGCTATTTAACCCAACTTTTGACCTTTCTCAACATCCAATCAAATGTTGTGAAAATTTCCCGCCAGTAGCCCCGAATGAATAAATCCTAACATTGCATCTGCTAGTTAAATAGAAATCCCCAACGTAACCCAATTGAAATGTGCATCCATGAGGCGTGGCTTATTCTGATCCCAGGGGCATAAGTTGAACAATCTTGAACAAACCTCTGGGCCTTGCGGTTTCAGGTAAAGATTTTAAAACTCCTTTTTCAATTTAAGTCTATATAAACCATGTGACCCCTCGGGGTGTGGCCATATTTGACCCCAGGGTCATAATTTAAACAATCTTTGTAGAGGACCACTATGCAATGTTACGTACCAAATATTGGAAAGCTGTGGGCCTTGTCGTTTCTGAGAAGAATATTTTTAAAATCATTTTGTTATTTAAGTCTATATAAACCATGTGATCCCCCGGGCGTGACCAGTTGTTTTGACCCCAGGGGCATAATTTGAACAGTATTTGTAGAGGACCACTATATACCAAACATGAAACCTCTAGGCCTTGCGGTTTCAAAGGAGAAGAATTTTAAAGTCATTTCGCTATTTAAGGCTATATAAACCATGTGACCCCTGGCGTGTAGTCAGTTTTGACCCATGGGGCATAATTTGAACAGTCTTTGTAGAGGACCACTATAGGATGTTACATACCAAATACGAAACCTCTGGGCCTTGAGGTTTCAGAGGAGATGATTTTTAAAGACATTTTCCTATTTTAATTTATATAAACCATGTGACCCCCGGGGCGTGGCCAGTTTTGACCCCAGGGGCATAATTTGAACAGTCTTTGAAGAAGATCACTATACAGCGTTACATACCAAATAAGAAACCTCTGAGCCGGAGATTTTTAAAGTCATTTTGCTATTTAATTCTATATAAATCATGTGACCCCGTGGGCGTGGCCAGTTTTGATCCCAGAGCCGTAACGATAGGAACAACTTTGAAAGTTGGTCACCCAATGATCATTCCTGTGAAGTTTGGTGAAAATCTGCCAAGTGGCTTAGGAGGAGTTGTTATTTGAATACAAGGTTGACGACGGACGAACGCACGCACGCACACACGCACGGACGACGGACAACGGGCGATCACATAAGCTCACCATTAGCACTTTGTGCTCAGGTGAGCTAAAAATTGGCTCCTTTTCTTCTCGGAGGTGAATGGAAAAAATGATCCAATTTGGAAAATTCCAGACATACTTCTTTACTTTGTTTACGTTTTAAATAATTTCATGTTCTGAGCTTCCTAGTTGCATTGGCTCAATTTGCATTTTCAATTTACATGCCAGTGTTTACAGGTCGTGTAATATGACATTGGGAATATCCCCTGTTAATATGCGATAGTCAACATTCCATATAATACACTCGCTGACTGGCTGTTAATACACGTCAAGGTTACGCATGCGCAAATAAATTCCTTCATTGTTACATATAAAATATACAATGTTTGATCTCAATTTTCACCATGACCAAGATACTTTTCAATATATCACCATACATTGTTGGAAACATAACGCCATATCCTTTTGACAAAAATGAATGTCAAAAAATTATATGTGTTGTAACTCAAAATATTTACCTTAGAATAAACACACCGGTTTTGACGGGCATGGAGGCTGCCATTTTGTGCATGAATACATGGGCCAAAGCTATGAAGCTGGGAACCACTAAGAACAAAGTAGTGCCAAAAAACCACCTTTTTTCTTATTTCTGATATATATACCTTTAAATTGATACCAAAACATATCATTTAAACTGTATTTTAAAAATCGAATGCATTATACACTGAACCATATGTGTTTATTATCTAACTGACAGCCCAGAGGATGTGACTTCCTGTTTGGGGTAATTTGACCTTGAAGAGAACCCAACCCTTTCAAATTTGAAAAAAAAACTCATTTTTCATAAATCTGATCTATTTCGAGAAAGAACCTGAAGTCCTATCACACTGGTTTAAGGATTTATTGGAAAAAAATAATAATGAAATATACCACATATAAAGGCATTTCGAGACAAGAATTTAGACAGAAAACATGTACTTAGGTACATCTTGGAAAACATTATTTTAAATCAGAATTAAGCATAACTTTGGATTTTAATAGGCATAGCAGATGTAATATATAATATCAAAAGTGAAAAAAAATCTTCATTAGCATTTTAAATGTTACACAACAGGTTTTCAAGCTGTTTTTGAGCTAAAAAAATAAAATCTGCATTTTTGGCGGTAAAATCCATATAAAAGTAGCATTTCAGATGCCATTTGACCCAAGAAAAGGGTTTGTTTACATAACATTCAACAGACTGTACCTCCTGACACACAATAAACAAAACATGTCAATGCCAGGTACTAATTAATAGTCTTTTGTCACACCTGAACCTGTGGGTGAGATGTGAATTCCTTCTAGGCCAGTCTCCAGCAACCTTCAGTCTGTATACAGTACTCAGTGCTGTGTAATCTGTGGAAATAAAAAGGTTTTCTGTGCATGTTTACTCATTATTGTGATTACTAGTGTAAGTTAGATATAATTAGTGTACATATATAATGGTTTACTATCTTTTAATTGTGATAAGTCTAGTCGCTATGCCGGCTTCAACGCGTCGAGCTCACTTGCGAAAAAGTTTGTTCAAGAATGGGCTCGGGAGTCCCAACAAGGGTAAAATTCTTTCTTTTCCAACTGTTGATGATAAGAAGTATGTGAGATTGGAAAAGAAGTCATTCGATAGTAGAATACATGACAATAACAATGTACTAACCTTCAAAGATACCGATGGTGCGGACACGACTGTGTCAACGTTACGGCCCCGTCCCAATGCCACTAATGTAGTTGACGAGTACAGTAGTTTTAATGACTCGTAACTACATCCAGACTTGTATACCAATAAGTGGATGGCTCAGGCTGAGGTCCAGGTTCTTTTCAACACTGCATTTAAAGAACATACTGAAATTAAATCAAACTGTGATGGCGATTTAAATTTTAATGCCGCTACCTCCATTAGGTGGGGTCTAGGTTGGGTTGGCGTGAGCGGCTAAAATGTACAAAGTGTTCATACATTAGCAAGTATCGCAGTCTTTACGAGGAGGTTGATTGTAAAACAAGGTCGTGGTAGGCGTGCCGCAAAAGTAAACATAGGCCTTCAGCTTGGACTCTGCACAACACCAGTCAGCAATACCGGTGTGCGCAGAATTCTTAGCAACGCTAATATAATAGCCCCCACCCAGTCCTCCATACAAAGATTAAGTAACAAAGTTAATGAAAAGGATGAAAGTGTCAATGTTAAGGACATGCATGAGCAAAGAGTGTTCCTTGTGAAGGAAAATACCCTAATAGGTCAAAACAATGCAAAAACTGTAAATGTAGAGGGCGACTTTGTGTACACTAAAATAATAAATATTAGTTTTATTGTCGTTCGATGCTGTATATTTAACCACTTGGGCTAACGCCCTTGTGGTTTAATTCCGACGCATCAGAACTCCAAATCGTTGTTTATTAGCCGACAAACAACTGTAAATTAGTTATATATCTTGATTGATACCTTTTTAATGTGGTTGTTTGTTTTTATAATGTCACATGCCTTTTAGTTATGTAAATAAACTGTAGGCTAGTTTTTTGTAAGCATATTGTCAAATAAATGTTGTTTTTGTTGTTGTTTGGATGATGATGATGTTAATACTGATTCAGTTACAGTCAGTAAAAAAAGTGTGAATCGTTGCAAACATGGACGAATAGTTAAACGTAAATCAGATTTTTAAATACAGCCGACTGCAGCTTAATCATTCACAGAAAAGTTCACTATTTCTCATATTTGCAGTAAATTGTTCATCCCCTCATTATCAGCTAAATTTAAATCGACTATAAAATCAACCTGTTTAAATAACATTTAGCCGTTGCTCGTACTCGGAAGGGCCTCATTTTAAAAACATACCACGTGACGAGGAAATTTCAAATCTTCGTATGAAACAGAGCCACGGCAGTAATAAAGTCAGTCGTTGCAATATTTAAAAGTCTGACTGGCAGTTTGCAATTATCATTGTTCAACATGAGATTCGCAATAGTTGGATTTCTTGGCCTCTGCATGGCGTCATTAGTCACTTGTTTTCCCGGCAACTCGGTGGAGCGAACACACCATCATCCAGGTCAGTAATATTACTGTGTTTTTACACATCAATTTACTTTATTTCGGAGATTTCAATAGATGCAGAATCCTGCTTTTAGATGCAAGCAAAATGGCGATTTACACATTTTTACTCGATCAAATAATCTCTTATTACAAGTATAATTTTGATGCAGTTATTTTCCGTTTGCCAACTTCAAAAAACTCTAGAAAATAATATATATTATCATAATTATGGCAGTTTTTATTTTGAAAATTCTTTAAAAAGTTTTTATTCTTTATTAACACAGACTGCCAGAGCATTGAACACATAAACAGAAACACACTTCCTCTGACTGCAGTAGTTTAAACACTGAAATGTTCGTTTTGGCCCCTTGAAATTTGAAGCCAAGGGTGACGTGAATCTTGGTTTTCAAACTCTATTGAAACTAAAACTAACACAATAAACCCGCCTCGTGTGCAAATTTAACTACTGCGTAATGCTCATGTATTCATGCCATGCATGGATTGAGTTACAAATGTTTTTTTGACCTTGACTTGACTTGAGCGGTTGTAGTTAAGTGCGTTTTAATAACTATTCTTAATCTGTATATACCGAATAAATATATAATGTATATGATCCTAGATAACAAACGGTATGTAAATAATTACATTGTGATGTTGCAATAATTGTCTGTCTTATTGCACTAGTTTCCAAACACATAATTCTACTGCATGAAATAAAGTGTGTGTGTGTGCGTTCGAGTAACTATTTCACAATTATGCTATATTTTGAATCGCCACGTCATTTCATACGACTACATGTACGTTATAATACAATCTTTTACAACACGTGAGTTTGGTTTAAAGTTCAACAACTCTTCAACGAAAATGAACATTACAAAGAATATACGGTTGCATGACGCTGTTTAGCGTCCGACAGAAAGTTACCGTTCATCACCAATGTTCAAGATTTTGTCTGCGATTTTTAAATGCAGTTTTCATTTTTTGCAATTTTAGATAACCGTTTATAAAAAGTGAATAAACAGATTGTGGACGCATTTTTATTTAAGTATGTTTAAACCAACTGAAAAGCAACGCGGCCCATCCGCTTAAATGAAAATAAATGTAAATATGACTGCAATATGTCACAATTTTTGTATCGTTTATATACAGGGACGACGTCTTTGAAATCTGCGTTCCAGTCTAAGGAAAGTGTCAAGAAAGGGTGGCCCTACGCTGTCATGGAATGTAAGTTACAGTATCAAGGTTTCAAGTACAGATAATGTTTGTAATTTTTTAATATATGCTGAATATATACTGAACATATATTTTTTTTTGTATGTAGATAGTTTTCAAACGTTTGAAATATAATTGACTTAAATCTTCTGTTTTCTTGTACAAGTTTGTCTTCTGAATCTACTGGGATTAACAGGCCGAATTTCGAAAGTAGAACGATTTTATACGATAACCACAGGTATTTATGCGTGTACGTCTCTTACGTTACCGTTTGCATGTACTTAACGAAAGTTTTCGTTTTGGTTCGGTTTATTTTCGCTGTAGTCGCAGGAGCTATGGTAATAAGCCATAAAAACTTTATAATTATTTGTGTGACGTACTGTAAATATTCTTTTTATTTTCTTATTTCATTTGTGGTTTCTTGTGTTTGGAATTTTAAAAGTATCATTTAAGAAATAGTTCGTGCGCTTTAAATCATTATTAACATTGTTTTCATACAGTATACCAATATCATTAAAATCAAATCCTAACGTTGTTTGGATCTGAAGGCATCGTATAACAGGTCACGTTCAAGTGACCTTCCGATATATATATAAGGTATACCTGAACATTTTGAAGGCAACTTTCGATTGACTCCGGACAAAAGATCATCTGAACGTGACCCCTAATGCGATGTCATCAGATCCAGTCAGCGGATAATATGGTTGCGTCAGAATGGAGATGATTTTAATGAGATTGACAGTATACGATTGTTCTAAAAATATTTTTAAAAAGAAACTCGGACGTGAAAAAGGATTTAATTCATAATCTTACTGGTTGTCCTTCAGATCTTTAGTGTGTTATTTTTTCTTATGAAAATAGTTGCGTCCCTGTTTGCCAAATGCCATTATTGGACCATTTACCACGAGGCGACCCATGACGACAGTAAGTATACAGTGTGTATGATGGTGCAGTTTTAAGGATAAAATTTAGTGTGAGGCGTGACGTGGAAATCTCGGACTTACCAGCCTGTGCAGTCCGCACAAGCCAACCCAGAACGACACTTTCCGCTTTTATGGTCTCTCTCAGCATAAATCCACTGTAGGCGGAAAGTGTCGTCCCGGATTAGCCTGTGCGGGCTAATAAGAGACGACACTTTACGCACATGCATTAATCCCCGGTTTCCCACGACAGTCCTCTGTGTTAAGATACAGTTGTATATCTACAAACGTTCATATGAACCATAACACAATCGATTAATGTGGATTTAAACAATAATTGACCATGTTTTCAGCATTCCATTCTCATTGTACACGCATTTTACACCCGATACATATTTCGGCGTGCCGGGATATAATATCATCGTTGTCAGCAATGATGTCTTATGAAATGCAGTAGCAAATGATTAAAACCTCAAGTGAAACTTCAAACCGTCTGTTTTCTTATGATGCATGCTTTCGGATTAAACATAGATTTTTATTCGCTTATCATTATATACGCCTTTTATGATATATTATGTGTAAACAGGAATAGTATATTCCTGTATAACGCATTCTCTTTATACAGTTTTCAAACCGTTTGTTTTCAGGACAAATCATCAAGCTGCTTGAGTCTTCCTGCCCAGACGTTATGAAGATGGCCGAGGAGTTGAGGGCGAGTGTTTTTTAACAAATAGTTCAATTGATATTTCTATGATTTTTACCAGCCCCTCCCCTCCCCCGCACCCCGTCGAAGATGGGTTGTTATATTGGTGTGCAAATGTTGGTCAGTCTGTCGGTAAGAGATGAGGGCCAGTTTTTTAACAACAAATAGTCTGATATTTATATGATTATTACCAACACCAAACCCCCTCCCAGCCCCCGTCGAAGATGGCTGGTTATATTTGGTTATAATGGTTTGCAAAATGGCAGTCGGTCTGTCGGTAGGAGCTGAGGGCGAGTGTTTTTTAACAAAATATAGTCCGATTGATATGTCTATGATTATTACCAGCTCCCCCACACACGTCGAATATGGCGGGGTACATTTTGGTTTGCAAATGTCGGTCGGTGGGTCGGTCAGTAGACTACATTCTTTCCAAGGTCCAACATTTATCATCCGATCTTCTCCAAGCTTAATAAAACTGTTTTGGGGGCATAATACCTAGTAAAGATCTTCACTTTCCAAGGTCCAACATTTATCATCCGATCTTCTCCAAGCTTAATAAAACTGTTTTGGGGGCATAATACCTAGTAAAGTTCTTCAATCAGCCATTTCGCCCTCAGGAACTGAAGTTATGGCCCTACTCTGAAAATATTCCTGATTGGCATACCGGTTTTAACAGCTCTTGATCAGTTTTAGATAGGCACCTGATCACTCTGGATGTCTATCTATAGTGTAGACGATATTATATGTAGTTTATAAGTACTGTCGTAGAATATGTAATACTTAATTTAGTAATTAATTTTTTTGATTTTAATAATTATTAAAATACATTCTATTGATAAATTCATATAAAATAGTTTCTGACAATTTGAAATTCATCTAAAACATTAATATTCATTTTGTTGTCTGTTTAAGTTTGATTTTATCGCTTTTTCTTTTTTCTCTCCTAGAGTCGTATCGAACATTACACCCGACAGTGAACGAAATTAATTTTTTTAAACTGGGGCCTTATTCCAGAAAAATTTTAAGTGAGAAAAATTGTATTTTCACTTGTTCTAATTTTTGTAAGGTAATATTTTTGAAATGTTATATAAATTAATGAATCCAATTAAGCTGAAAATTAGTGTACATTTAGCAAAAATTCACGTATACGAGAAATAAAATGCTTAAGAAAAATGATCTTAAAAGCTAATGATAAAATTTCACTTATGTTTCTAGAATACGACCCTTGATTCATGTTTTTTTGTATTTTAGGAGATGATGATGAATGGCGAGGGCGACTTCAAAAAACTCGACGAAGAATTTAGACCTATGTTCGCAGCAATCCAATGCAAGTTTCCGAAGTTTTTTCTTCTAACGAATACTTAATTTTTAGTTTTGATTAAAAACTTTATATCTATGGTAACACTTGCCAATTTTAATGATTTCTCTAGGCCTTGAAACAAAAAGCAAATAAGATAGAACAATGATATTCATTGCTCAGTTATCTACCATATGTGAAATTATGACGTCATTCGTATTTATATCTATACTTATCAAACTCTTAACGCATCACATATTCCAGGCTACCTTTACTACATTACAAAGATAGTAACATACAAAGTAATCAAAACACGATATACTGATATGCAAACATGTTCCGATAGTAAAATTGTGCCGAACAGGGTACACAATGAGGCATGTCTCAATTACGCGCACAAGGGGCGTAATAAAAAATCACACATAAATTACTGTTTTTTATGTCCCCCTCTTGCATTCAGTACCGCAGTGCATCTCCGTGGCATGCAAAGAACAAAAGTGGTCACCGTGTCCAAAGGAATGGTGACCATGCTTGTTATTTCCATGAGTTTTCCTATGTATTTAAAGGAGCTTTGCATGTGTTGCGTTAGGAGTTTTGATTAGTATACAAGTAAAATGTTTATTGAGAGAATTTCTTCAGGAACAAGAAGCCATACGTGAAACGGCACACTACATTAAATACATCGAATAATCCACAACATGACGTTGATATTCTGTTGTGGTTTGGTTTTGTGAATGTCTGATAATTTTACCCCCGACGTCATGATTATTATCTCTGACGCCATTGATTTATTTTTTTTACTTTGCACAGGCACCAATGTAATGATCGATCGCGAGGAAATGCTCACTGAACTTGAGGCAGCCGGGATGGATCCACAAGGTTCGATCAGTATACCTAGTAGATCCAGATATTGTCAAAACAAACGGTTATTTAATCGAACAAGTTAAAAAAGTTTATTTAAAGACTTCTTAAGCTAGCAGTTAGAAAATTGTGTCAAAGCCTGTCGATAATGTTTACCTTGCAGTGGACACATTAGATATATCGTTACATTAACATAGCTCTAGGGGTCCGTATTCACAAAGCTCCTAAAGGAAATCTTATCTTGTAGTTGTACTTAAGTGAAATTTTTAGATCAAATTTTATGTGTTAAATCCAATGATTAATAAATTAATTGGCATAATGCTAAACATTGAAGCAGTATTTATTGGTTAAAAACATTTTAAAATTAATGTAAAAAGACTTTACATGAAAAGCCAGAGACATAAGGAATTTAAAAAATAACGAAATTT
This sequence comes from Congeria kusceri, assembly GCA_027627225.1. NCBI lineage: Eukaryota > Metazoa > Mollusca > Bivalvia > Myida > Dreissenidae > Congeria > Congeria kusceri. The sequence continues at coordinate 13,510,498 of CM051033.1, read as the reverse complement.
TACGTTTTCTTCCGTAAGGCGCTTTGTGGATACGGGAACTGATAAGTATCTTTTCACAGTTTGACTTGCTAATTCATAACGGTTACGACATGCATTTTCTGGTTATGTTCTCGAATGTTAACTGCAGCCAGTATTTTTAGCAATTGGAACTATATAATCATTTATATTAAAGTGTTTCTAAGTAACTTTTTCGTTTTGTGGTATTATTTTTCACGAATAAAATGGTGCTAATAGGTAAAACCCAAGTGCGTGTATTTTAGTTATATCGTTGTAAGATAAATCTACCCGCTTGAAAATGACCTGGGACAACAAATGTTAACCACATATCTGCTTACTTGATCCGTAGATGACCCCTTTCTGCGACTCACCGTTGACCTTGATACGATCTGCCAACGAGCGCTCCAGTAAACCGGAAGTAACATGGGAAACGCACCGGAAGTGGGTGATCTTTTTTCTCGCTTGAGGTGTTTAATTTTATTTTTCACAAAGTACAAATACATGTTAATCTAGATCTTCTATAGGTGTTCATATTTCAAACTTCGTAGGGGCTCCGTATTATATGACAAAAAATACTATAAACGAATAAATAATTTATTACATTATTAACCGCGGAACGAAAATCTCTCGAAATACACAATAATATTACAGGGTCATATATTCAATAGAACAATAGTTTTTTGATAATTTTGTCAAATGTTCATCTTTTATTGATGATTAAAATGTTAATTTGCTTTTTTTTTTTCTTTTTTTTTTTAAATATAATTTTAAAATGCATATCCAAGTTTGTTTTCCAGTTTTGATGAAACCATTATTAGCTTTGTTTTATGTCTGACACTTTAACATTTTGTTGAGTGTAGATCGGTTGTTTTTGGTGTTAAACGGACCCGATCACAGATTGGCAAATTGGCGATTTCGAAATGTTTTACCTATACCAAACAGATGCTTTTATTTAGAAGTTTATAGACATTTATGTCATGTTTTTGTAAATTCAAACATTTGTGAATAAGACCCTTGATGTCCGTTAAAATATGCCAACGTTCTTTTTACAGAGTATGCTTATTTCAGCGACGAATTTTTCGGTGGTGGTTCCTGCCTTGGAGGGGTTAGCGTGGAGACATCGTCCCGAATACTGTTCGTAACATCAACCTGCATTCGCTCCTCCTACATTGTTATTGCAACAGTTAATGAATTGTTTTATGTTATTGGAAATAAAATAAATGCAAAACATACATTTATTCATTTTACTTAGTTATGTATTTTTTTTAAAGATGCAGTATGCTTCAAAGAATTCGTAGTACGAAATTAATGTATAATAATAAGTAAATATAGATTACAATAAAATAAAGCCAAATAATGAATTAAACTAAAGTGTTTAACATTAAAAACAAATGCGTTAGTGACCCGAATTTGTTAGTGTGTTTACAATTTAAAAATAATTTGTACACATCGTTCCTGCTATATAAGTACTATAATCTAATTGTTAATAAAGATCATTTCGTACCTTCCTGATTTTGAGAATGCATCGTTAAACATTTATATGAGTATAATTGTAGAATCGTGCACACATATTTGTACCCAATTACTGCGTAGCATGTTTTTATCATGTGCTTGTCCACGATTTTATTTTGCGCCAAGTGTTTGTCTATGGTCACGTGGCCGACAGGATTTAAAATTGAGCTATGCTAGGGACACAATTAAATCTCTGCGCGGAGGTTGAATTTAGCCATGGCAGGATGGATTTAAACTCGACAAGACGGCGTATTTCGTGAATGAATAAGGTCCATAGGTTTCCGGTCAAGGCCAAAAAAACATAGTAAAGCATTTAGAAATAACATTTTTTTTATATACAAGTGTAATGTAATTAAACATTCCCACTAATAAACACTAAATGAAAATAATAGTATGTTCCACCTGCCATAGGTTGCTATCAACATTGATTCGTACTGAGCATTTTGCGCTAAAAAGTGCTCTATAAAGTGCACTTACATAATTTGAATTAAATTCGCAAGTAATCTCATTGCAATCAGTAATCGGTTTCTTAAGCAATTTATGCATTACTTTTCAATGTGTGTGTCCACTATCTTACGAGGGTTGATTTCACACACTTATTATTCGTTCACATAAACCTTGATGTTGTGAAGTAATTACTCCTAAACTAGTATACAAACAAAAACACAAAAACTACGAAGACGGCTAGGTATTTTATAACGTTCTACATACTAATGGAATAGAGGTTTGTAAAACGTAATGCTATTATCTATAGAGAATATCACGTGAGTGTTGGATAAAGATCAAGTTGATCATGCGAGGCTGAGAAACGTGGAAGCTGCCAAGGCTGAACGAAAATATTGACATAATACCCGCTACTTTTTCTATAGACAAAGAACAAAATTATCGTTGTTAAACTACCCATAAACAACGGAAAATGAAGTGGAAAAATAAATTCCGATTTAGAACGGAGCATAGTTAAAAGAAGTTCCAATTTTAATTGCAAAAATATAAGTATAAGAAAGAAAAAGTGGCGCCTTCACTTAACTACCGGTAATCAGTCTGTCGGTTTATCATACATTGTTGTGTGTTCAACACTATTTGATACATGCGACTTTAAAATGATCATAAAAATTACAGTAGTATTCTATTCAAACATGTACGTTACAATTGCTTTATAATTTCGTCCATTTCAAGTGATGACAATTCATTAACGACACGTTATTCTCAAATATTTCTGAGTAGTGTATATTTTTTAGTTTTTGGAATACGTGTCAACAACTTTTCAATTTTCTAATCTGTGAATAGGTTCCTTTAGAAACCTTCTGTAGCAGACGCTAGAGAAGGACCGTATATCAAACTCAGTTAAATATATCAACAAGGACTGGTTCACAGATTGTCGAATCTTTGAAAGATGTTATTTACTGTCTTTAACTGCTAAAACTAAACCAGTTGTACTAACCAAAACATATATAAAGAAAAATAAATAAAAAGCTTTGCATTTGCGGGGACTAGAATCTACGAAAGCCGGGATAAAAAAATTTGTCGCGCTAACTACGCGGCCTTTCTGACTTGAAGTCATGGTCGTGAACTTTTAACGCCTTACACACGCTTTACAATTTTATCCAATTCAATTTATATAGGTCATGCAACTTCTAAGAAAGTAAATTCCATTTAAAGGCTAGTCACCCGTAATAAATACAGAATGCATTCGCGATTTCGACAAAAGCTGAAGCTGACTATGCGCTTGTCTTTGATCTGCTGAACATTCGAATGTGTCAAGAAATTTGGGATCGGGATACATTACAATACCCAGGAGACACGCTGTCAGGGAATAATCATTTCAACCAAGTGTCCACCTTGCACATTGCATATTTTAACAGAAGAAAAAATACTGTTAAAGAGAAATAAGTCACAATAACGGTGCGTTAAAGTAATGGTACTGGTTCGACAACGTAGAATCCTTGCGTTATTATGTCTATTTTTTTATTTTTGTTTTTCATTTTAACTCGTAATATATATATACCTGGATCAATAACGCAACATGTCTGTGTCATTGCTATAAATTATCAATGTCGAAATTAAAATTTTGTAAAAAATAAATCTTCAATCTCCTCATAATTGTCTCCCCTGAAGATTTCCAAATTTGAATTTTTAACTGGTGGTGGCAGTTGTAACTGTGAAGAGTACCCATGGCGAAGTAACCATTGAGAAGAGTTTGGGCTACATTATAAGCCCGGACAAGCAAAAAGCCAATGTCGACATTGACCTTTAAATATGACCTTGACCTCTGATCTACATTCTTGATCTATGCGCATGACATGTCATTTAATTTATGCAAACAATTGTGCAAAGTAATTTGAAAATGCATCAATCCATGGCCAAGTTATAGTCTGTACGACCTTGACTTTTAACTTGCGGACCATATTCATGAGCGCTACACACCATCTCATTGTGGCAAACATTAGTTCTAAGTAATTCTAAAATCCCTCCATCTACGGCCAAGTAAGTTATGGTCCAGACAAGCAAGACCGGAACGACCAGGCTATATGCGCCTGTCCTCTTTGTATGGATGCACTACATAGACATTTTATTGAATTATTAATTCCAGAGATCTCGCGTGAAACAAAAATATGCCAATCAATGTCTTATTTTGCGGCGAAGCTATTTAACCCAACTTTTGACCTTTCTCAACATCCAATCAAATGTTGTGAAAATTTCCCGCCAGTAGTCCCGAATGAATAAATCCTAACATTGCATCTGCTAGTTAAAAAGAAATCCCCACCGTAACCCAATTGAAATGTGCATCCCCGAGGCGTGGCTTATTTTGATCCCAGGGGTATAAGTTGAACAATCTTGAACAAACCTCTGGGCCTTGCGGTTTCAGGTAAAGATTTTAAAACTCCTTTTTCAATTTAAGTCTATATAAACCATGTGCCCCCTCGGGGTGTGGCCATATTTGACCCCAGGGGCATAATTTAAACAATCTTTGTAGAGGACCACTATGCAATGTTACGTACCAAATATAGGAAAGCTGTGGGCCTTGTCTTTTCTCAGAAGAATATTTTTAAAATCATTTTGTTATTTAAGTCTATATAAACCATGTGATCCCCCGGGCGTGACCAGTTGTTTTGGACCCAGGGGCATAATTTGAACAGTATTTGTAGAGGACCACTATATACCAAACATGAAACCTCTAGGCCTTGCGGTTTCAAAGGAGAAGAATTTTAAAGTCATTTTGCTATTTAAGGCTATATAAACCACGTGACCCCTGGCGTGTGGTCAGTTTTGACCCATGGGGCATAATTTGAACAGTCTTTGTAGAGGACCACTATAGGATGTTACATACCAAATACGAAACCTCTGGGCCTTGCGCTTTCGGAGGAGATGATTTTTAAAGACATTTTCCTATTTTAATTTATATAAACCATGTGACCCCCGGGGCGTGGCCAGTTTTGACCCCAGGGGCATAATTTGAACAGTCTTTGAAGAAGATCACTATACAGCGTTACATACCAAATAAGAAACCTCTGAGCCGGAGATTTTTAAAGTCATTTTGCTATTTAATTCTATATAAATCATGTGACCCCGTGGGCGTGGCCAGTTTTGATCCCAGAGCCGTAACGATAGGAACAACTTTGAAAGTTGGTCACACAATGATCATTCCTGTGAAGTTTGGTGAAAATCTGCCAAGTGTCTTAGGAGGAGTTGTTATTTGAATACAAGGTTGAAGACGGACGAACGCACGCACGCACACACGCACGGACGACGGACAACGGGCGATCACATAAGCTCACCATTAGCACTTTGTGCTCAGGTGAGCTAAAAATTGGCTCCTTTTCTTCTCGGAGGTGAATGGAAAAAATGATCCAATGTTCAAAATTCCAGACATACCTCTTTACTTTGTTTACGTTTTAAATAATTTCCTGTTCTGAGCTTAGCTTCCTACGCGGAAGTTGCATTGGCTCAATTTGCATTTTCAATTTACATGCCAGTGTTTACAGGTCGTGTAATATGACATTGGGAATATCCCCTGTTAATATGCGATAGGCAACATTCCATATAATACACTCGCTGACTGGTTGTTAATACACGTCAAGGTTACGCATGCGCAAATAAATTCCGTCATTGTTACATATAAAATATACAATGTTTGATCTCAATTTTCACCATGACCAAGATACTTTTCAATATATCACCATACATCGTTGGCAACATAAGGCCATAACCTTTGGATAAAAATGAATGTCAAAAAATTATATGTGTTGTAACTCAAAATATTTACCTTAGAATAAACACACCGGTTTTGACGGGCATGGAGGCTGCCATTTTGTGCATGAATACATGGGCCAAAGCTATGAAGCTGGGAACCACTAAGAACAAAGTAGTGCCAAAAAACCACCTTTTTTCTTATTTCTTATATATATACCTTTAAATTGATACCAAAACATATCATTTAAACTGTATTTTAAAAATCATATGCATTATACACTGAACCATATGTGTTTATTATCTAACTGACAGCCCAGAGGATGTGACTTCCTGTTTGGGGTAATTTGACCTTGAAGGGAACCCAACCCTTTCAAATTTGAAAAAAACCTCATTTTTCATAAATCTGATCTATTTCGAGAAAGAACCTGAAGTCCTATCACACTGGTTTAAGGATTTATTGGAAAAAAATAATAATGAAATATACCACATATAAAGGCATTTCGAGACAAGAATTTAGACAGAAAACATGTACTTAGGTACATCTTGGAAAACATTATTTTAAATCAGAATTAAGCATAACTTTGGATTTTAATAGGCATAGCAGATGTAATATATAATATCAAAAGTGAAAAAAAATCTTCATTAGCATTTTAAATGTTACACAACAGGTTTTCAAGGTGTTTTGAGCTAAAAAAATAAAATCTGCATTTTTGGCGGTAAAATCCATATAAAAGTAGCATTTCAGATGCCATTTGACCCAAGAAAAGGGTTTGTTTACATAACATTCAACAGACTGTACCTCCTGACACACAATAAACAAAACATGTCAATGCCAGGTACTAATTAATAGTCTTTTGTCACACCTGAACTTGTGGGTGAGATGTGAATTCCTTCTAGGCCAGTCTCCAGCAACCTTCAGTCTGTATCCAGTACTCAGTGCTGTGTAATCTGTGGAAATAAAAAGGTTTTCTGTGCATGTTTACTCATTATTGTGATTACTAGTGTAAGTTAGATATAATTAGTGTACATATATAATAGTTTACTATCTTTTAATTGTGATAAGTCTAGTCGCTATGTCGGCTTCAACGCGTCGAGCTCACTTGCGAAAAAGTGGGTTCAAGAATGGGCTCGGGAGTCCCAACAAGGGTAAAATTCTTTCTTTTCCTACTGTTGATGATAAGAAGTATGTGAGATTGGAAAAGAAGTCATTCGATAGTAGAATACATGACAATAACAATGTACTAACCTTCAAAGATACCGATGCTGCGGACACGACTGTGTCTACGTTACGGCCCCGTCCCAATGACACTAATGTAGTTGACGAGTACAGTAGTTTTAATGACTCGTAACTACATCCAGACTTTATTCTAATAAGTGGATGGCTCAGGCTGAGGTCCAGGTTCTTTTCGACACTGCATTTAAAGAACATACTGAAATTAAATCAAACTGTGATGGCGATTTAAATTTTAATGCCGCTACCTCCATTAGGTGGGGTCTAGGTTGGATTGGCGTGAGCGGCTAAAATGTACAAAGTGTTCATACATTAGCAAGTATCGCAATCTTTACGAGGAGGTTGATTGTAAAAAAAGGTCGTGGTAGGCGTGCCGCAAAAATAAACATCGGCCTTCAGCTTGGTCTGTGCACAACACCAGTCAGCAATACCGGTGTGCGCAGAATTCTTAGCAACGCTAATATAATAGCCCCCACCCAGTCCTCCATACAAAGATTAAGTAACAAAGTTAATGAAAAGGATGAAAGTGTCAATGTTAAGGACATGCATGAGCAAAGAGTGTCCCTTGTGAAGGAAAATACCCTAATAGGTCAAAACAATGCAAAAACTGTAAATGTAGAGGGCGACTTTGTGTACACTAAAATAATAAATATTAGTTTTATTATTTCATCTTCAAGTACATACTAATACTAAATAAATAATTATAATTATTTGCAAAGTATTATGCATTCAATTCTTTACCTAAGTATGATTATTATTATTAGTAGTAGAAGTAGTAGTAGTAGTACTGGTAGTAGTAGTAGTAGTTGTTGTTGTTGATGTGGTAGTAGTGGTAGTAGTAGTGGTTTGTTTGTCTGTTTGTTTGGATATATCAGTTAACCTACTCACACTTTTCCTGGGTGAGCTGGTTTACCAGTACTAAGTGCACAAACTTATGCCAGTAACTGACAACTGCCCTACTTGAATCAGAGGTAGGGGGAGAATGGCCGTAGAAATAATTTCATGACCAATCCACACACAACATATGAGGCCGGGCTGGGAATCGAACCCGCGATCCTCGGATTTGTAGTGCAGCGCTCTATCAACTGAGCTAGCCGGCCCGGCAAAGTAGTATAAGTAGTAGTGGTAGTGGTAGTGGTAGTGGTAGTAGTAGCAGTAGAAGTGGTAGTGGTAGTGGTAGTGGTAGTAGTAGTAGTAGTAGTAGTAGTAGTAGTAGTAGTTGTTGTTGTTGCTGTTGTTGTTTTTGTTTATGTTGTTGTTGTTGTTGTAGTGGTAGTAGTAGTATTAGTAGTATTAGTAGAAGTAATAGTAGTAGTAGTAGTAGTAGTAGTAGTAGTAGTAGTAGTAGTAGTAGTAATACTAGTAGTAGTAGTAGTGGTAGTGGTAGTGGTAGTAGTAGTTGTTGTAGTCGTAGTAGTAGTAGTAGTAGTAGTAGTAGTAGTAGTAGTAGTTGTTGTTGTTGTTGTTTTGGTTTTTGTTGTTGTTGTTGTGGTAGCAGTAATAGTAGTAGTAGTAGTAGTAGTAGTAGAAGTAGTAATAGTAGTAATAGTAATAGTAGTAGTAGTAGAAGTAGCAGCAGTAGTAGTACCAGCAGCAGTATCAACAGCAGTTGCAGCAACAATAGCAACAGCAGCAGCAGTCGAAGTTGTTGTTCTTGGTGGTTGTGGTGTTGTTGTTTCAATTCCCATTTTTTGTTATTCGATGTCATAATGACCGAGTCCATTTGATACAACCAAATTACACGTTTCTTGTTATATCGCAGATACCCGAGAGTATCGCAGATCTAGTCGTTCAACAAATCGTTGAGAATATCGAGATCCTCGTGCGTTTCAGGACATCGCGGTGTGTTCCTTCCAGTATTCGGTAGAGGCCCAGAGCATAAGTATAGTAAAAATTTTTTAAATGTTTTAGTTAAAGAAATCGTAAAAGTTTAATGTTATACTTTTGGTTTGATATGTTTCAAACATATAATATTAAATGTGAATGTAATTCTGATGCTCAATAGTCACACCTTTAGATTATAAGGCATTACGTTGTATAATTTCAAGATCAATTTTTCAAGCGACCGCTATTATAATGCATTTAGTGCGTTTATAGCGATTACTGATGCCTTTATGATGAATGAAAAGACACGCGTCTCATACACTGTATATTTTTAATGTTAATGTTATATACATATATCTTTTATTCAACTAGACAACCTTAACTTAAAATGGATTATATACCTTGAATTTCAACATGACAGGCGCAGACAAAGAACAAAATTCACTATTGTTAAACGACCAATAAACAACCCGAACACATAGTTCCAAAACTGTAAAATATAGTTCGCATTTAAATTGCAGAAAATGTGGTCATGTCATGTTCAAATCGAAATAATTTTCGCATGATCGTTGTTCATCGGCTAATAAACAACGATTTGTCGTTCTGATGCTGTATATTTAACCACTTGGGCTAACGCCCTTGTGGTTTAATTCCGACGCATCAGAACTCCAAATCGTTGTTTATTAGCCGACAAACAACTGTAAATTAATAATATATCTTGATTTATACCTTTTTAATGTGGTTGTTTGTTTTTATAATGTCAAATGCCTTTTAGTTATGTAAATAAACTGTAGACTAGCTATTTGTAAGCATATTGTCAAATAAATGTTGTTTTTGTTGTTGTTTGGATGATGATGATGTCAATACTGATTCAGTTACAGTCAGTAAAAAAAGTGTGAATCGTTGCAAACATGGACGAATAGTTAAACGTAAATCAGATTTTTAAATACAGCCGACTGCAGCTTAATCATTCACAGAAAATTTCACTATTTCTCATATTTGCAGTAAATTGTTCATCCCCTCAATATCAACTAAATTTAAATCGACTATAAAATCAACCTGTTTAAATAACATTTAGCCGTTGCTCGTACTCCGAAGGGCCTCATTTAAAAACATACCACGTGACGAGGAAATTTCAAATCTTCGTATGAAACAGAGCCACGGCAGTAATAAAGTCAGTCGTTGCAATATTTAAAAGTCTGACTGGCAGTTTGCAATTATCATTGTTCAACATGAGATTCGCAATAGTTGGATTTCTTGGCCTCTGCATGGCGTCATTAGTCACTTGTTTTCCCGACAACTCGGTGGAGCGAACACACCATCATCCAGGTCAGTAATATTACTGTGTTTTTACACATCAATTTACTTTATTTCGGAGATTTCAATAGATGCAGAATCCTGCTTTTAGATGCAAGCAAAATGGCGATTTACACATTTTTACTCGATCAAATAATCTCTTATTACAAGTATAATTTTGATGCAGTTATTTTCCGTTTGCCAACTTCAAAAAACTCTAGAAAATAATATATATTATCATAATTATGGCAGTTTTTATTTTGAAAATTCTTTAAAAGTTTTTATTCTTTACTAACACAGACTGCCAGAGCATTGAACACATAAACAGAAACACACTTCCTCTGACTGCAGTAGTTTAAACACTGAAATGTTCGTTTTGGCCCCTTGAAATTTGAAGCCAAGGGTGACGTGAATCTTGGTTTTCAAACTCTATTGAAACTAAAACTAACACAATAAACCCGCCTCGTGTGCAAATTTAACTACTGCGTAATGCTCATGTATTCATGCCATGCATGGATTGAGTTACAAATGTTTTTTTGACCTTGACTTGACTTGAGCGGTTGTAGTTAAGTGCGTTTTAATAACTATTCTTAATCTGTATATACCGAATAAATATATAATGTATATGATCCTAGATAACAAACGGTATGTAAATAATTACATTGTGAATGTTGCAATAATTGTCTGTCTTATTGCACTAGTTTCCAAACACATAATTCTACTGCATGAAATAAAGTGTGTGTGTGTGCGTTCGAGTAACTATTTCACAATTATGCTATATTTTGAATCGCCACGTCATTTCATACGACTACATGTACGTTATAATACAATCTTTTACAACACGTGAGTTTGGTTTAAAGTTCAACAACTCTTCAACGAAAATGAACATTACAAAGAATATACGGTTGCATGACGCTGTTTAGCGTCCGACAGAAAGTTACCGTTCATCACCAATGTTCAAGATTTTGTCTGCGATTTTTAAATGCAGTTTTCATTTTTTGCAATTTTAGATAACCGTTTATAAAAAGTGAATAAACAGATTGTGGACGCATTTTTATTTAAGTATGTTTAAACCAACTGAAAAGCAACGCGGCCCATCCGCTTAAATGAAAATAAATGTAAATATGACTGCAATATGTCACAATTTTTGCATCGTTTATATACAGGGACGACGTCTTTGAAATCGGCGTTCCAGTCTAAGGAAAGTGTCAAGAAAGGGTGGCCCTACGCTGTCATGGAATGTAAGTTACAGTATCAAGGTTTCAAGTACAGATAATGTTTGTAATTTTTTAATATATGCTGAATATATACTGAACATATATTTTTTTTTATATGTAGATAGTTTTCAAACGTTTGAAATATAATTGACTTAAATCTTCTGTTTTCTTGTATAAGTTTGTCTTCTGAATCTACTGGGATTAACAGGCCGAATTTCGAAAGTAGAACGATTTTATACGATAACCACAGGTATTTATGCGTGTACGTCTCTTACGTGACCGTTTGCATGTACTTAACGAAAGTTTTCGTTTTGGTTCGGTTTATTTTCGCTGTAGTCGCAGGAGCTATGGTAATAAGCCATAAAAACTTTATAATTATTTGTGTGACGTACTGTAAATATTCTTTTTATTTTCTTATTTCATTTGTGGTTTCTTGTGTTTGGAAGTTTAAAAGTATCATTTAAGAAATAGTTCGTGCGCTTTAAATCATTATTAACATTTGTTTTCATACAGTATACCAATCTCATTAAAATCAAATCCTAACTTTGTTTGGATCTGAAGGCATCGTATAAAAACAGGTCACGTTCAAGTGACCTTCCGATATATAAGGTATACCTGAACATTTTGAAGGCAACTTTCGATTGACTCCGGACATAAGATCATCTGAACGTGACCCCTAATGCGATGTCATCAGATCCAGTCAGCGGATAATATAGTAGCGTCAGAATGGAGATGATTTTAATGAGATTGACAGTATACGATTGTTCTAAAAATATTTTTAAAAACAAACTCCGACGTGAAAAAGGATTTAATTCATAATCTTACTGGTTGTCCTTCAGATCTTTAGTGTGTTATTTTTCCTTATGAAAATAGTTGCGTCCCTGTTTGCCAAATGCCATTATTGGACCATTTACCACGAGGCGACCCATGACGACAGTAAGTATACAGTGTGTATGATGGTGCAGTTTTAAGGATAAAATTTAGTGTGAGGCGTGACGTGGAAATCTCGGACTTATCAGCCTGTGCAGTCCGCACAAGCCAACCCAGAACGACACTTTCCGCTTTTATGGTCTCTTTCAGCATAAATCCACTGTAGGCGGAAAGTGGCGTCCCGGATTAGTCTGTGCGGGCTAATAAGAGACGACACTTTACGCACATGCATTAATCCCCGGTTTCCCACGACAGGCCTCTGTATTAAGATAGTTATATATCTACAAACGTTCATATGAACCATAACACAATCGATTAATGTGGATTTAAACAATAATTGACCATGTTTTCAGCATTCCATTCTCATTGTACACGCATTTTACACCCGAGACATATTTCGGCGTGCCGGGATATAATATCATCGTTGTCAGCAATGATGTCTTATGAAATGCAATAGCAAATGATTCAAACCTAAAGTGAAACTTCAAACCGTCTGTTTTCTTATGATGCATTCCTTCGGATTAAACATAGACTTTTATTCGCTTATCATTATATACGCCTTTTATGATATATTATGTGTAAACAGGAATAGTATATTCCTGTATAACGCATTCTCTTTATACAGTTTTCAAACCGTTTGTTTTCAGGACAAATCTTCAAGCTGCTAGAGTCTTCCTGCCCAGACATTATGAAGATGGCCGAGGAGTTGAGGGCGAGTGTTTTTTAACAAAAATAGTTCAATTGATATTTCTATTATTTTTACCAGCCCCTCCCCTCCCCCGCACCCCGTCGAAGATGGGTTGTTATATTGATGTGCAAATGTTGGTCGGTCTGTCGGTAGGAGATGAGGGCCAGTTTTTTAACAACAAGTAGTCTGATTGATATTTATATGATTATTACGAACACCAAAACCCTCCCAGCCCCCTTCGAAGATGGCTGGTTATATTTGGTTATAATGGTTTGCAAAATGGCAGTCTGTCTGTCGGTAGGAGATGAGGGGGAGTGTTTTAAAAAAAAAAAATAGTCCGATTGATATGTCTATGATTATTACCAGCTCCCCCACACACGTCGAATATGGCGGGGTACATTTTAGTTTGCAAATGTCGGTCGGTGGGTCTGTCAGTAGACGACATTCTTTCCAAGGTCCAACATTTATCATCCATCTTCTCCAAGCTTAATAAAACTGTTTTGGGGCATAATACCTAGTAAAGTTCTTCAATCAGCCATTTCGCCCTCAGGAACTGAAGTTATGGCCCTACTCTGAAAATATTCCAGATTGGCATACCGGTTTTAACAGCTCTTGATCAGTTTTAGATGTCTATCTATAGTGTAGACGATATTATATGTAGTTTACAAGTACTGTCGTAGAATATGTAATACTTAATTTAGTAATAATTTTTTTTTGATTTTAATAATTATTAAAATACTTTCTATTGATAAATTCATATAAAAATAGTTTCTGACGATTTGTTTGAAATTCGTCTAAAACATTAATATCCATTTTGTTGTCCGTTTAAGTTTGATTTTATCGGTTTTTCTTTTTTCTCTCCTTGAGTCGTATCGAACATTACACCCGACAGTGAACGAAATTAATTTTTTTGAACTGGGGCCTTATTCCAGAAAAATTTTAAGTGAAAAAAATTGCATTTTCACTTAAGTTCTAATTTTTGTAAGGTAATATTTTTGAAATGTTATATCAATGAATGAATCCAATTAAGCTGAAAATTAGTGTACATTTAGCAAAAATTCACGTATACGAGAAATAAAATGCTTAAGAAAAATGATGATCTTAAAAAGCTAATGATAAAATGTCACTTATGTGTCTGGAATACGACCCTTGATTTATGTTTTTTGTATTTTAGGAGATGATGATGAATGGCGAGGGCGACTTCAAAAAACTCGACGAAAAATTTAGACCCATGTTCGCAGCAATCCAATGCAAGTTTCCGAAGTTTTTTCTTTTAACGAATACTTAATTTTTAGTTTTGATTAAAAAATGTAAATCTATGGTAACACTTGCCAATTTTATTGATTTCTCTAGGCCTTGAAACAAAAAGCAAATAAGATAGAACAATGATATTCATTGCTCAGTTATCTACCATATGTGAAATTATGACGTCATTCGTATTTATATCTATACTTAATCAAAACTCTTAACGCATCACATATTCCAGGCTCCTTTTACTACATTACAAAGATAGTAACATACAAAATAATCAAAAACACGATATACTGATATGCAAACTTACTGTTGTGTCCCCCTCTTGCATTCAGTACCGCAGTGCATCTCCGTGGCATGCAAAGAACAAAAGTGGTCACCGTGTCCAAAGGAATGGTGACAATGCTTGTTATTTCCAGGAGTTTTCCTATGTATTTAAAGGAGCTTTGCATGTGTTTCGTTAGGAGTTTTGATTAGTATGTAAGTAAAATGTTTGAGAGAATTTCTTCAGGAACAAGAAAGCCATACGTGAGGGGGCGCACTACATTATATACATCGAATAATCCACAACATGACGTTGATATTCTGTTGTGGTTTGGTTTTGTGAATGTCTGATAATTTTACCCCTGACGTCATGATTATTATCTCTGACGTCATTGATTTATTTTTTTTACTTTGCACAGGCACCAATGTAATGATCGATCGCGAGGAAATGCTCACTGAACTTGAGGCAGCCGGGATGGATCCACAAGGTTCGATCAGTATACCTAGTAGATCCAGATATTGTCAAAACAAACGGTTATTTAATCGAACAAGTTAAAAAAGTTTATTTAAAGACTTCTTAAGCTAGCAGTTAGAAAATTGTGTCAAACACTGTCTATAATGTTTACCTTGCAGTGGACACATTAGATATATCGTTACTTTAACATAGATCTAAGGGTCCGTATTCACAAAGCTCCTAAAGGAAATCTTATCTTGTAGTTGTATCTTGCATAATGCTAAACATTTAAGCAGTATTTATTGGTTAAAAACATTTTAAAATGAATGTAAAAAGACTTTACATGAAAAGCCAGAGACATAAGGAATTTAAAAAATAAAGAAATTTTACGTTTTCTTCCGTAAGGCGCTTTGTGGATACGGGAACTGATAAGTATCTTCACAGTTTGACTTGCTAATTCATAACGGTTACGACATGCATTTTCTGGTTATGTTCTCGAATGTTAACTGCAGCCAGTATTTTTAGCAATTGGAACTATATAATCATTTATATTAAAGTGTTTCTAAGTAACTTTTTCGTTTTGTGGTTTTATTTTTCACGAATAAAATGGTGCTAATAGGTAAAAGCCAAGTGCGTGTATTTTAGTTATATCGTTGTAAGATAAATCTACCCGCTTGAAAATGACCTGGGACAACAAATGTTAACCACATATCTGCTTACTTGATCCGTAGATGACCCCTTTCTGCGACTCACCGTTGACCTTGATACGATCTGCCAACGAGCGCTCCAGTAAACCGGAAGTAACATGGGAAACGCACCGGAAGTGGGTGATCTTTTTTCTCGCTTGAGCTGTTTCAATTTTATTTTTCACAAAGTACAAATACATGTTAATCTAGATCTTCTATAGGTGTTCATATTTCAAACTTCGTAGGGGCTCCGGATTATATGACAAAAAATACTATAAACGAATAAATAATTTATTACATTATTAACCGCGGAACGAAAATCTCTCTAAATACACTCAACAATAATATTACAGGGTCATATATTCAATAGAACAATAGTTTTTGATAATTTTTTCAAATGTTCATCTTTTATTGATGATTAAAATGTTAACTTTTGTTTTTTTCTTTATTTTTTTGAATATAATTTTAAAATGCATATCCAAGTTTGTTTTCCAGTTTTGATGAAACCATTTTTAGCTGGGTTTTATGTCCGACACTTTAACATTTTGTTGAGTGTAGATCGGTTGTTTTTGGTGTTAAACGGACCCGATCACAGATTGGCAAATTGGCGATTTCGAAATGTTTTACCTATACCAAACAGATGCTTTTATTTAGAAGTTTATAGACATTTATGTCATGTTTTTGTAAATTCAAACATTTGTGAATAAGTCCCTTGATGTCCGTTAAAATATGCCAACGTTCTTTTTACAGAGTATGCTTATTTCAGCGACGATTTTTTCGGTGGTGGTTCCTGCCTTGGAGGGGATAGCGCAGAGACGTCCCGAACGAATACTGTTCGTAACATCAACCTGCATTCGCTCACCCTACATTGTTATTGCAACAGTTAATGAATTGTTTTATGTTATTGGAAATAAAATAAATGCAAAACATACATTTATTCATTTTACTTAGTTAAGTATTTTTTTTAAAGATTCAGTATACTTCAAAAGTATTCGTAGTACGAAATTAATGTATAATATAATAAGTAAATATAGATTAATTCATTATTTGGCTTTATTTTATTGTAAACGATAGTGTTTAACATTTAAAAAAAATGCGTTAGTGACCCAAATTTAGTAGTGTGTTTACAATTTACAAATTTGTACACATCGTTCCTGCTATATAAGTAATATAATCTACTTGTTAATAACGATCATTTCGTACCTTCCTGATTTTGAGATAATGCATCTTTAAAAATTTATTTATATGCGTATGATTGTAGAATCGTGCACACATATTTGTGCCCAATTACTGCGTAGCATGTTTTTATCATGTGCTTGTCCACGCTTTTATTTTGCGCCAAGTGTTTGTCT
The DNA here is from genome assembly GCA_027627225.1 of Congeria kusceri. Taxonomy (NCBI): domain Eukaryota; kingdom Metazoa; phylum Mollusca; class Bivalvia; order Myida; family Dreissenidae; genus Congeria; species Congeria kusceri. Next base: position 13,493,605 of record CM051033.1, on the reverse strand, counting down.
ATGGTCACGTGGCCGACAGGATTTAAAATTGAGCTATGCTAGGACACAAATCTCTGCGCGGAGGTTGAATTTAGCCAGGGCAGGATGGATTTAAACTCGACAAGACGGCGTATTTCGTGAATGAACAAGGTCCATAGGTTTCCGGTCAAGGCCAAAAAAACATCGTAAAGCATTTAGAAATAACATTTTATTTATATACAAGTGTAATGTAATTCAACATTCCCACTAATAAACAAGCATGTTCCACCTGACATAGGTTGCTATCAACATTGATTCGTACTGAGCATTTTGCGCTAAAAAGTGCTCTATAAAGTGCACTTACCTAATTTGAATTAAATTCGCAAGTAATCTCATTGCAATCGGTAATCAGTTTCTTAAGCAATTTATGCATTACTTTTCAATTTGTGTCCACTATCTTAAACGAGGGTTGATTTCACACACTTATTATTCGTTCACATAAACCTTGATGTTGTGAAGTAATTACTCCTAAACTCGTATACAAACAAAAACAACGAACACGGCTAGGTATTTTATAACGTTCTACATACTAATGGAATAGAGGTTTGTAAAACGTAATGCTATTATCTATAGAGAATATCATGTGAGTGTTGGATAAAGATCAAGTTGATCATGCGAGGCTGAGAAACGTGGAAGCTGCCAAGGCTGAACGAAAATATTAACATAATACCCGCTACTTTTTATATAGACAAAGAACAAAATTATCAACAAAATTATCGTTGTTAAACTACCCATAAACAACGGAAAAAGAAGTGGAAAAAGAAGTTCCGATTTAGAACGGAGCATAGTTAAAATAAGTTCCAGTTCCAATTTTAGATAAAATATAAGTATAAGAGAAAGAAAAAGTGGCGCCTTCACTTAACTACCGGTAATCAGTCTGTCGGTTTATCATACATTGTTGTATGGTCAACACTATTTGAACACTATTTGATAACACTATTTGATACATGCGACTTTAAAATGATCATAAAAATTACAGTAGTATTCTATTCAAACATGTACGTTACAATTGCTTTATAATTTCGTCCATTTCAACTGATGACAATTCATTAACCACACGTTATTCTCAAATATTCAAATATTTCTTGCGGCCTTTCTGACTTTTAAGTCATGGTCGTGAACTTTTAACGCCTTACACACGCTTTACAATTTTATCCAATTCAATTTATATAGGTCATGCAACTTCTAAGAAAGTAAATTCCATTTAAAGGCTAGTCGCCCGTAATAAATACAGAATGCATTCGCGATTTCGACAAAAGCTGAGACTGACTATGCACTTGTCTTTGATCTGCTGAACATTCGAATGTGTCAAGAAATTTGGGATCGGGATACATTACAATACCCTGGAGACACGCTGTCAGGGAATAATCATTTCAACCAAGTGTCCACCTTGCACATTGCATATTTTAACAGAAGAATAAATACTGTTAAAGAGAAATAAGTCACAACAACGGTGCGTTAAAGTAATGGTACTGGTTCGACAACGTAGAATCCTTGCGTTATTATGTCTATTTTTTTATTTTTTATTTTTGTTTTTCAATTTAACTCGTAATATATATATACCTGGATCAATAACGCAACATGTCTGTGTCATTGCTATAAATTATCAATGTCGAAATTAAAATTTTGTAAAAAATAAATCTTCAATCTCCTCATAATTGTCTCCCCTGAAGATTTCCAAATTTGTATTTTTAACTGGTGGGTGCAGATGTAACTGTGGAGAGTACCCATGGGGAAGTAACCATTGAGAAGAGTTTGGGCTACATTATAAGCCCGGACAAGCAAAAAAAGCCAATGTCGACATTGACCTTTAAATATGACCTTGACCTCTGATCTACATTCTTGATCTATGCGCATGACATGTCATTTAATTTATGCAAACAATTGTGCAAAGTAATTTGAAAATGCATCAATCCATGGCCAAGTTATAGTCTGGACAAGCAAGAAGTTACAAAATCCATGGCAATATATAGCACGGACAATCAAAGTGCCAATTTTGACATTTGACCTCTAGGACCTTGACTTTTAACTTGCGGACCATATTCATGAGCGCTACACACCATCTCATTGTGGCAAACATTAGTGCTAAGTAATTCTAAAATCCCTCGATCTACGACCAAGTAAGTTATGGTCCAGACAAGCAAGACCGGAACGACCAGGCTATATGCGCCTGTCCTCTTTGTATGGATGCACTACATAGACATTTTATTGAATTATTAATTCCAGAGATCTCGCGTGAAACAAAAATATGCCAATCAATGTCTTATTTTGCGGCGAAGCTCTTTAACCCAACTTTTTACCTTTCTCAACATCCAATCAAATGTTGTGAAAATTTCCCGCCAGTAGTCCCGAATGAATAAATCCTAACATTGCATCTGCTAGTTAAAAAGAAATCCCCACCGTAACCCAATTGAAATGTGCATCCCCGAGGCGTGGCTTATTTTGATCCCAGGGGCATAAGTTGTTCAATCTTGAACAAACCTCTCGGCCTTGCGGTTTCAGGTAAAGATTTTAAAACTCCTTTTTCAATTTAAGTCTATATAAACCATGTGACCCCTCGGGGTGTGGCCATATTTGACCCCAGGGGCATAATTTAAACAATCTTTGTAGAGGACCACTATGCAATGTTACGTACCAAATATAGGAAAGCTGTGGGCCTTGTCGTTTCTGAGAAGAATATTTTTAAAATCATTTTGTTATTTAAGTCTATATAAACCATGTGATCTCCCGGGCGTGACCAGTTGTTTTGACCCCAGGGGCATAATTTGAACAGTATTTGTAGAGGACCACTATATACCAAACATGAAACCTCTAGGCCTTGCGGTTTCAAAGGAGACGAATTTTAAAGTCATTTTGCTATTTAAGGCTATATAAACCATGTGACCCCTGGCGTGTGGTCAGTTTTGACCCATGGGGCATAATTTGAACAGTCTTTGTAGAGGACCACTATAGGATGTTACATACCAAATACGAAACCTCTGGGCCTTGCGGTTTCAGAGGAGATGATTTTTAAAGACATTTTCCTATTTTACTTTATATAAACCATGTGACCCCCGGGGCGTGGCCAGTTTTGATCCCAGGGGCATAATTTGAACAGTCTTTGAAGAAGATCACTATACAGCGTTACATACCAAATAAGAAACCTCTGAGCCGGAGATTTTTAAAGTCATTTTGCTATTTAATTCTATATAAATCATGTGACCCCGTGGGCGTGGCCAGTTTTGATCCCAGGGCCGTAACGATAGGAACAACTTTGAAAGTTGGTCACCCAATGATCATTCCTGTGAAGTTTGGTGAAAATCTGCCAAGTGGTTTAGGAGGAGTTGTTATTTGAATATAAGGTTGACGACGGACGAACGCACGCACGCACACAAGCACGGACGGCGGACAACGGGCGATCACATAAGCTCACCATTAGCACTTTGTGCTCAGGTGAGCTAAAAATTGGCTCCTTTTCTTCTAGGAGGTGAATGGAAAAAATGATCCAATGTTCAAAATTCCAGACATACCTCTTTACTTTGTTTACGTTTTAAATAATTTCCTGTTCTGAGCTTCCTACGCGGAAGTTGCATTGGCTCAATTTGCATTTTCAATTTACATGCCAGTGTTTACAGGTCGTGTAATATGACATTGGGAATATCCCCTGTTAATATGCGATAGGTAACATTCCATATAACACACTCGCTGACTGGTTGTTAATACACGTCAAGGTTACGCATGCGCAAATAAATTCCTTCATTGTTATATATAAAATATACAATGTTTGATCTCAATTTTCACCATGACCAAGATACTTTTCAATATATCACCATACATCGTTGGAAACATAAGGCCATAACCTTTTGAAAAAAAAACAGAATATCAAAAAACAATATGTGTTGTAACTCAAAATAATTACCTAAGAATAAACACACCGGTTTTGACGGGCATGGAGGCTGCCATTTTGTGCATGAATACATGGGCCAAAAGTTATGAAGCTGGGAACCACTAAGAACAAAGTGGTGCCACAAAAACACCTTTTTTCTTATTTCTTACAAATATAAGTTTAAATTGATACCAAAACATATCATTTAAACTGTATTTTAAAAATCATATGCATTATACACCGAACCATATGTGTTTATTATCTAACTGACAGCCCTGAGGATGTGACTTCCGTTTTGGGGTAATTTGACCTTGAAGAGAACCCAACCCTTTGAAATTTCAATAAAAAACACATTTTTCATAAATCTGATCTATTTCGAGAAAGAACATGAAGTCCTATCACACTGGTATAAGGATTTATTGGAAAAAATAATAATGAAATATACCACATATAAAGGCATTTCGAGACAAGAATTTAGACAGAAAACATGTACTTAGGTACATCTTGGAAAACATTATTTTAAATCAGAATTAAGCATAACTTTGGATTTCAATAGGCATAGCAGATGCAATATATAATATCAAAAGTGAAAAAAAATCTTCATTAGCATTTTAAATGTTACACAACAGGTTTTCAAGCTGTTTTTGAGCTAAAAAATAAAATCTGCATTTTTGGCGGTAAAATCCATATAAAAGTAGCATTTCAGATGCCATTTGACCCAAGAAAAGTGTTTGTTTACATAACATTCAACAGACTGTACCTCCTGACACACAATAAACAAAACATGTCAATGCCAGGTACTAATTAACAGTCTTTTGTCACACCTGAACCTGTGGGTGAGATGTGAATTCCTTCAAGGCCAGTCTCCAGCAACCTTCAGTCTGTATCCAGTACTCAGTGCTGTGTAATCTGTGGAAATAAAAAGGTTTTCTGTGCATGTTTACTCATTATTGTGATTACTAGTGTAAGTTATATATAATTAGTTTACATATATAATAGTTTACTATCTTTTAATTGTGATAAGTCTAGTCGCTATGCCGGCTTCAACGCGTCGAGCTCACTTGCGAAAAAGTGGGTTCAAGAAGGGGCTCGGGAGTCCCAACAAGGGTAAAACTCTTTCTTTTCCTACTGTTGCTGATAAGAAGTATGTGAGATTGGAAAAGAAGTCATTCGATAGTAGAATACATGACAATAACAATGTACTAACCTTCAAAGATACCGATGGTACGGACACGACTGTGTCAACGTTACGGCCCCGTCCCAATGCCACTAATGTAGTTGACGAGTACAGTAGTTTTAATGACTCGTCACTACACCCAGACTTGTATACCAATAAGCGGATGGCTCAGGCTGAGGTCCAGGTTCTTTTCAACACTGCATTTAAAGAACATACTCAAATTAAACCAAACTGTGATGGCAATTTATATTTTGATGCCGCTACCTCCATTAGGTGGGGTCTAGGTTGGCGTGAGCGGCTAAAATGTACAGTGTTCATACATTAGCAAGTATCGCAATCTTTACGAGGAGGTTGATTGTAAAACAAGGTCGTGGTAGGCGTGCCGCAAAAGTAAACATAGCCCTTCAGCTTGGACTCTGCACAACACCAGTCAGCAATACCGGTGTGCGCAGAATTCTTAGCAACGCTAATATAATAGCCCCCACCCAGTCCTCCATACAAAGATTAAGTAACAAAGTTAATGAAAAGGATGAAAGTGTCAATGTTGAGGACATGCATGAGCAAAGAGTGTCCCTTGTGAAGGAAAATACCCTAATAGATCAAAACAATGCAAAAACTGTAAATGTAGAGGGCGACTTTGTGTACACTAAAATAATAAATATTAGTTTTATTGTCGTTCGATGCTGTATATTTAACCACTTGGGCTAACGCCCTTGTGGTTTAATTCCGACGCATCAGAACTCCAAATCGTTGTTTATTAGCCGACAAACAACTGTAAATTAATTATATATCTTGATTTATACCTTTTTAATGTGGTTGTTTGTTTTTATAATGTCACATGCCTTTTAGTTATGTAAATAAACTGTAGGCTAGTTTTATGTAAGCATATTGTCAAATAAATGTTGTTTTTGTTGTTGTTTGGATGATGATGATGTTAATACTGATTCAGTTACAGTCAGTAAAAAAAGTGTGAATCGTTGCAAACATGGACGAATAGTTAAACGTAAATCAGATTTTTAAATACAGCCGACTGCAGCTTAATCATTCACAGAAAAGTTCACTATTTCTCATATTTGCAGTAAATTGTTCATCCCCTCATTATCAGCTAAATTTAAATCGACTATAAAATCAACCTGTTTAAATAACATTTAGCCGTTGCTCGTACTCGGAAGGGCCTCATTTTAAAAACATACCACGTGACGAGGAAATTTCAAATCTTCGTATAAAACAGAGAAACGGCATTAATAAAGTCAGTCGTTGCAATATTTAAAAGTCTGACTGGCAGTTTGCAATTATCATTGTTCAACATGAGATTCGCAATAGTTGGATTTCTTGGCCTCTGCATGGCGTCATTAGTCACTTGTTTTCCCGGCAACTCGGTGGAGCGAACACACCATCATCCAGGTTAGTAGTATTTACTTTATTTCGGAGATTTCAATAGATGCAGAATCCTGCTTTTAGATGCAAGCAAAATGGCGATTTACACATTTTTACTCGATCAAATAATCCTGTCTCATTACAAGTATAATTTTGATGCAGTTATTTTCCTTTTGCCAACTTCAAAACACTAGAAAATAATATATATTATCATAATTATGGCAGTTTTTATTTTGCAAATTCTTTAAAAGTTTTTATTCTTTTGTCATGCATGGCTTGAGTTACAAATGATTTTTTGACCTTGACTTGACTTGAAAGGTTGTAGTTAAGTGCGTTTTAATAACTATTCTTAATCTGTATATACCGAATAAATATATAATGTATATTATCCTAGATAACAAACGGTATGTAAATAATTACATTGTGATGTTGCAATAATTGTCTGTCTTATTGCACTAGTTTCCAAACACATTATTCTACTGCATGAAATAATGTGTGTGTGTGTGTACGTTCGAGTAACTATTTCACAATTATGCTATATTTTGAATCGCCACGTCATTTCATACGACTACATGTACGTTATAATACAATCTTTTACAACACGTGGCTGAGTTTGGTTTAAAGTTCAGCAACTCTTCAACGAAAATGAACATTACAAAGAATATACGGTTGCATGACGCTGTTTAGCGTCCGACAGAAAGTTACCGTTCATCACCAATTTTCAAGATTTTGTCTGCGATTTTTAAATGCAGTTTTCATTTTTTGCAATTTTAGATAACCGTTTATAAAAAGTGAATAAACAGATTTTGGACGCATTTTTATTTCAGTATGTTTAAACCAACTGAAAAGCAAAGCGGCCCATCCGCTTAAATAAAAATAAATGTAAATATGACTGCAATATGTCACAATTTTTGCATCGTTTATATACAGTGACGACGTCTTTGAAATCTGCGTTCCAGTCTGAGGAAAGTGGCAAGACAGGGTGACCCTACGCAATGATGGAATGTAAGTTACAGTATCAAGGTTTCAAGTACAGATAATGTTTGTAATTTTTTAATATATGCTGAATATATACTGCACATATTTTTTTTTTTATATCTAGATTGTTTTCAAACCGTTTGAATATAATTGACTTAAATCTTCTGTTTTCTTGTATAAGTTTGTCTTATGAATCTACTGGGATTAACAGGCCGAATTTCGAAAGTAGAACGATTTTATACGATAACCACATGTATTTATGCGTGTACATCTCTTACGTTACCGTTTGCATGTACTTAACGAAAGTTTTTGTTTTGGTTCGGTATATTTTCGCTGTAGTCGCAGGAGCTATGGTAATAAGCCATAAAAACTTCATAATTATTTGTGTGACGTACTATAAATATTCTTTTTATTTTCTTATTTCATTTGTGGTTTCTTCTGTTTGGAATTTTAAAAGTATTATTTAAGAAATAGTTCATGCGCTTTAAATCATTATTAACATTGTTTTCATACAGTATACCAATCTCATTAAAATCAAATCCTAACGTTGTTAGGATCTGAAGGCATCGTATAACAGGTCACGTTCAAGTGACCTTCCGATATATATAAGGTATACCTCAACATTTTGAAGGCAACTTTCGATTGACTCCGGACAAAAGATCATGTGAACGTGACCCCTAATGCGATATCATCAGATCCAGTCAGCGGATAATATAGTAGCGTCAGAATGAAGATGATTTTAATGAGATTGACAGTATACGATTGTTCTAAAAATATTTTTAAAAACAAACTCCGACGTGAAAAAGGATTTAATTCATAATCTTACTGGTTCTCCTTCAGATCTTTAGTGTGTTATTTTTTCTTATGCAAATAGTTGCGTCCCTGTTTGCCAAATGCCATTCTTGGACCATTTACCAGGAGGCGACCCATGACGACAGCAAGTATACAGTGTGAATGATGGTGCAGTTTTAAGGATATAAATTTAGTGTGAGTCGTGACGTGGAAATCTCGGACTTATCAGAATGTGCAGTCCGCACAAGCCAACCCAGAACGACACTTTCTGCTTTTATGGTATTTTCTGTTTCAAGAATGACTCTTCTCAACATAAATCCACTGTAGGCGGAAAGTGTCGTCCCGGATTAGCCTGTGCGGGCTAATAAGAGACGACACTTTACGCACATGCATTAATCCCCGGTTTCCCACGACAGGCCTCAGTGTTAAGATAAAGTTATATATCGACAAACGTTCATATGAACCACAACACAATCGATTAATGTGGATTTAATTAAACAATAATTGACCATGTTTTCAGCATTCCATTCTCATTGTACACGCATTTTACACCCGATACATATTTCGGCGTGCCGGGATATAATATCATCGTTGTCAGCAATGATGTCTTATGAAATGCAATACGTTGTGGGCACCATTTTATGGATAGAAAACACCTCAGTCGCGTTGTAAGCAATAATAAAATTACTAAACAATAGCAAATGATTAAAACCTCAAGTGAAACTTCAAACCGTCTGCTTTCATATGATGCATGCTTTCGGATTAAACATAGATTTTTATTCGCTTATCATTATATACGCCTTTTATGATATATTATGTGTAAACAGGAATAGTATATTCCGTTATAACGCATTCTCTTTATACAGTTTTCAAACCGTTTGTTTTCAGGACAAATCATCAAGCTGCTTGAGTCTTCCTGCCCAGACGTTATGAAGATGGCCGAGGATTTGAGGGCGAGTGTTTTTTAACAAAAATAGTTCAATTGATATTTCTATGATTTTTACCAGCCCCCCCCCCCTCCCCCGCCCCCCGTCGAAGATGGGTTGTTATATTGGTGTGCAAATGTTGGTCGGTCTGTCGGTAGGAGATGAGGGCAAGATTTTTAACAACAAATAGTCTAATTGATAATTATATGATTATTACCAACACCAACCCCACTCCCAGCCCCCGTCGAAGATGGCTGGTTATATTTGGTTATAATGGTTTGCAAAACGTCTGTCAGTAGGAGATGAGGGCGAGTGTTTTTTAACAAAAAATAGTCCGATTGATATGTCTATGATTATTACCAGCTCCCCCACACACATCGAATATGGCGGGGTACATTTTGGTTTGCAAATGTCGGTCGGTGGGTCGGTCGGTAGACTACATTCTTTCCAAGGTCCAACACTTATCATCGGATCTTCTCCAAGTTTAATAAAACTGTTTTTGGGGCATAATACCTAGTAAAGTTCTTCAATCAGCCATTTCGCCCTCAGGAACTGAAGTTATGGCCCTACTCTGAAAATATTCCAGATTGGCATACCGGTTTTAACAGCTCTTGATCAGTTTTAGATAGGCACCTGATCACTCTGGATGTCTATGTAGAGTGTAGACGATATTATATGTAGTTTATAAGTACTGTCGTAGAATATGTAATACTTAATTTAGTAATTAAATTTTTTGATTTTAATAATTATTAAAATACTTTCTATTGATAAATTCATATAAAAATGTTTCCGACAATTTGTTTGAAATTCATCTAAAACATTAATATTCATTTTGTTGTCTGTGTAAGTTTGATTTTATCGGTTTTTGTTTTTTTCTCTCCTAGAGTCGTATCGAACATTACACCCGACAGTGCACGAAATTATTTTTTTTAAACTGGGGCCTTACTCCAGAAAAATTGTAAATGAAAAAATTGTATTTTAACTTAAGTTCTAGTTTTTGTAAGGTAATAACTTTGAAATGTTATATAAATTAATGAATCCAAATAAGCTAAAAATTTGTGTACATTTAGCAAACATTCACGTAGACGAGAAATAAAATGCTTACGAAAAATGATGATCTTAAAAAGCTAATGATAAGATTTCACTTAATATGTTTCTGGAATACGACCTTTGATTTATGTTTTTTGTATTTTAGGAGATGATGATGAATGGCGAGGGCGATTTAAAAAAATTCAACAAAGAATTTAGACCTATGTTTGCAGCAATCCAATGCAAGTTTCCGAAGTTTTTTCTTCTAACGAATACTTCATTTTTACTTTTGATTAAAAAATTTAAATCGATGGTAACACTTACCAATTTTAATGGTTTCTCTATCCCTTGAAACAAAAAGCAAATAAGATAGAACAATGATATTCATTGCTCAGTTATCGACCATATGTGAAATTATGACGTCATTCGTATTTATATCTATGCTTATCAAAACTCTTAACGCATCACATATTCCAGGCTACTTTTACTACATTACATAGATAGTAACATACAAAGTAATCAAAACACGATATACTGATATGCAAACATGTTCCGATAGTGCCGAAAAGGGTACACAATGAGGCATGTCTCAATTACGCGCACAAGGGGCGTAATAAAAAATTACACAGGTAAATTACTGTTGTCCCCCTCTTGCATTCAGTACCGCAGTGCATCTCCGTGGCATGCAAAGAACAAAAGTCGTCACCGTGTCCAAAGGAATGGTGACCATGCTTGTTCTTTCCATGAGTTTTCCTATGTATTTAATGGAACTTTGCATGTGTTGCGTTAGGAGTTTTGATTAGTATATAAGTAAAATGTTTATTGAGAGAATTTCTTCAGGAACAAGAAGCCATACGTGAGGGGGCGCACTACATCAAATACATCGAATAATCCACAACATGACGTTGATATTCTGGTTTGGTTTTTTGAATGTCTGTTAATTTTACCCCTGACGTCATGATTATTATCTCTGACGTCATTGATTTATATTTTTTACTTTGCACAGGCACCAATGTAATGATCGATCGCGAGGAAATGCTCACTGAACTTGAGGCAGCCGGGATGGATCCACAAGGTTCGATCAGTATACCTAGTAGATCCAGATATTGTCAAAACAAACGGTTATTTAATTAAACAAGTTAAAAAAGTTTATTTAAAGACTTCTTAAGCTAGCAGTTAGAAAATTGTGTCAAACCCTGTCTATAATGTTTACCTTGCAGTGGACACATTAGATATATCGTTACTTTAACATAGATCTAAGGGTCCGTATTCACAAAGCTCCTAAAGGAAATCTTATCTTGTAGTTGTACTTAAGTGAAATTTTTAGATCAAATTTTATGTGTTAAATCCAATGATTAATACATTAATTGGCATAATGCTAAACATTTAAGCAGTATTTATTGGTTAAAAACATTTTAAAATTAATGTAAAATGACTTTACATGAAAAGCCAGAGACATAAGGAATTTAAAAAATAACGAAATTTTACGTTTTCTTCCGTAAGGCGCTTTGTGGATACGGGAACTGATAAGTATCTTTTCACAGTTTGACTTGCTAATTCATAACGGTTACGACATGCATTTTCTGGTTATGTTCTCGAATGTTAACTGCAGCCAGTATTTTTAGCAATTGGAACTATATAATCATTTATATTAAAGTGTTTCTAAGTAACTTTTTCGTTTTGTGGTATTATTTTTCACGAATAAAATGGTGCTAATAGGTAAAAGCCAAGTGCGTGTATTTTAGTTATATCGTTGTAAGATAAATCTACCCGCTTGAAAATGACCTGGGACAACAAATGTTAACCACACATCTGCTTACTTGATCCGTAGATGACCCCTTTCTGCGACTCACCGTTGACCTTGATACGATCTGCCAACGAGCGCTCCAGTAAACCGGAAGTAACATGGGAAACGCACCGGAAGTGGGTGATCTTTTTTCTCGCTTGAGCTGTTTCAATTTTATTTTTCACAAAGTACAAATACATGTTAATCTAGATCTTCTATAGGTGTTCATATTTCAAACTTCGTAGGGGCTCCGGATTATATGACAAAAAATACTATAAACGAATAAATAATTTATTACATTATTAACCGCGGAACGAAAATCTCTCGAAATACACAACAATAATATTACAGGGTCATATATTCAATAGAACAATAGTTTTTGATAATTTTTTCAAATGTTCATCTTTTATTGATGATTAAAATGTTAATTTACTTTTGATTTTTTCTTTATTTTTTTAAATATAATTTTAAAATGCATATCCAAGTTTGTTTTCCAGTTTTGATGAAACCATTATTAGCTGGGTTTTATGTCTGACACTTTAACATTTTGTTGAGTGTAGATCGGTTGTTTTTGGTGTTAAACGGACCCGATCACAGATTGGCAAATTGGCGATTTCGAAATGTTTTACCTATACCAAACAGATGCTTTTATTTAGAAGTTTATAGACATTTATGTCATGTTTTTGTAAATTCAAACATTTGTGAATAAGACCCTTGATGTCCGTTAAAATATGCCAACGTTCTTTTTACAGAGTATGCTTATTTCAGCGACGATTTTTTCGGTGGTGGTTCCTGCCTTGGAGGGGATAGCGCGGAGACATCGTCCCGAATACTGTTCGTAACATCAACCTGCATTCGCTCCCCCTACATTGTTATTGCAACAGTTAATGAATTGTTTTATGTTATTGGAAATAAAATAAATGCAAAACATACATTTATTCAGTTTACTTAGTTATGTATTTTTTTAAAAGATGCAGTATACTTCAAAGTATTCGTAGTACGAAATTAATGTATAATAATAAGTAAATATAGATTACAATAAAATAAATCCAAATAATGAATTAAACTAAAGTGTTTAACATTTAAAAAAATGCGTTAGTGACCCGAATTTGTTAGTGTGTTTGCAATTTGCAAATGATTTGTACACATCGTTCCTGCTATATAAGTAATATAATCTACTTGTTAATAAAGATCATTTCGTACCTTCCTGATTTTGAGATAATGCATCGTTAAACATTTATATGCGTATAATTGTAGAATCGTGCACACATATTTGTGCCCAATTACTTCGTAGCATGTTTTTATCATGTGCTTGTCCACGATTTTATTTTGCGCCAAGTGTTTGTCTATGGTCACGTGGCCGACAGGGATTTAAAATTGAGCTATGCTAGGGACACAATTAAATCTCTGCGCGGAGGTTGAATTTAGCCATGGCAGGATGGATTTAAACTCGACAAGACGGCGTATTTCGTGAATGAATAAGGTCCATAGGTTTCCGGTCAAGGCCAAAAAAACATAGTAAAGCATTTAGAAATAACATTTTTTTTATATACAAGTGTAATGTAATTAAACATTCCCACTAATAAACACAAAATGAAAATAATAGTATGTTCCACCTGCCATAGGTTGCTATCAACATTGATTCGTACTGAGCATTTTGCGCTAAAAAGTGCTCTATAAAGTGCACTTACATAATTTGAATTAAATTCGCAAGTAATCTCATTGCAATCAGTAATCGGTTTCTTAAGCAATTTATGCATTACTTTTCAATTTGTGTGTCCACTATCTTACGAGGGTTGATTTCACACACTTATTATTCGTTCACATAAACCTTGATGTTGTGAAGTAATTACTCCTAAACTAGTATACAAACGAAAACACAAAAAACTACGAAGACGGCTAGGTATTTTATAACGTTCTACATACTAATGGAATAGAGGTTTGTAAAACGTAATGCTATTATCTATAGAGAATATCATGTGAGTGGTGGATAAAGATCAAGTTGATCATGCGAGGCTGAGAAACGTGGAAGCTGCCAAGGTTGAACGAAAATATTAACATAATACCCGCTACTTTTTCTATAGACAAAAACAAAATTATCGTTGTTAAACTACCCATAAACAACGGAAAATGAAGTGGAAAAGGAAGTTCCGATTTAGAACGGAGCATAGTTAAAAGAAGTTCCAATTTTAATTGCAAAAATATAAGTATAAGAAAGAAAAAGTGGCGCCTTGACTTAACTACCGGTAATCAGTCTGTCGGTTTATCATACATTGTTGTGTGTTCAACACTATTTGATACATGCGACTTTAAAATGATCATAAAAATTACAGTAGTATTCTATTCAAACATGTACGTTACAATTGCTTTATAATTTCGTCCATTTCAACTGATGACAATTCATTAACGACACGTTATTCTCAAATATTTCTGAGTAGTGTATTTTTTTTAGTTTTTGGAATACGTGTCAACAACTTTTCAATTTTCTAATCTGTGAATAGGTTCCTTTAGAAACCTTCTGTAGCAGTCGCTAGAGAAGGACCGTATATCAAACTCAGTTAAATATATCAACAAGGACTGGTTCACAGATTGTCGAATCTTTGAAAGATGTTATTTACAGTCTTTAACTGCTAAAACTAAAACAGTTGTACTAACCAAAACATATATAAAGAAAAATAAATAAAAAGCTTTGCCTTTGCGGGGACTAGAATCTACGAACGCCGGGATAAAAAAATCTGTCGCGCTAACTATGCGGCCTTTCTGACTTGAAGTCATGGTCGTGAACTTTTAACGCCTTACACACGCTTTACAATTTTATCCAATTCAATTTATATAGGTCATGCAACTTCTAAGAAAGTAAATTCCATTTAAAGGCTAGTCACCCGTAATAAATACAGAATGCATTCGCGATTTCGACAAAAGGTCAAGCTGACTATGCGCTTGTCTTTGATCTGCTGAACATTCGAATGTGTCAAGAAATTTGGGTTCGGGATACATTACAATACCCAGGAGACACACTGTCAGGGAATAATCATTTCAACCAAGTGTCCACCTTGCACATTGCATATTTTAAAAGAAGAAAAAATACTGTTAAAGAGAAATAAGTCACAATAACGGTGCGTTAAAGTAATGGTACTGGTTCGACAACGTAGAATCCTTGCGTTATTATGTCTACTTTTTTATTTTTGTTTTTCATTTTAACTCGTAATATATATATACCTGGATCAATAACGCAACATGTCTGTGTCATTGCTATAAATTATCAATGTCGAAATTAAAATTTTGTAAAAAATAAATCTTCAATCTCCTCATAATTGTCTCCCCTGAAGATTTCCAAATTTGTATTTTTAACTGGTGGTGGCAGTTGTAACTGTGAAGAGTACCCATGGGGAAGTAACCATTGAGAAGAGTTTGGGCTACATTATAAGCCCGGACAAGCAAAAAGCCAATGTCGACATTGACCTTTAAATATGACCTTGACCTCTGATCTACATTCTTGATCTATGCGCATGACATGTCATTTAATTTATGCAAACAATTGTGCAAAGTAATTTGAAAATGCATCAATCCATAGCCAAGTTATAATCTGGACAAGCAAGAAGTTACAAAATCCATGGCAATATCTAGCACGGACAATCAAAGTGCCAATTTTGACATTTGACGTCTAGGACCTTGACTTTTAACTTGCGGACCATATTCATGAGCGCTACACACCATCTCATTGTGGCAAACATTAGTGCTAAGTAATTCTAAAATCCCTCCATCTACGGCCAAGTAAGTTATGGTCCAGACAAGCAAGACCGGAACGACCAGGCTATATGCGCCTGTCCTCTTTGTATGGATGCACTACATAGACATTTTATTGAATTATTAATTCAAGAGATCTCGCGTGAAACAAAAATATGCCAATCAATGTCTTATTTTGCGGCGAAGCTATTTAACCCAACTTTTGACCTTTCTCAACATCCAATCAAATGTTGTGAAAATTTCCCGCCAGTAGTCCCGAATGAATAAATCCTAACATTGCATCTGCTAGTTAAAAAGAAATCCCCACCGTAACCCAATTGAAATGTGCATCCCCGAGGCGTGGCTTATTTTGATCCCAGGGGCATAAGTTGAACAATCATGAACAAACCTCTCGGCCTTGCGGTTTCAGGTAAAGATTTTAAAACTCATTTTTCAATTTAAGTCTATATAAACCATGTGACCCCTCGGGGTGTGGCCATATTTGACCCCAGGGGCATAATTTAAACAATCTTTGTAGAGGACAACTATGCAATGTTACGTACCAAATATTGGAAAGCTGTGGGCCTTGTCGTTTCTGAGAAGAATATTTTTAAAATCATTTTGTTATTTAAGTCTATATAAACCATGTGATCCCCCGGGCGTGACCAGTTGTTTTGACCCCAGGGGCATAATTTGAACAGTATTTGTAGAGGACCACTATATACCAAACATGAAACCTCTAGGCCTTGCGGTTTCAAAGGAGAAGAATTTTAAAGTCATTTTGCTATTTAAGGCTATATAAACCATGTGACCCCTGGCGTGTGGTCAGTTTTGACCCATGGGGCATAATTTGAACAGTCTTTGTAGAGGACCACTATAGGATGTTACATACCAAATACGAAACCTCTGGGCCTTGAGGTTTCAGAGGAGATGATTTTTAAAGACATTTTCCTATTTTACTTTATATAAACCATGTGACCCCCGGGGCGTGGCCAGTTTTGACCCCAGGGGCATAATTTGAACAGTCTTTGAAGAAGATCACTATACAGCGTTACATACCAAATAAGAAACCTCTGAGCCTGAGATTTTTAAAGTCATTTTGCTATTTAATTCTATATAAATCATGTGACCCCGTGGGCGTGGCCAGTTTTGATCCCAGGGCCGTAACGATAGGAACAACTTTGAAAGTTGGTCACCCAATGATCATTCCTGTGAAGTTTGGTGAAAATCTGCCAAGTGGTTTAGGAGGAGTTGTTATTTGAATACAAGGTTGACGACGGACGAACGCACGCACGCACACACGCACGGACGACGGACAACGGGCGATCACATAAGCTCACCATTAGCACTTTGTGCTCAGGTGAGCTAAAAATTGGCTCCTTTTCTTCTCGGAGGTGAATGGAAAAAATGATCCAATGTGGAAAATTCCAGACATACCTCTTTACTTTGTTTACGTTTTAAATAATTTCCTGTTCTGAGCTTCTTAGTTGCATTGGCTCAATTTGCATTTTCAATTTACATGCCAGTGTTTACAGGTCGTGTAATATGACATTGGGAATATCCCCTGTTAATATGCGATAGGCAACATTCCATATAATACACTCGCTGACTGGTTGTTAATACACGTCAAGGTTACGCATGCGCAAATAAATTCCTTCATTGTTACATATAAAATATACAATGTTTGATCTCAATTTTCACCATGACCAAGATACTTTTCAATATATCACCATACATCGTTGGAAACATAAGGCCATAACCTTTTGATAAAAATGAATGTCAAAAAATTATATGTGTTGTAACTCAAAATATTTACCTTAGAATAAACACACTGGTTTTGACGGGCAAGGAGGCTGCCATTTTGTGCATGAATACATGGGCCAAAGCTATGAAGCTGGGAACAACTAAGAAGAAAGTAGTGCCAAAGAAACACCTTTTTTCTTATTTCTTATATACATACCTTTACATTGATACCAAAACATATCATTTAAACTGTATTTTAAAAATCATATGCATTATACACTGAACCATATGTGTTTATTATCTAACTGACAGCCCAGAGGATGTGACTTCCGTTTCGGGGTAATTTGACCTTGAAGAGAACCCAACCCTTTCAAATTTGAAAAAAAACTCATTTTTCATAAATCTGATCTATTTCGAGAAAGAACATGAAGTCCTATCACACTGGTTTAAGGATTTATTGGAAAAAAATAATAATGAAATATACCACATATAAAGGCATTTCGAGACAAGAATTTATACAGAAAACATGTACTTAGTTAGGTACATCTTGGAAAACATTATTTTAAATCAGAATTAAGCATAACTTTGGATTTTAATAGGCATAGCAGATGTAATATATAATATCAAAAGTGAAAAAAAAATCTTCATTAGCATTTTAAATGTTACACAACAGGTTTTCAAGCTGTTTTTGAGCTAAAAAATAAAATCTGCATTTTTGGCGGTAAAATCCATATAAAAGTAGCATTTCAGTTGCCATTTGACCCAAGAAAAGGGTTTGTTTACATAACATTCAACAGACTGTACCTCCTGACACACAATAAACAAAACATGTCAATGCCAGGTACTAATGAACAGTCTTTTGTCACACCTGAACCTGTGGGTGAGATGTGAATTCCTTCTAGGCCAGTCTCCAGCAACCTTCAGTCTGTATCCAGTACTCAGTGCTGTGTAATCTGTGGAAATAAAAAGGTTTTCTGTGCATGTTTACTCATTATTGTGATTACTAGTGTAAGTTAGATATAATTAGTGTACATATATAATAGTTTACTATCTTTTAATTGTGATAAGTCTAGTCGCTATGCCGGCTTCAACGCGTCGAGCTCACTTGCGAAAAAGTGGGTTCAAGAAGGG